>OZ010606.1:22329937-22592437 GCA_963932145.1 Acanthosepion lycidas | reverse complement strand
AAACTGTCGGGCGCTTTTGCGCTGTCTAGGTCGGTTCGTCAGGGTTGCCCACTGTCGCCCCTACTTTATGCGTTGGCGTGGGAGCCTCTCTTTCGCCGGCTGAAGGACATGGCGCGCCGTCCGGCCCTACGCAGAATCGCCGTTCCTGGAGAAGATTGAGCCAGGGTTTCTGCGTACGCCGATGACGAATCTGATTTCGTGTCGTCCCGCACAGATATTAGGGCGGTACTGAGGGCGCTTGATCGGTACGAAAAGGTGACAGTGGCCAAGATTAACCGCGACAAGTCGTCCGGCTTGCGGTTAGGTGCTTGGAAGGGGGTCGATCTTCCTGGACCCTTCGGTTGGACGGACGATCCTGTCCGCATTCTTGGAGTGTGGTTTGGAGCCGACCTCCAGCTGGAGAAAAATTGGTCTGAAGTACGAGCAAAGGTCGACACGGCTAGTCAGAATTGTCTTCGACGGAGGTTGTCCGTGAAGGGCAGGGCGGAGGTGTGTGCTACATTTTCCCGATTGTCCTTTATTGATTGTCCGTACTTCCTCACTGTGACGACCACAGGAAGCCGGTCGAGCGCTCGCTATCCTCCATTTTATGGAGGGGACGCGGGAATTGGGTCGACAGACGAGTCTGTACACAACGTCCATGTCATGAGGGACTGGGAATGCCACACTTGGCGAGCCACAAACTCGCCTCGAGGTTGGCTTTCCTACACCGCGCGTTAGGAAGAGATTCGATTATGGCGAGGATTGTTAGGGACGTGTTCCCTCGCCTTGCTATCTAGCTACCCATGTCGCGGGTTGAGCGCCTTCCTGAACCCCGGGATCAATCGGATTTCCTTCGCGAGTGTCGGTCGGCCTTGCTGGCCGTTCCTTGTTTCAGTGACCTTTTACAGCCTAGGAAGATCTTCTATCGGCTTCTAGTGGAGGGGGTCGCGAAGGATTCCCTACATGAGCAGCTCGGCTTGTCAGAGGAGGATCTTCGCTCTTTCTGGTCTTGGGTGCCAGCGGTAGATTATCTCAGTAAGTTTTCGCTTACCTGGCGATTGGTTCGGAATCGGCTTCCTCTCAATGACAAGGTCTTCATATGGGGCTTGGCGGATTTGTCAGACTGTGAACGGTGTGGCCTTGGTCTGGAAGAAACGGCTTTGCACGCCTTCTACCATTGCCCCCGTGTCCGCCCCTTATGGGACCATGTCGGCGAGGTGACTGCTCATCTCGCTCCCGAAAAACTTGTGCTCATTGATCGTGCATACGCGTGTGACAATGTGTCGCCCCCGTATTCTGGGTTGAAACGGATGGTGTTTCTTACGCTGCTAGCCACGGCCCGAATGGTGATTTGGACGACGCGACAGGAGGAAGTCTTGCGAGGCAATCGTCTTTCTCACCAGGATCTGATCCGATTCTTTGAGCATCAGCTCAAAATGAAGATTAGAACTGATAGAAAACGCTTGCATTCGATAGTCTTCAGCGATAAGTGGATGAAGGCAGGCTTGGTTCGTTTGAACGGGGCTAGCCTTGATTTTCTCTTTTAGGTCAACCTACGTCACATCGGGGTGGTTTCCTGGGAAGCCCTCCGCTTGGTTAGGTTAGACAAGCCTTAGTGTACCTAGGTAATGTGAGTAACTGTTGTTCCTGGCCTGTTTCCCGGCTGCCTATTTGGTTAAGATTCAAGTTGAGATTCCCCCACCCAGTTTGTTTTGGCCCCCACTTTTCATCTCGACTGGGTCAGCTTTATATTTTCCCATGCCCGTATTATTTTCTATCCTTTTCCCACACTCGTAGAGAGAGAGAGCTTCTTTTATCTTGTTCCATGGGCAGAATACAGCGGCCTCTCCTTTTTGAGGGTTGGACGGGCCCCACTAACATCAGTTGTGTTTAATTTGATTTGTGTTAATATTTCAGTTTGTTACTGGGTTCATCTCCCTCCCCTCTCATTTTTTCATCACAGATTTTTATATATATTTTAGCATCATGAAATTTTTATGGCATGGGGCGCATTTTGTAGGTCCCCCTAGAGAGGATGTGGTATTATGGTGCATAGTGGATTGATTGGTGATAGACGAGTTCTTGTGGTGAATGGGTAAATTGTAATGAGTGAATGGGTCGTGAATCGGATTAGCTAGGTATAAGATAGTTAGTGTGGACCAGCCTAAACCCCTCCCCTTTTTTGGCCTTGTGCCACAATTATGTAATTTTTACATAATAAATATCTAGAAGCTAAGATGGACAAGTTAAATAATAATAAACATAGCTGTATTCTATTTACATTGCGAATATTGTTCTCATCTTTATTGTTGTTTATCACAACTTTTCGACTGCTGTGTCTTCCGGCCTTAATCAGTTGTATATTGATCCCATAGCATAATGGATTAAGACGATTGTTCACAAATTTGGTGATATATTAATTGTGAGTTCAATCCCTGGGCCGGACTCAGTGGAAATATGGCGAGTAATACCTGAGACATGACGAGTGGAACGAGAACAATCTACCCCGTAGATTAAATAAAGGGTTCAGTTGAAAATTCGAAGGTTACTCGGATCGATAAACACCTGACGAAGGTCGGAGGGCACAACTGCGGAAACGCTGTGATAACAACAACAATGATGAGGACAATATTCCGAATGTAAATAGTGTAAATAATGACAACTCCTCGTGCCAGAAATTCAGATAAAAATACCTGATTGTAAACTATGGAAAGAACAGCCAATAAGGAGACACCAAAATTAGATAAGTACAAAAATTTAAATATCTAGGAAGTGTCTTTAACAGACGACGGAAAATGTGATACTGAAATCCGAAGACTCATTGGAACAGTGGAAAATGCCTTCCAAAAGCTAGACAAAGTATTAAAAAACAGGAAAGTTTTCTTAGAAACAAAAACAAATATACGGAACTGTTATGCAATATCGGTTTTCCTATATGGCAGTGAATGCTGGTCAATTTCATCACAAATGAAGAAGAGACTTGTAGCTATATAGTTTTACCGAAGGAAGCTGAGAATCCCATGGACAGAACATATAAGTGATAACGAACTCTTATGGAAAACTAGCAGCATGACCCAGCGTTGCCCGTGCTTGATTCAAAAATTGTACGACTCATACAGCAATCGCTGTCACTTAACTTAAAATATTTTTGCCCTTTCTTGCCTTTAAAGGAGTGCCCTTTGCCGTGCTGATGTTGCTACATGCCTTACTTCTTGCCTATCTCACACTGAGAATTTTTTCTAAGCTCTATACTAAGCATTAAATCTGTTACGAAAAAAAGAACTAAACAAAATGAACACAAAACGATCAGCTTTAAAAAAGGACTCGTAACTGGAAAAAACGAATGAAAAAAGAATGTTAACAACAATACTTTTTCACATCCAACCCAGTTCTGCGGAATCAGAATCAACGTTGAGTTTAAACGAGTAAAGTGCCATGCAGATTTAAAATTTTTCCCACTTGTGACGAATGCAGCTATCGATTTTTTTTGCATGCTAGCATGCTAGTTAACCTTCGTGTCAGTCAGCTGTTGGCTCTCACGCTGGCCAATAGAATCTTCCTGCTTTTGGTGCAAATCCGTCGAAAATTGCGGCCGCGCATTTGTCACACACACATCCTGTTTTTATAGATAGAGATGGGAATAAAAATTACCCCTATACTGAGATTCAGAAAAAAAAAACATTTGAAATTTCTAGTGTACATAATGGGGAAAGAGGGCTTGGAGAGTTTAACACTCTTTCGATATATTGAAGGAAAGAGACACATAGGGAAGCAATAAATAACCTACCTAACGAACTTGTGTAAATGTTTACCAAACCTGGGATTAAGAGAGATCGCATAAAGTCAAACCTTACTAAAAGGTGCAAAGAACAGGAAGTTGGGGAGAGCCATGATCACTCACGTCCTGACGAGACTCAACCCATAAAAGAGAAAGATTGTAAACTTTCGAAAATTCTAACGTACAGTCAGCTTCGTGGTGGAAGACCATTTCGGAGATACAAAGATAAACTCAAGGATAATGTAAGGATCAGTTCGAATCATTCTAGTATGGAATATCTGAGTGAACTGGGGAAAAGTCATGTAATCTAGGTCAAGAAAAAATTCAATTAACTTGCGACAAATCCGCGGAACTTGTATGAGCCAAGAACCAGATTGTTGTATCTTATCAGACAAAGTCTATCAGAAAGCAGCTCATTTTGATGTAATGATATAAAAAAAAAAAACAAAAAAAAAACACTTTACAGATCATCACAGTTGTAGTGATGTTCAGTGCATCTCTTGATGTTCAACTTCTGTAGCCAGGGCCAGTTCAAGGTACTGGCACCCCTCAGGCAGTCTTTCAGAGCGCCATGAAGGCGGAAGGCGTCATATGTTATATGGTTTCCAAAACTAAAGCTTATACTTGCTGTCATCCACAACTCAAAACAGATTAAATTCTTTGGTTATTTTGTCAATAGAAAATGATCTTGCAAAGAAGATAGGTATAGAAACTACCATGAAAAGATTTGCCGATCAAAAGAAAAATGTTTTTTTTTTTTCAGCTTGTATTAAATTTTATATTGTAATAAACTTGTTATTCCACATTTTCATTTTTTCTCACGTGAAAATTTTTAAAGATTATACTTGTAAGAACAGCGAAGTTCATCTTGATCGGAGTGTCAACCGTCACTGGCTGAAGAACTGAGCCAGATAATGCTTAGTAAATACTTTTCTCTATATAAGAATGAAACCTGAGATGACAATTTTTATCAAAACAAACATCATAAAAATAGATATATTTACATGACTAGAAAACTATTGTTGGTTGTTATAAATCACAACTGTAGACCATCTGTTCCCTCCAGATTTAATAATGATGTTTATTGCATCACAAAAATAATATTTCTCGTATAAGTAATAAGGTTCATTTCATATATGTTTGGTTGATTCTGTTTTATGACATATCAACCTCAATGGGTTATTTAATGCCGACAAGGTTTTTTTTTTAATAGGTTTGTATGAAAAGAATATGTATTTTTTTGTTGTTGTAAGGAATCAGGTTTCATTGGCGTATTTTTGCAAAGAGGACTTTTAACAAGAATCTGCTTTGGTTTGGTTTGTTTTACGACATATCAACCTTATGAGTTATTTAATGCCGACAAGATTTTTTTGTATTTTAATAAAGTGGGTTTTTGTCGAGAGTCAAATGCGTTCATGAATTTTTTTTTTTTCAAAAGTGTATTGTTGGTGTTTTTACTACTACTACTACTACTACTACTACTACTACTACTACTAATAATAATAATAATAATCTATTTTTATATTTTCATAGTGTTTTGATACCAATGCGGGTGTTAACTTTTTGGCCAGAGCTGAAACCATAACATGTGCTACCCACCCCGGGGCAGGGTGGACCTGAGAACAACATCAATTAAGAGGTGGTTTCAAGCTCCTAAAAACCTACCCATTAGAGGCCTTTGCTGCCGGATGTAGTTTATCGTCACACACCAGGACGTGTCTTATTTTTCATTTTCATTTTCATTTTCTTATTTCTCGTGTATTTTTGAAAATTTAAATTTTATCCTTT
Source organism: Acanthosepion lycidas (assembly GCA_963932145.1). NCBI lineage: Eukaryota > Metazoa > Mollusca > Cephalopoda > Sepiida > Sepiidae > Acanthosepion > Acanthosepion lycidas. The sequence continues at coordinate 22,586,889 of OZ010606.1, read as the reverse complement.
TTTTTTTTTTTTTCTTATTACAAAAAAGATCAGTAATTCGGTCCGAGTTATATATTTCCTTAAGTATGCATTTTATTTTTATTTTATTTTTAATTTAATTTTTAATTTTAATTGAATTTTTATTTTTTATTATATTTATTTTTCACGTGAAAGAGCAATAAATCCAGTATATCTAACAGAGCTCTGATATATATTTCCTTGTTTAATATTTTTTATTCTATTTTTAATTTCCTTACGGGCATATCAAGAATGAAACACCGGTTCACATCAAATCACAAAGCAACGTCAAGTCAGGTCAGTACCTAGATAAATTACTAATTAAGAATATCAGGTACTGCAAGCTTGGAAGTATGATTGGTGTAATGAATGAACGGCTCAGAATGAAAAATTAAAGAGCCGAGTTCGAATTCCGGTTAGGTTCGTTGAATTCACTTACGCGCAAATACCCTTGGGAAAGGCATGAATCCAGTGCTTCTCTCCTAGTTATGTAGGAATTACATCTGAAAATAATTACCGCCAACCAAAATGTTAATACAATAATGCCCGAAAATGATTATTGTTCTTTTCTTTATTTTTATGTGCCGTGTCCTTTTAGGACGTAACCAATCATGGATCACCACTTCCCCCTATTTCTTGTGACTCTCAATAAGTTCCCTCCCTCTGCTTCCTCCCCCAGACCACTTGCTTAAGCCCGCTAGGTATGTCACGCGTTGTTTTCCTTTGTCTCTTCTTTCCCCTCTATTCGACCTGTGAGTATCAGATTCTCTAGGCCCTCCTTTCTCATTACATGTCCCAGAAATTTCATCGGCCTCTTTCTTATGTTATGTATAAACTTCCTCCTTGTTACAATCCAAAAATACGTTCCGGGTTTAAATAACCTACAAAGCGTTAGCCCTAAAATAATAATAATATTTTTAATTTTATCATATTTTTAATTTTTAATTTATTTAGATTATTTATTTTAATTTTATTTTTTGTTACACAAATTCTAGAATATTTAACACATTACTCTTAATAAATTTCGCTTTTTTTTCTATTTAATTTTTAATTTAATGATATTGTTTTTTTTTTCAATTTTTTTAAAATTATACCTTCATTTTTTAATTCAGTTTTAAGGTTTTTTAACACATAAAAGGGCAATAGTTTTAATATATCGGACACAACTCATTTCATATCGCTCAGTTTTTATTTTAACTTTAATTTTGTTTATTTTATTTTTATTTAACTTGATATTATTTAATTTTATCGGAATCACATTGAAACACCAGTTCCCGTACGATCACCAAAGTTAAGCAAAGTCGAGCCTTGTCAGTACCTAAATGAGTGATCACCTGGAAATACTAGGTGTTATAAGCTTCGGTGTGTGGGTGGTGTAATGGATAATGGCTGGGAATTATTAATCGGAGAGACGAGTTCCAATTCCACTTGGGGTTGTTATATTCACTTACGAACAAATACCATTAAAAAAGGCATGAAGTCGCTTCTTTTCTCCCCAGCTATGGGTTAATTAGTAAAACTTGTAATACTAAACCATTATTATCTGCACCCCTTAATTCTTACAATCTAATATTTTACTAGCTTTAAATAACCTGCAAAGGGTTGATAAGCCGTACAAAACGAATCAATCAGTCAATCAAATACTGATTAGCTACACATGTCTTATGGATTTATTTACATTCTGTAAGAATTCTATAGAAACTACCGCAGACACAAAGTGAGGGGTCAGTTTATATATATTGATTTTAATATAGTATTGATCCCCCACTTTATATCCACATTATAATTTGTTGTTTGTTTATTAAATTCTGAATAAGTATGAATCTACTTCATCTCCCCCAGCTGTGGGTTAATTAGTAAGATTTGCATCACGAAATCATTATTTTCTAAAAAAAAAAAAAAAACATTCTGACACTCTAGAATTATGTTCTGGCTTTAAATAGCCTACAAAGACTTGATAAGCTGCAGAAAATGAATCAACAATTTTATGCCTATTTTTTTTTTATTTTAAACAGGATCAATAATTCTAAAATATTTGAAACAATGTTTTGTTTATATTTCGTTGTTCAGATTTTGTTGTTCAATATTCTTTTTATTTCTTTGCCCATTTCTTGGTATTGATATATTTAAGCGTCAACACACTCAGCGACAGTTAGAATCATTTTCTTTTCTTTTTTTATCGGCATCACCCTGTTATCTTCTAGCCTGACCAACCTCTTGTTCATTCTTTACTATGCATTGGCATTTTTTTTACTGTTACTTTTGTCAGAAACACAGAGAAAATTTGTTTAATTTCAACATTTTTCCTATGTATAATTTATCTTTATTTGTTGCACGAGAATTTTTTTTTTTTTCCTGTTTTTAGTTGAGCATATTTTTTTTTTTTCAAAATTTCGTTCCGTTTTTGTTGTTGTCATTCTTTTTTTTACCATTTACCTTTCCTCCTTGCTACATTTTGGCGTTCTGTTCTTCACACCTTTGTAACTTGCCGCATTGCCTTGATCTTTATCTTGACATTCCAAGAAGACATTCCTATCTCTGTCGTACTGTTTTTATTTTCACTCGTCCAAATGTGTTTTGCGAATTTTCCAAAATATCTTTGCCGCTTAAATAACACCTGAAATATTTCTGCTTTTGTAAATTTAGGAAATGAAAAAGGTATGATGAACTTTAAAAGTGCACATAGTTGTTGAATAGAAGAAGATTAACCAAGTAATCTAATGTTATTTTTACAGATGTACGGAGTTGGTATAACTGGTAATAATTAGCTATGTTCTCAATAATCGAGTGGAAATTCGTCGAGGGTGGTTGCAGTAACTGAAGATTGAAAGAGGGGAAAAGAGTTCAAAGTGAAGATCCATGGAAGTGGCATGATGACCGTCTCTCGTATCGTATTCTGTTCAAATCTATCTATCTATCTATCTATCTATGACATTCTGTTCATATCTATCTATTACAGTATGCGCATATCTATCTATTTATCTATCTCAGTATGCTCATATCTATCTATCTATCTATCTATCTATCTATCTATCTATCTATCTATCGATCTATCTATCTATCTATCTATATACGTATATATATATATATATATATCTGTCAAAATAAGTCTCGCTATCTATCTATGTACCTCGGTTCGCCCACATCTATCTATCTATCTATCTATCTATCTATCTATCTATCTATCTCAGTTCGCCCACATCTATCCATCTATCTATCTATCTATCTATCTATCTATCTATCTATGTACGTATCTATATATCTGTCAAAATAAGTCTCGCTATCTATCTATCTATCTATCTCGGTTCGCCCATGTCTATCTATCTATCTATCTATCTATCTATCTATCTATCTATCTATCTATCTATCACGGTTCGTCCACATCTATCTATCTATCTATAATATCTATACGTATCTATATATCTGTCAAAATAAGTCTCGTTATCTATCTATCTATCTATCTATCTATCTCAATCTGTTCATTATCTATCTATCTATCTATCTATCTATCTATCTATCTATCTATCTATCTATCTATCTATCTGCCTGTCTGCCAAAATAGGTCTCGTTATCTATCTATCAATATATCTAATTATCTAATTATTATTATTATTATTATTATTATTATTATTATTATTATTATTATTATTATTATATTTCCTGCTTTGTATGATGTAGAGCCGAATCCAAATTATGGTCCTTAAACCTTATGGAAGAATTGTCATTTAATTGATAGCACTTTTCTTAGTATATGGGATGTTCCTAGTAGGACGATCTTCTGAGAAACTTGTATGTTCATGCTACCTGGGATACTGTTTGTAAAATTGTCCATTCTTTTTCTCCCGAGGACCAGAGCTCCGATTACTACTGGTACAATCTTAGTTTTCATTCCCCACATCCTGGTAATCTCGATCTGTAGATGCCTGTATTTGGACAATTTCTCGATATTTTACATGGCGGTGTTTCTCTCAGATGGTACTGCTGTGTCAATAAACATACACTTCTTGAATTCCTTGTCTTTTATGATAATATCAGGTTTGTTGTCTTTTGTTCCCCTGTCAGTTTGAATTGGCATGTCCCAGAGGATAGTTACATCGTTATTTTGGGTAACTGTGTCTGGTTGGTGCTGATACCATCTCTCAGTGGTTTCGATTTTGTGCTTCTTGCATATCTTCCAGTGCATATATGTCGCTACCTTGTTATATGTGTGTATATTCATTTTTGCTGGTTCCGAACATCCTGAGATAATATGATCAACAGTTTCATCATATTTTTCGCAGATCCTGCATTTCGGTTTAGTTCCATCCTTGATTCGGTGACAGTAATAGGATCTTCTTGAGAGGCTTTGGACTTGATCTGCTAATAATTAGGCCTTCTGTCTCAGCATCTAAACCCAGTGCTCCTCAGCCACTGATTTGTTTTCCTTTCGTTCACATCTGCTTCTTTCGTTTTTTTTATGTATTTATCATACCACGCTTGTCCTCTCATTTATTTATTTTATTTTATTTTTATTTTATTTTATTTATTTTTTTTTTTTTGTGCAATTTCATTTGGTCAAATTGTCTTGCTTTCTGTTTTACTCGTTTTGCATAGATGGTATTCGTTTCGTTTTTTATATGTAGGATTCCAGGTATATTAATCTTTTTCTTGAAGAGTGCAGCTTCTTTGTTGATGGAGCGGATTTGGTGTTTTACTATTTGTAGGAAAGGTTCATTGGTTTTTGTGAGGTATGCTTCCAATCCAGTCGTTATAGATTTTACTGTTAATTCAAGCTGGATTAGACTTCAGCCTCCTAAATCTCTTGCTACATACAGCCTATCAACATTTGATTTCTGGTGGTGCACCCTCATTTGGGTAGGCATTTTTCTGGTCTTCGTATCCAATCTTTTATGTCATTCAATTTCCATTTAATAATGTTTAAGCTGTATGTTACTACGGGTAGAGCTAAGGTGTTGATAACCTTCATTTTATTTGATTTTATTGGCCTCATTAAGTTCGCTTCCTAGTATCAAACTCTCTTATAATATTCTTTTTGGGTCTTTTTCTTCATAAATGAATATGTATTACGTCTCCATTAATTCTTAATTATTTGTATGTTCCATATTGGTTTAGTTCCTTAATCTTGTTGTTGATATCAACGTCTAAATCTGTAGCTTTCGTTATTTTACCGACTTTGAAGGTGGCTTTGGTATATTTGTCGATTCCAAACTCCCTCCCAATATCTTTGCTGAAGGTTTTAAAAATGGCGAGTAGGTTTTTCTGTTGGTTTTCATCCTTTGCAAATGTTTTAAGATCATCAATATAGAATAGGTGAATCAATTTGCCATTCTGTTAATTGTATCCGTAGCTACTGTCATGCAGTAGGCAGAAGAGGTGTGTTACTCCCCACGTGAGCTATTTGGGGAATTTTTCTGGATTGATGATCATATTATTGTATGCCCGTGCGAGGTCGTGGTGGGTGCTAGATAGAATTTTTATTCAAAGGTTGGCTATTCGGTCTATTCCGGACGCTTTCCAGGTTTTCTCTTTGCAGGTGGCAGCGGTTGTTTCAGTATTATTGATATTATTATTATTAATACTATCCCTCTCTAAATATCTTTGGTATTTAAAAGAAATTAATAAATATATTTAAAAAGAAATCAATAAACCCCCATAGTAAAATGTAAATTATTAAAAAAACGACAATTTGTAGGTCATTAAATGACTCATGTTCTCTATGTCTACATGAAGTTATATGTAATTAAGTTTCGTAAAAATAATGATTTATTAAATCAACGAAATGAACTAACTGTATTTTGTAGACATTGCACAATGTTTACATTAAAAAAAACAGTTAATAGGATTTTTCATAAAAGAAATTTTTAAATCTATATATTATAATTATATATCTATTATTTGATTACATATAATCGTACATATATTTACTTAATTCCTTGACTTTTAATTTTAATATTGGCATGTCTAATTGAACCATTGAATATAATAAGTATTGTATTTTAGATCAAAATAAATAAATATATAATAATGATTTAATCATACTAGAGGCCCCTTTAAGGCAGTCCTAAACTATATGCAAAAATAATATATGCAAAAAATAATTAAAAAAAAATATAATTCCAAAATTAACCCATTATATATATATATATATATATATATATATATATATATATATATATATACGATTCTGTTCATATCTATGTATCTCCAGGTAGAGACTATATTTCACACCAGGAAATACCAGAGGTAGCTTTAATTTAAAAAAGTGTTGATCTGAGGTGACTCCAATACGCATGCTTTGCACTCGGTGTCACAGCAGAACGTCAAAATACCCAGCTGCATTAAGATAGTTAAACCGTTTTGGAATTCTAATGTTCAGTCTTAAACATCACTTTTTTTTAAAAAAATCATCTTCTTCCTTTCTCTTGTCTCATGCTAGGTTTCTTGACTTATATCTTCCCCCCTCCACTTCTATCTCTCTCTCTCTCTCTCTCTCTCTCTATATATATATATATATATATATATATATATATATATATATATATCGACGCTGCTTAACTTGATTGAATTAGAAGCCCTGCCTTCAGCGTAATTTGATCTTCAAGCCTGGCGAGTATTTAGATACGTTCCGTTTGGGAATTTTTGTCATTGTAAACAAAGGCATATTATTATGGCATGTTCTAGGCATTAAATACCACCCCCCGCGACCGGTGTCTTAACACCAGACTCTACTCGAATCGCATTCAGCACGTGCAGTCTGCAATTATCTTTATGGATCCTTATCATTGGATCAAGACTCAGCTGAGAGTTTTACACAATATGACACAAACCTATGATTGACTATTAATGATTGCCAGTATAATGGACTTTACGAAAGTTGGTAAGAAAAATTTTATCAGCTCTTTGGTAGCCATCTTCATTCTGAGAGTGGGCATCCATCATAAGTTTGTCTAAACACCTAAAAAAATTATTTGTTAATTTTTAATTTTTTTTTTTATTTTTATTTCGTACGATGGATAAACAGGATTCGAAATCCTACAAAGTTGTATTTTTTCTCGGGTTTCATCGAATCTCTCTCAGCGTTCCCCATTTACTTTAGTTAATTTTTCTCCAAGAAAAACAAAAATCTGAATCGTGTTATATTTGGTACAACAGCTTTCTTGTGATTGATTGAAGCCGGTAGACACGCACTTTAGCATCATTGTTTTCTATTTTTTTTGTATAAAAAATATGTTTAATATGTGGAACACGAATAACATCATTAACAACTACTAATATTATGAATTATTATTGATAATTATTAGTTATTTATAAATGTCTTCACTACTTTTATATTCCAAATATGTGTGCCCGACCGATTAAAAGAATTTCTTGAATTTCCCCTGTACTTTTATTCTTTGCGTAACATGAGTATTTTGTTCTGGGAATCAAATTAGACCTAGCGTATTGTTTATTTGAACCTGCATGCTTTTTTTAGAAGTAATATAATTCTCGTATAAGCTCGTAGTTCTGCTTAATAATATTCCAAGGAAAACATCGGAACAAAAGATTAGTGAAGAAACTGTTTCGTTATATGGATTAATAATACAATAATAGTGAATAATGTAGTTAGTGTGATAATGCATGCAACACTTTGCGACTAGTTTGGTCCAATGAGCTGACGTTGCTCTCATAGTGAATAGAAAAGTCTATGTTTCACATTTTAGTGTGGGGAAGATCGGTTGTCTTTCTACACAACAAGTTAAAAAAATCACACCAGCGTGACTAGACCAGACGGCAATAGTCACCAACATAGGACACTCTCTGCTATAATAAAATGTCATGAGTCACTTTTCTGTTAAATCACCCGCACATCCAAGCCTCAATACATTTCAATAGATATTTATTTTATCCTGATCAAGAGTTTTCATTAGATATTAATTCTATCCGATTTAATACATTTCAATAGATATTTATTTTATCCTGATCAAGAGTTTTCATTAGATATTAATTCTATCCGATTTAATACATTTCAATAGATATTTATTTTATCCTGATCAAGAGTTTTCATTAGATACTAGCAGTAGAGCCCGGCGTTGCCCGGGGATGTAACAGTAAGAGATAGATCAAGTATCGACCATCATAAAGACTGAAAAATAAAATTGACAAAGATTATTGTTTAAGGTTGACGGACACGCATGTCTTAATTTTTTTTTTCTACGAATTGGTCAAACCCAAACTGAAACAAAAACATTGTTTTCAATCGTTATGAGTCTACCGATTGAATAGAATTTTATTATAAACAATTGTCTTGTAAATGGAATTTTTAAAGCATTCTGAATGTAAAAATAATGAAAAAAGTGTGCAAGACAATAAGAAACACTACAGACACACACACACACACACAACCTGGCTTTTATAATAAGTAAGATTAATTCTATCCGATTTAATACATTTCAATAGATATTTATTCTATCCGGTTCAATACATTTCAATATATATTTATTTTATCCGGCCCAATATTTTTCAACAGATATTTATCTATCTACATATGACCATTAATTCCTTTCTTTTATTCACTAAATTCGGGTTATCTATATTTAATAGGATAGTAAGTTCTTCCGACAGTCAAAGACGACGTCTTTCACATTATATGATTTAGTTCTTAGCACAAAATTCATAATCTTATCATCTAAATCTCTACCTAGAAAATTTAAAAATAAATTTGTTATTGCAAACACAAGGTTATTTATCGTCACCTCCAAGACAATCTGAGATATAGTTAGGAAGAATAATAGTTCCAATACTACACCAGATGTCGGCATTTATGAAATAAAATGATTTCAATATAGAAATGATTTCATTGGCGAGACATCTAGGAATCTAACAGCTAGCCTCTACATAAGGGAGACCAACCTTGGGACAACCTTTTAAATACACACGGACAAATCAGCTATATATATATATATATATATATATATATATATATATATATATATATATATATATATATATATAATAAAGAATACATTAATAAGCTAAAAAGATTAAAACAAACCAAGAGCTGAATGCTAATTGACTGAAGATTAATTAATACAATATATATTACCAAAATCATCACTATTCCGAGATTCATGCTTTGTGCAATCATCAGGAAATGTTAATGCAGATAGATAGATAGATAGATAGATATGAAGAAATATACTCTTAAGGTGTGCTATATTTATGGAATAAAGTGCTCAATATCAGAGATAGGGTGTGTGTAAATATAAAAGTGAACATTGAAGTCAACACTTAGAGGCGACAAGCTGTTTCATGTTAGACGCAATCGTCAGGGTGGCCTGACGATTGTGTCTAGCATGAAATGTTCACTTTTATATATATATATATATATATATATATATATATATATATATATATATATATATATATATATATTCGCTGTAATGTAGTTTCCCTCTGCCTTTTCATGGAAATTTTTCATTTAAAGTTTACCACTTTTTTTATTTTTTAAGTTGATTTTTATCAATCCTCACCTCCAACACCCCAGACATTGAAAATATGGGGCCCTCACTGAGCCTTTGGGGCATTGTAGTGATTACAGTAAGAATGGAAAGTAAGAATGTTTATTTTTATTTTATTTTTTTATTATTTTATTTATTTATTTATTTTTGGTGCAATGAATATTGTAGTTCGTTTGGTCCAGTGTTTGTGGCTAGATAAGTTTAAGGTATGCCAGATTGAAGCCCAGCCTTCCCACATTCCCTTTTTTGGCCTTGCAACAAAAATAAATATTACTTTCCTCTAAGGAACCTAGACTATATTAAATCAAACGCAGTACTAGATTGACGTAAAGTTCTCATTATTTTGTAGTTGAAATGGCTTGATGTAACCGTAAGTTCTATGTTAACAGTTTCTTTATTCATTCTTCTAATTTGTGGAACTCACTTCTGGTTTCTGGCTTTCTATTCAAGTTTGATTTTCAAAAATTTAATTTGTAATGTCAATTGTTATCTTCTTGCTCTTTTGTTGTTCTCTCCTGAATAATGTTTCTTCTTTTCTTATATTCTTTTACATTCTCTAACCCCTTGCATCTTAGTGGAATTATTGCATTGCTTGGGGTGAAAAAAAAAAAAAAATATATATATATATATATATATATATATATATATATATATATACTACAGTTTAAAAGTTTGAGGGCATACGCGATAACTTAACTGGCTCAAAAAGTATTTGTTTTGTTTTTTAAAAACTACTAGCAGTAGAGCCCGGCATTGCCCGGGGATGTAACAGTAAGATATAGATCAAGTATCGACCATCATAAAGACTGAAAAATAAAATTGACAAAGATTATTGTTTGAGGTTGATGGACACGCATGTCTTAATTAGGTTTTTTTTTGTTTTGTTTTTTTGTTTTTTTTAACGAATTGGTCAAACCATTCTGAATGTAAAAATGTGAAAAATGTAGGAAATCCGATCCCATATATAAATGAACACACACACAAACAATCTGGGTTTTTAAGTATAACTTGATATGAGTTTTCCCCCTTTCATTCTCGCGATGCCACTTAATCGTGCTTTCAAATTGATTTCGTGCAAAAACTATTGTGTTTTTCCAATTTTTGGCGCCGTCAGAACCACCGCAAGTTAATTTTAAGTAGTCCTGTGAAGTTTTGCGGAAATCGGTTGAAAAATTTAGGAAATCCGATCCAATATATAAACGTACAAACACAAACACACACACACACAACCTGGGTTTTATAATAAGTATGATTATACATGGTTTTAAAAAACTGAGGCATGTTTTTTATTAGAGATTTTTTTATGAAAAAAAAAATCATTTTTTCATTAAAATATTTTCCTTTAGACTTGATTACTGCAGCACAAAATTCGCTGCAAAAGTTTCTCAAAGTATAACTTTGATAATTGATTTCATTCTCTTTTCCATTTTTTTCACTCTTCTGTCAAGTTTGTCCCATGCTAATTATGAGGGTGGCTTCAAACTTTTGAACACACACACATATATATATATCGTGGACTCTCCCGCCGTATTCGACGTATGAGAGTCAAACAGCTCAGTTCCTAGTAAACGACATTTAGACACCAGCATATATGATTTGATTATAGTGGTGAAGGCTTTGTGCAAAAGCAACCACACTTTTTGAAGGGCCGAGTATATAGTCCTGGTGCACTATGTGCCACGATGTTCCAAAATGACCTTCTGGAAGTTTTGAATTCAGAGTTTCCATCTCCTAGACCAGTTGCCATCCAGCACCCAGTCTGTCTTGCTATTTCTCCATAGCTGGAGGGACACGAGGATTAATACCTTTCCTAAGGATATTAGCACCTAAGTGAATGTAATAGGTTCGACTGGAATTAGAACTCTGTTCTCCGATCCCTAAATCCGACTCACTATTCCACCGTACTAACTATCTATCTATCTATCTATCTATATATATATATATATATATATATATATATATATATATATATATATATATATATATATTCAAATCTGACTATGGTCAATTTGTCAGATATTTGACATTGATTATATGCGATCCCAGCGTGTGACACCACTGGAATGTGCTTGAGAACACGACTTAAACCAAGCATTTTGCTTAAATTTGCTTAGACGGAACGGTTCGAAAACCGTTGATAGTCATTGTGACTGAGGGTTTGAGGGTGCTTGCCATATTCAAGAAACTGATCACGTTATGTTTTACGAGAAACAGCAATTAAGGTGCGATCAGTATACTTGCAGTATAAACTACAGGTGAGCTTCGTGGGTTGAGCGGGAGTTGCTTGCCGCTCTGGTTGACTACCGGCCGGCCGGCCAGCCGGCTCGGAACGCACCAGAATGTATGTTATCATAGAAAATAGCTGTATATCAGTTAGAATGAAAAAATCGATTAGGTAGATGAATAAAATGTGACTGATTTGAAAATGAAAACCAAAGTCATCGATATTAGGCTGCATTGAAGAAAAAAAATTTGTAACACAAACTGAAGAATTAGACACATTCTGAGGCTAATGTGGATGGAGTCACACGCTTTCAGTCCCGTACGGACCTAGCAGTAAGCCTGAACTTGTCTCTCCTGAGACACTAACTACTTATCCAGATCTTTCAGGCGACGGCCATCACTGAATCAAACTGATTCCCGACGGAAGAGAGGATTCAGCGAGTAAATTAGTTCCTCTTCCAACCTCCACTCTTGCTCATATGCCCACTACGAGAAAACCAGTGTCTCCTGCGAATCCTGAGAATGACAGGCAAGCCTATGGCAGATATTTGAGATTATATCTGGACGGTCGTTCTCTAAGTAATTCCATCATATATATATATATATATATATACATATGTGTGTTTCAACATGAGTGCATATTTACAATATATGATGGGCTTCCAAAAATTTCGAAGGATTTGAAAAGAGATATAATTTGTTCATCTGACACGTTACCCAGTACATCCAAAAAATTTAAAAAAAAAAAAAAATGATTTTCTATCATTTTTTTTATTTTAGCTCTCAGACATTTTGAAGATTATTTTTGTCTTTATCATATCCATCCATACAAATGTTTCTTTATTTTAAATTTGGAGAAATTTCTCCTTTTCCTTTTGTCTTTACCCAACTATTACTATTCTATTGTTGTAGTCATTAGCATTATACCCATTCTGATCACCCTAGAGTCACACATAAGATATCCTTTATTTACTTTTGTTGCCTTGTTAGGGCCAGAAATAAAGACACAAGAGAGGAATTGAGTTAAACAAATATATTAACAGAAACAGTAATACAAACATACAAATGAGAATGTTACAGCAAGAATTTTCGGTCCGACTGTCAGAGCTGACTGTTGGAAACTTCCCTCCAAAAGGCAGTACCTGTTCCTATTTATAGCTGGGAGAGTCCATGCGTGCGTGAGTAAATTACCATAACACTTACATATTCCCATCACCGTTTTTGTTTGTGGTTTTAAATAACAATATCTGAACGGTTGGCCTTGATTGTTCTATCAGTGTGTATTGTGTAGTCCCATAGAATTGTAACAGTTCATATCTCCGTAACCGGGTCTGGGTGGTGTTCATACCAGTTTCTTTCAGTTTCCTTCCCGTAGAAGTTGCAGATTTTCCAGTGCAGATATTGGCCCACTCTGTCATGTCGGGTTTTATATTCAGTGGGTGCCAACATCGTGCAACCTGATACAAGATGATCAATGGGTACGGGTTTTGTCTACATCAGCTTGTTGGTACGGGCAGAGTATTGGCCATGAAGCGGTTTATCTTGCCATCGCTTCTGTATCTGGTCGGTTGCATTCGTCTTTGCTGTCTTTTTTAAGTATTTTGCAGTTTCAGCCGGTGTATTGTGCTGTAGTTGCATCTCTACGCCCATTTGAATCTCCATTTTGAATTTGTTGGCTTCTTTCATTACGGAGTAAAGACGCTTACTATTAGCTTGGTGCAAAAATAATTTCGTTTTCTCATATAGTAACATATGTTAGAAAACGAAATTATTTTTGCACCAACCTAATACTTTCATGTTCCTTGACGCATACCATCATCCAGTCTTCTGTAGTTTCCAAGTATCTTTGGAGGCCAATTGTTGTAGTTTTGTAGGACAGTTCTAGTTGAACTAATCCTCTGCCTCCTTCGGATCTGGGCACATACAGACGATCAACATCAGCTTTGGGATGATGCATGCGATAGCAAGTGAGAAGCTTTCTCGTCTTGGCGTCCATTCGCTTAATTTCAGCTATGGTCCAGTTAAGGACATTAAAGCTGTAATGCACCACTGGGACGGCCAATGTGTTTATAGCTGATATTCTATTTTTTGAGTTTAGCTCAGTATTTAGTATCAGACGTACACGCCTGTAGTACTCTTTTCTTATTTTTTCTTTCATTTGGGGGTGTTGTATGCCATCTCCTTCGCTAATTCGTAGGTACTTATAAGCTTCATCATGCTCCAATTCCCTAATCTTTGTGACAAAATCTAAATCTATTGTGGGTGTTTCTGTGATTCTACCTTTCTTGAATGTTACTTTTGCACATTTATCTAATCCGAAGTCCATACCTATGTCGTCACTGAAGTATTTTACAATATTGAGGAGGCCTTTTAACTCATTGTCGTCTTTGGCAAAGAGTTTGAGATCATCCATGTATAGTAGGTGATTGAATATTTTCTTATTTATTTTGTAACCATAGCTACTGTTGTTCAGTTCATGTGTAAGAGGGGTTAAGGATAAACAAAACAGAAGGGGTGACAGTGAGTCTCCTTGAAAAATTCCACGTCGGATATTCAGACGGTTGGATATGGCAGTGCCCCCGGTGTGCCTAAGGTGTAGTTTTGTGTTCCACATCCCCATGCTGTGCTTAAGAAAGTTTAATACCACAGGGGAGACTTTGTACATTTCCAAAGTCTTAAGGATCCAAGAATGTGGAACACTATCAAAGGCTTTACGATAATCAATCCACGCTACACTGAGATTTCTGCGTCGTCTCCTGCAATTTTCCAGGATCATTTTATTTATCAGAAGTTGATCTTTGCAGCCATATGAACCTCTACTGCATCCCTTCTGTTCCAGCGGGAGAATGCTGTTTGTTTCGAAAAAGAAATAAGTACGGTTCGTCAGTACAGACGTTATTATTATTATTATTATTATTATTAATATTATTATTATTATTATATTTTTCCTTTGATTTCTGGTGTGTACTCATTTCTTTCCGGGTTTCGCCCAGAGACCTAAGGTTAGAAATAGCATTATGACATTTTCCATTGACCAATTAAAAAAAAAAAAAAAACGCAATATTTAGTCCTAGGGCTCCAACTACAACAGGTATTGTTCATACGACTTTTTTTCAGTTTCTTTATCGTGGAAGTTGCAGATTTTCCAGTGCAAAATTTCCAGCGCCGGTATTGGCCCACTCTATCATTCCCGGTTTTATATTCAGTCGGTACCAATACCTTGCAACCTGATGCAAGATGGTCAATTATTTCTGGATACTTATCACAGAATCTGCATTTTGAGCTAGCACAATATTTTAGTATGTGTGCTTGATAATTTCCAGTTAACAAGCATTGGTCATGTGCAGCAAGGATAAAACCTTCAGTTTCAGCTTTCAACCCTGCACTACGTAGCCACTGATGGGTACGGGTTTTGTCTACATCAGCTTGTTTGGTACGGGAAGAGTATTGGCCATGAAGCGGTTTATCTTGCCATTGTTTCTGTATTTGGTCGGTTGCATTTGCTTTATTATTATTATTATTATTATTATTATTATTATTATTATTATCATAATTTCTGTTGTACGCTCCGGCCTTCTTCGGGTGATTGGAACCCTTTATAAATACTTTTATTGTGAGTTCTAATCACTATATCTGGGCAATTAGCTTTGATTTTATTGCCTGTGTTATTATATTATTATTATTATTATTATTGACATCTTTGATTTCCTTCCGGGTCCTAACCAGAAACCTAAGGACAGAAATGGCTTTATGGCATTTTCTACTGATCATTTTTCTGAGATGTAGTATTGTAATTATTTACATTATTTACATTGTTCGGACTGTTGTCCTCATCTTTGTTGCCGTATTCACGACGTTTCGACACTTCGTAGACACCTCTTTCGAGTAAAATTGACCCCTTCCCCATAGAGGAGAACATGACTAATAATTGTGTGAACACCGTCCCATGCAGCTGTGGTAAGAAATATGAAGGAGAAATAGGCCCCCTCCTTAAGGTCAGGCTGTAAGTATATCATACAGCGTTAACACGAGGAGAAATGAAATGGTCACATATGGAGGAAAAAGGGAGATCACTGCCTCCTGTGGGATCAGGTTGAGATTATAGAAAGAGTACATCACTGGAAAATACGAAAACTTAAGGAATCAGCACATATGCTGTGCCACAAAAATCTCCTAAGCCGGCCAAGCATAGAAAGGAATACAATATGGGAACCAGTAATAAGGAGTGCCAGAGAAAAGCAATAACAAAATTGCAATATGAGCTCTGGTAAAAATGGTTACATTGACATTAAGTTTATAAATCCCCAAAATTCATACACCCATGTCCTCAAGGACGCACGGCCCATTGGATAAAGGCGTTGGTTAGATCTAGTGACATGACCTAAACAGTTGTGAGTTGTGAGCAAAAACTTGGAGCTCATCCAAAAGGGATATAACGGAGACATCTGGAAGAAGTATGGCACGTGGAACTAGAGCAAACTGCCCCGGTAGAAAGGGATCACTTCGAAATTCAAATCACCTGAAGAAGGCCGGAGCGTAAAACTGCCGTAACATCATGAATAGGTCAATAAACAATGTCCGAACAATGTAAATAATAAAATGTAAATAATAAAAAAAACAATGTCTCTCATAATTTACATAGATAAAAATATTCGTAATATGTGAAATTTACAATCAACCCAAGGGCTCCAATTAATTATTAATATCTTCACGTGCCACATTTTTCAGATTTCCACTTCCTCTATTTTGATAGTTTTTTTTTTTTTTTTTTGTTTTTTGAAGAACTTCAAATTTACATTGCAATCTTCAGGGACTGCAATGTCAGTAAGAAAGCACATTCTGTTCTTGTAGTCTTTGATTACAAGAACAGAATATATTTTCTTATTGACTGGACGATTAGCTTTGGTTAGCTTTCTGGACGATTAACTTTTATCGTTCTGTGTGTGATTCTATTGTAAAGTCCCATAAAAGTGTTACAGATCTTATCTCTGTAATCGGATCTAGGTGATGTTCATGCCAGTTTCTTTCAGTTTCCTTTCCATGAAAGTTGCAAATTTTCCAGTGCCGATATTGGGCCCACTCTGTCACGCCGAGTTTTATATTTAGTGGGTGCTAATACTGGGCAACCTGATACAAGATGATCAATTGTTTCTGGATATTTATCACAGAATCTGCATTTGGGACTAACACATTTTTTCAGTATGTGTGCTTGGTAATTTTTAGTTAGCAAGTATTTGTTCTGTTCAGCAAGAATAAATTATTATTATTATTATTATTATTATTATTATTATTATTATTATTATTTGATACTCTTAAGCACTTATATTCGCATATATACACACTAACACGATAAATTGAAAAAGAGTTCTCGGTCACACACCTCACCACTTATATTTGGCGTCATCTGACCGGAGCAAGAAACAAAATAGAATAAGTTGAAGCAGAGGCCATAAAAAAAATCTTTATTAGGTGTCACGACCAAATGATTGGTGATTGGTGAAACCATTTACTCCCACTGGATTTGAAATTTAGCTAATTTCAATAACAAGCACTGCTTGCTTCTTGCTTGCTTATTTCTTGCTTCTTGCTTGCTTATTTCTTGCTTCTTGCTTGCTTCTTGCTTGCTTATTTCTTGCTTGCTTATTTCTTGCTTCTTGCTTGCTTATTTCTTGCTTGTTTTGTGTGCTTGCTTCTTCCCAACCTTATTTCTGAGCTTTCTTTCGGTATTTTCATTTTTGCGACTGCCACGATTCCAATTTTGGCTAATACATTGCTCAGTATATGTCCCACAAAACCTGCACCCCCTTTCTATCGGATCGAAGTAAGTTTTCCAACCATTTTGCTGGTACCTTTCAATTCCTGGTATTTTTCATGCTTTCTTTCGTTGTATATATATATATATATATATATATAGATAGATAGATCGTAAATGAAAACAAATCGACATGATATGTCTAAATTATTTAACGAAACCTTTTTGAATGAAAATATGCTGCCTATTATGAGTTTTTTGATGAGAGTTTTGTCTATATATATATATATATATATATATATATATATATATATTAGGTTGGTGCAAAAATAATGACGTAATAATGTCGTTTTTTGACGTATTTTTTAACGTCAAAAAACGACATTATTACGTCATTATTTTTGCACAAACCTAATATATATATATATATATATATATATATATAGACAAAACTCTCATCAAAAAACTCATAATAGGCAGCATGAGTAGTTATGAATGTACGAGATTCATGGAAGATTGAAGTTTATAAGCAATATATATATATATAGTGTGTGTGTGTGTTTGTGTGTGTGTGCATATTTAGGTAGCATATTTTCTTTCAGAAAGGTTTGGTTAAATAATTTAGAAAATCTTTCTCTTTAAGGATGGCTCTCGTCGTAACTCGAGTTGCACGTTCGCATGATTTTCAGATGACTTCGACGCTCATTTGATGATCGCGTGAAACTTGAGTTGCAATTAGAGCTATCCTTTTCCTTTTGGCTTGGTCTACGCAATCTGGGTTTCGAGCATTTTACTGAGTAGGTAAGTTTGCTTTTAGGTCTTTTTTCCCTTTCTTTTCTCAAGATACACACACACACACACACACACACACATATATATATATATATATATATATATATATATATATATATAGGAGCAGATAGATACAGTAATATCTTTGTTGGCAATTTGGCTACATTGATGTACTTTAATTTGATATAATTTTATATGACAAAAAGTATCTTTGGAAAGACTGTCTTCGCTTCATAAATATTAATTAGCTACATCGCAATTCTTAATTGATTTCGGCGAAGCTATAAACTAGCATCAAATCGAACGCAGAATAAATAATCGTAATTTTGCGTTGATCACTGGAGGAATTTTGTCGTTCATCGGAGGCGAAGTAAATATGTTTATACGGTTACGATAAGCTGAGGCGAATAACGATTTACAAAATTGCCATTTTAGTGGGTGGACAGCGAAGAGGAAATGGCGAAGAAAAAAAAATAAAGAAATATTATAATTAGAAAGTAACACGTGAAATTTATTCACGAATGAGTTGCACTTCCATCAAAATAACAAATGCACTCTATTATTTCTAATATTATTCTTTGCAGAAACAGGAATTTAATTTTGGCTTTTTATATATAGCGACTGAAGATATTATCTCTCCATTAGTACCTAGAAAGACTCGTTGAAATAGCGGCAGATAAAAAGCTAGGTAAGATATTATGAAACATGAAGATTTCGTTGGAAACAAAGAAAAGAGCAGTAAACTGTAATACCAGTACTCCTCAATGGCAGTGAACACTGGATGAAGAGGATTGATTGATGCTGAGTTTATCACGAAGGAGTATTGGGATAGCCTTCCAAACGTTAGGAAAACGTTAACCGAAAATATTTTTCTAATACGAATCAATGTAAAATGGATTAAACCGTTCCTGGTCCCAAGATGATTGCTTATTTAAACTTTTACAACGGTACTTTGTGCACAAGTTTATAAACAAAACAAATGAAAATCATTAAGTCTAAGAAAAAAATAAATAAAACCCAATACTAAACAAAATATAGACGGCTACTTTAATTTTACGGTACCTGCATGTAGGTGAGTTGGTGGCGTAAGTGGAAGGGGAAGGAAAGAGATGTTATTGTTTCGAAAATGGGAAGGAAAGACATGATCGTCTCTTTATAAGAATAGTATAGATCGTTGATTTTGCCATATGAAACTAAGTAAGAAAAGGCAATATCATCAACAATTGTTTTTCTCTTTTCTTTTTCCTTTATCAGTATCACTGCTAGCTTTCTTTGGAGCCATGACTGAGGACTAATAAAGAGAAAAATAAAAGCACAGTACAATAAAATTGGAAAAGAAAAGCACAGCACAACACACGAACGTATAGAACATGGCGGTCGACTAAGAAATTGAATGCGTTCGGGTTAAGTCGGCTCGGCTCGGCTCGGTTCGGCTCAGTTCGGCAATGTTGTTCGAGAACCGAAATTTTGTTTGATAACCGAGGCATTTTTATCTCGAATTTTCTGTTTGAAACCCAATTTGTTCGACAGGTGAGACGTTCGAGAACCGAAGTTGCTCTATACACACACACACACACACACACATATATATATAATTGTGGACAGAATTATTCACCCCACTTCCATAATTATAAATAGAACTGTAATATCTGAAATTTTCATGGAAATTTCCCATACATTTTTTCACAAATGCTAAAATAATGAACTTGAAAAAAATATGCAGTGATGTCCACAAAAATGTATTTTAATGTCAAACAATAATTAAAAAAAAACAAACACCAGAAATCTGTCTATATTTCTGAGATGAGGTATTATGTACATTATTTACATTATTCGGACTATTGCCCACATCTTTGTCGCCATATTTATTACAACGTTTCGGCCGTTGTACGCTCCAGCATTCTTCAGGTGGTGAGAATGTCGGACTGAACCCTTTATTTCGCTCACTGGGGTTCACTGTTCTAGTTTCACGTGCCATGTTTAAAGGATGTCTGTTATCTCCTGTTAACTGCCCTCTTAAAGTTGTCAAGGACACATGGCAAAGTGGCTAAAGGCGTTGGTTAGATCCAGTGACAGGACCCAAAGAGTGTGTGTTCAATACCCGGTTAAGGCAGTGGAATCGCCTGTGTTTGCTCAGTGGCGATCTATGTACAAGCTCAAGTGTCGGCAGTGATTCCTATATAAAAAAAAGAGTTTATTTGATATTTTTAAGTCGTGACGTGGTTCAAGGTAGCGTAGTAGAAATTTGATTTCGTGTCAGTTTTTTTTTTAAATGAGCTCTGGAAACAAAGAGAGCACTAAACTGCAAATTCTGAACAATCTGAAAATACTCGAAGCAACAGAAGTGTGGTCCCACAGAAGGATAGCATGAGCCGAGTATGTGAGCATGACGAGGTTTTGGAGAAAATGGAAACAAAGAGGAAACTTATACTTAACGTCGGTAAGAAGCAGGTGAAATTTCCGGAGCACGTAATGAGAAAGGAGGGCTTGTAAAATTTGATACTCACAGGACCGATAGAGGGAAAGAGGGACAGGGGAAATCAACGCGTGACATACTTAATAGGTTTGAACAGGCGGAACAATGTCTGGGAGAAAGATGCATATTAACCACTAATATTATCTCTCTCTCTCTCTCTATTTCTCTCTCTCTCTCTCTCTATATATATATATATATATATGTGTGTGTGTGTGTGTGTGTGTGAAAAGTAAGCGTGAAACCCAGGGTCACAAACTCGCATCAATCCAACAATATATATATATATATATATATATACACAATATATACATGCGTGTGTTTGTAAGTGTGAGTGAGAGTGTATGTGTGTGTGTTTGTATATAGCTGCGTCCTAGGAAATATTATTCAGCGAAAGAATAGAAAATGATCTGATTGTTGACAGACAACATCACACATATACATACATATGTAAAGTCCCATACTGATTAAATTTTAAAAATTGTGGATTTATGTAGATTGCGTGTATTGGTGTTATTATGGAAGTGGAGGTGGGAATCGTCGTCGTGATGTCACTCATGCTAACGCAAACATAGATGCATGTCTGTACACCCGATGAGGTACGCAGATACACATACACACCTCGCTCGTCCGGCGGGGCTCATGCAGATATAAACATATGTGGACAGTATGGGACTTGACATATGTCTGTATATGTGTGCAGTTGTCTATATACATACGCATTTTTAAGTTGAAATTCAAAGATCGGAAGTGTAGCGAAAAATTATCGTGAATGTATCGTGAATGTATACATGTCAACAATCAGATCATTTTTCTATTCTTTCGCTGAATAATATTTTCTCGCACGCACGTATATACGTGTGGTGGGATCTGTGTAAAATTATGATAGGTAAAATCTTAGCTCTATCTCTGATAGACTTTTTTTCATTCAAAATACTCAAATTTTAGGAATACGTTTTCACAGCGTCGCCCACGTGACGACAACGTGACCATGTTTAAACGGAACGCAGATCATATAAAACTTTCAGTTATCTATTTGGATAAGTCTTGTTCTTATGTCCATCGTCTTTGTCATGTTGAATTGATAATGTTAATTATATTTTATGAATATGTCCTGAAGATGGTTTATTAGACCGAAACGTCCGACGTTGACATTATATTAACATTAAAACAGCATAATTGCATATAAGAATTTTTGTTTGTTTTTTCCGTATATTTTTCATATATGTATATATTTATATACACACACTTTTCATATATATATATATTACGAAATGGACAAAGTCCGACAATTTATTAAAGATATTTTTATGTTTAACGTTATAGATACAAGTATTTAAGTAAATGCTCTGTTTATAATAAACAGTATTAAATAACATTTACCGTCCTGAATGTCCGAGAAATTTTCATAGAAAATATTCGTCCTTGGACAGGATTCGAACCTGCATCCTATACGGAACCGTCATTTACGCTGACGTGCCTTACCGTTAGGCTACAAAGAAGCGTTCGGTAGCTAAGGTCGAATTTACTGCTTATAAACTCAATCTTCCATGAATCTCGAATATTCATAACTGCTCATGGCGTATCAAATGTAAACAAATGACGTCATATATTACGAAATGGACAAAGTCCGACAATTTATTTATTAAAGATATTTTTATGTTTAACGTTATAGATACAAGTATTTAAGTAAATGCTCTGTTTATAATAAACAGTATTAAATAACATTTACCGGCCTGAATGTCCGAGAAATTTTCATAGAAAATATTCGTTCTTTGACAGGATTCGAACCTGCATCCTATACGGAACCGTCATTTACGCTGACGTGCCTTACCGTTAGGCTACAAAGAAGCGTTCGGTAGACAAGGTCGAATTTACTGCTTATAAACTCAATCTTCGACAGTAAATTCGACCTTGTCTACCGAACGCTTCTTTGTAGCCTAACGGTAAGGCACGTCAGCGTAAATGACGGTTCCGTATGGGATGCAGGTTCGAATCCTGTCAAAGAACGAATATTTTCTATGACAATTACTCGGACATTCAGGCCGGTAAATGTTATTTAATACTGTTTATTATAAACAGAGCATTTACTTAAATACTTGTATCTATAACGTTAAACATAAAAATATCTTTAATATATATATATAAGGGCTTATTTATTCAGAACCACTTAACATTGCTAATTTTTAAATGATGTTGAAATTATTGACGAACAATGAATTTGTATTCCATGATTGCTTGAATTTAAACGAGAAGCACTCTCCTGCGATACAGGATACATGGTGGAGTGAACAATACAACTTGAAAAATAACCTTTTTACAAATATGTAATGCTATCATTTTCTTATTGCTTCTCAGATAATTCAACTTTTTATTAAACATTGATAAAAAAATGTTCGAGAGTTGAAATCTTACAGGTGTAAAATCAATAATTTTGTGACATTTTGCAGTCCCCTATAGACAAAAATGTAGTTAAAAGCTAAATGTTTCAATATGGACCACAATAGAACTCTGTCCAGTGTTAGAACCCCCACGAAATAAAGTGCACAGTGAAAAGTTTTATGTGAGCCATTGCTTAGATAATAAACTCTAGCTGAAGGCTTTAATGCAGAGTGGAGTAAAGAAATAAATGCGAATTTTCAGGATCAAGTGTCACTTTGACGGAAATTGGGTAGTTCCGGTTATAAGGTTATATAAACAAAATCACATTTTTAAAGGTCAATGTTTCTGGTGTCATACTTTGAAAGTCGGCATGTTTTCAGTATTCTGCGTATTCAGGCAGAGCTGAGAGCTACGCGTCGTGATGAGAGTCGGGGTTCTCGCTAGCAGATGGGAAGTTCTAGTTCGTTAGTCGAGCTTGAAAAGTAGCAGTCCGACGTGTCACCTTCCTACCCACAAGTAAATATCTGAATAAATAACCAAATATATTGGACAGTTTTCATATTTTTGTCTAACTGTCGTATCATTTTCATCTTTGTTTCCTTGTGAACATAGAACGGTCATTTCGTAGAAGAAAACACACACACATACACATTCACAAATATGTACACTAAAATACTGACAGGCAAGCAAATTCATACATCCGACGACGCGCATATTAGGACACACAGACAGACACATATACAAAATATACACCCCATTACATCGATATCATATAGATTAAGTTGTCTGTCTTCTTTCTTTTTTAATTATTTTACTCCACTAAGGCAATTACGCAAATAAGATGCAAGGAATCATTATGAGTGAAAGGAAATGAAAAATTGTTAGCGAGAAGAAAGAACAAAAATACAGGATTCAGATGATGACGATTAACATTGCATTTAAATTTTTGAAGATCGTAGTTGACAGGAAAGCAAGAAGCCGGAAGAGATTCCACAGGCGAGAAGTGTGAGAGAAGAAATTATTAGAATAGAAAATACGGTTACATCTAGCAATTTCAACATTAAAATGATTAAATTTAGATACCAGCCTAGTAATACATATATATATGTGTGTATGTGTGTGTGTGTGTGTGTGTGTGTGTGAGTAGTCAATGTGAATGCCATCAAAGTTGCCATGACAACAACACATAACAAGCAAATGGAAATTGTTAATTTTAGGAGAATTGCCGCTTCTTGGTCATGTCGCTTGTTTGTTTCATCCACTGGGATTTTATTTTCTCTATTTACAGTTGGCGTTTATGTCATGTGACATGATTTGCTTGACACAAGAATTCCTAATTTTCGATTCAATTATTTATTGAATAATTGACAACTTTTCGATAATCTTCTTAGTTTTTTCCCTTAATATATATTTCATTATTTCCTTTTCAATTTCCTTTTGTACAGTTTTTCTTAATTTACTTTTCTAATTACTTTAATCTCTATCTACAAAAAGGCAGGATGTGTGTGTGTGTGTGTGTGTGTGTGTGTGTGTGTGTGTGTGTGTGTGTGTGTGTAACGAATGCACGGCTGCAATTTTTGACGGATTTGCACCAAAATTTACATGCACATGCTCCAAGTTAGCGGAAAGGCCAAGACCGACTTTGCATTTTCCAACTCCCATCGATAGTGGAAATAATATATATTTTCATGCTTCTACGGCAGTTTTCATGTAGTTTGCGGCCATTTTCTACTGGCCATAGTGAGATCCTATAGCTGGCTGCCACAAATAAGCAGGAAGATTCTATTGGCCAGCGTGAGAGCCAACAGCTGACTGACATGAATGTTAACTAGCATGCTAGCATGCAAAAAAAATCGATAGCTGCATTCGTCACAAGTGGGAAAAACTTAAATCTGCATAACACTTTACTCCAATTGGCTCATTCGCTTGCTTAAACTCAACGTTGATTCTGATTCCGCAGAACTGGATTAGGTGTGAAAAAGTATTTGTTGTTAACATTCTTTTTTCATTCGGTTTTTCCAGTTACGAGTTCTTTTTTAAAGCTGATCGTTTTGTGTTCATTTTGTTTAGTTCTTTTTTCGTAACAGATTCAATGTTTAGTATAGAGCATAGAAAAAATTCGCAGTGTGAGATAGGCAAGAAGTAAGGCATGTAGCAACATCAGCACGGCAAAGGGCACTCCTTTAAAATCAAGGAAGAGCAAAAATATTTTAAGTGATAGCGATTGCTGTCGTACGATTTTTGAATCAAACACGGGCAACGCCGGGCCATATAATTATACATCCTTTTGAAATAATATTTAACAATATTCAGTTATGTGCCATGCGTGATCATGTATCTTTCTGTACATGACTGACGAGGCAGGGTTTTTTTTCCCGCCGTAGGTTGCCATTTCTTTCTGCGGTAGACCAGTTGCAATCCAAGGCTATAAAATCCGGTCTCTCCTACTATCTGCCCATAGTTGGGGGAGAAGAGGATTTATATCTTTCCCAAAAGTATTAGCACATCAGTCAGTCAGTTATGTGCCATGCGTGATACATGCTTAGGCGATCATGTATCTTTCGATACATGACTGACGAGGCATATTTTTCCTGCAGTAGGTTGCCATTTCTTTATACGGTAGACCAGTTGTCATCCAAGGCTATAAAACCGGATCTGTCCTGCTGTTTAACCATAGATGTGGGGAGAAGAAAAGAGCAAAAGAAAAGGGTATTAGCAGGTAAGTGAATATCATGGATTCGACTGGAATTTGAACCCGACTCACAGCTTTCCCAATAGTATTAGCACATTCGACTGGAATTCGAACTAGGTCGATAATCTAGATATAGAAAAGCCGAGCCTGTCATCAGAATACTAGAAAGAACGTTAACAATGTTGAATCTAATCTCTGTAAACTATAACTTTCTGGAGACAAGTTAAACTGGTGATTTGCCCTAAACTGAAATTATAAACTATAGTTTTGAAATTTGAAAATTGCACTGAAATTTGTTGGAAAAATTCTCAAGATTTCTCCTGAAATCCCGAAAATAAAACAGTTAAAATAAAAGAAAAACAGTTAAAATATACAATTAATCAAAATAGTTAAAATATGCGAAAAGATCGTTTGATTGGTTGATTTTGCTTAGCGGCATATCAATATCTCTATGGGTTATTTAATGCCAAAATCTAGATATTTTTAACACAATTTTATGGATGCAACTGAATATATTTTGAATGCAATTGTATGCCTTCAGCTACAGATAAAATGCATTGTTGGTCATTTTGCTATGAAATATATTGTTGGTAATTTTACTAAAAAAGTATTGATGGTTATTACGCATTTGTATTGTTGATCAATTTACTATAATTATTTATTGTTGATCATTTTGCTATAAATATGTATTGTTGGTTGCTTGATTTTGTTTATCGGTATATCAACATCTCTGGGTTAATTAGTGCTAAAATCTAAATATTTTCAACATAATTTTATGGCTACAACTAAATATATTTTGAACGTATACAGGTATGGACCTGTATACCTTCAGCTACAGATAAAATGTATTGTTGCTCATTTTGCTATAAAATTTATTTTTGGTAATTCTATTATAAATTGTATTGATAGTAATTTTACTATATACAGGGTGTTTGAAAAAGAATACGCCAAAATCATTACGCTGTTTTTTCAGGTCTGTAGCATTGTAGTGGACTGAATCAGTGGTTATTTGATAAAGTAGTTATCAAAGTTTGATTGGGTGTCAGTTTCACCGCTGTTAGTATAACTTCCGGTACAACTGAATTATGGGAAGATCAATCAAAATGGCGACTCCTCAGCAGAAGGCGTTTTGCTTGCTTGAGTTCGCGAAAACAAACGCCATTGTCACGGTGCAGCGTGCTTTCAGAACAAAATTCGGCATTGATCCGCCCCATCGTGAGAGCATTCGACGGTGGGTTAGACAGTTTAAAGAGAGTGGGTGCCTGTGCAAAGGAAAGAGTCCCGGAAGACCACGTGTTACAGAGGAGCAAGTGGAGAGGATTCATGATGCATTTGAGAGCAGCCCACGTAAGTCCGTACGTCGAGCAAGTCTTCAGCTTGCCATCCCTCATACCACTGTCTGGCGTGTGTTAAAGAGACGATTAAACATGAAATCATACAAACTAAGCCTCGTCCAAGCACTTACTAATGATGACAAGGTGATGCGAAAGACATTCTGTGAGTCAATGCTGGAGATGGAGGAAGTGATGAAACTCTCTTTTCACGTTTAGTTTTTAGTGACGAAGGTAATTTCTATTTGAGAGGCACAGTCAATCGTCACAATGTGCGCATTTGGGGAACAGAGCACTCACATGAAACTGTTGAGCATGAAAGAGATTCCCCTAAAGTGAACGTCTTCTGTGCTGTGTCTCAAGACAAGGTCTATGGTCCCTTTTTCTTTGAAGGAAACACCGTTACAGGACAAACCTATCTCGAAATGCTCCAAAACTGGCTATTCACTTTACTGCAAGCAGATTCGAATAACTTCATTTTTCAGCAAGATGGAGCACCACCCCATTGGCATCTCGGGGTTAGAGCTTATCTGGATGAAAACATGCCTCAGCGATGGATTGAGAGGAGAGGTGCTAAAGACCTTGCTCTCTGTGGTTGGCCTGCCAGATCCCCGGACCTCACTGGGTGTGACTTTTTCTTGTCGGGGTATGTTAAAGACCAAGTTTATGTTCCAGCACTTCCAGCAAGTATCGATGACTTGAAAGATTGAATAACAGCTGTAATCAACACGGTAGACCGTGACATGCTGAGGCGCATTTGGGAGGAATTCTCATATCGGCTTGATGTTGTCCGCGCTGCTGGTGGTGGCCACATTGAGCGCTTATAAAACATGAAATGAAACTTGAATGTATATACAACACATGTGTTCATACTAGAGGTTTGTAATTTTTTTCGTTTTTGACACATCACGTCATGATTTTGGCGTATTCTTTTTGAAACAACCTGTATATTACTAGTAATTTTACTATATGTATTGGCCATTTTTTATGTTAAAATGTATTGCTGATATTTTTTTCCTATAAAATGATATTCTTATACTTTCATATTATTTTCTTTTTGTTTGGGCGTTCACTATTTGCCC
This sequence comes from Acanthosepion lycidas, assembly GCA_963932145.1. Taxonomy (NCBI): domain Eukaryota; kingdom Metazoa; phylum Mollusca; class Cephalopoda; order Sepiida; family Sepiidae; genus Acanthosepion; species Acanthosepion lycidas. Next base: position 22,558,665 of record OZ010606.1, on the reverse strand, counting down.
ATATCTGGGACTCTAACAGGTGCTACCACCCCGGCTCGGGGGTGGATCTGGGAACAACAACAATTAATAGCTGGTTCCACGCTCCTCAAAACCTCCAATCTCCTGATCAAAGTTTTGCTGCCGGTTGTAGTTTATCGTCATACATATGACTTATGTGGAAAGAAAAGTGTCAATTTAACCGATATTTTACAAGTATCCTTTCAAACTTGAACATTCTTTAATTTCTTTATTCTATATATCCGAGTCATATTTTAGAAATATAGTTTTAGAAAGTGAAAATATCAATGAAATATTTTTTTAAGCATTTCACCCCAAGTAAGATGGGAATGGCACTAGCACGCAATGTGTTACAGAGAGTGTGAGAAAGTGTAAAGAGGTGTCATAGAGGAAAGGATGAGGAGAAGGACGGAGAATTAGATCAAGGCATCTGAAGATGTCGATTGACATTGTATTCGAATAAATGAAGATCTTAGCTATTAGGGAAGCAAGTAAGAGGAAGGGAGTTCCACAGACAGGAAGTGCAAGACATGACGCTCTTGGGGTAGAAGAGACGGCTACATTTAAACGTTTCTACAGTGAAAGAGAGGGACTGAGATGCCAACCTAGTAGCACGCTTAAATTAACTCAGGTTAGTAACCAGCGAAAGTAGCTCATCGGAAAGTTACCATGAAAGTATTTGTAGAAAAGACAGAGGGAAGCGACGGCATGTCTGTTAGAGAGTGACTGTAGACGATATGCTAGATCTGGGCCATTCGCATTGCATAGCCATCTCTGGAATTTGTTGAGGACCTTGAGACGAACGGTGGGTGCTCCAGACCATATATGGCAGCAGTATTCCATGCAAGGGCGAATGATTGATTTATAGATTTAAAGGATGGACTCAGGCGAGAAAAAACTTTCTGGCACGACACATAGAACCAATTTTCTTCGCAGTAGATGACGCTATTGATTCAATGTATTTGTTCCATCTAAGTTCAGCGGAGAGTGTGAGACCCAGCAGGCGTAGAGAGACGCCCTGGCGGAGTTGTGAATCAGACAATCTACTAGGAGACAGGCCGGGTTCTCTCTGGTGGATTAAAAAGAAAAAATTTGTTTTTGAGACATTAAAGATTTCCAGCCATTTTTTGACCCAGTCAACCACAGATAGTAAAAATTTCAAGATTTTATCGGAAATCAAGAAAATTGTACCAAAATGTTGGCAATATATCGTAAAGAGAAGGTTTCAGTTTAAAATAACACCATGAGAATTTGGGTTTGATTAAAAGAAATTATTAATATTATTGACTGAAAGAGCAGAACTCAGAAGTGACAGACATTGTGTTACAAATTCCGCAGCCCAATTTACCCTGTCTGATAAGGTATACTGTGCCGATGCACCACAGCCAAATTTGCGCGATATGGTGACAGGTTCTGTCCAGTTAGATATCGCTTCAAATTGAATGATCCAGTCCGTTCAGATGCTCTCCGATGGAAGTTGTTCCCAAGTATATGTGACTCCTGGGACCTCTTGGGTGTCCCATCGTTCAAAAATTTAAAAATTAGCCCCCTCTTGAGAAAAAAATATAATAATAATAATCCCACACATCGTGATCAAAGATCACAAGAACAGAAAGTGCTTTCTAATTGACATGCCAGTTCCTTGCAGATTGTAATACATCTCTGAAGATCTTCAACAAACAAATACAAAAATCTTGAACTAGTAATCTAAAAAATGTGGTACATATGACATCAATAATTCCAATTGTATTTGGAGCCTTCAGATTGATTGGAAAAGTTCTGATAGAAGGGATTGAAGGAATTCCTGGTAACCCATGCTTTAAAGAAATATAAAAAAATGTACCCATAACGAAGAGCTTTATGTATATAAAATGTTTGTGATTTTAGGTGGGATTTTTTTTTTTTTTTTTTTTTTGATTTTTTTGTTTTGTTTTTTACAAGAAACGATCAGTGGAAAATATCATGAAGCCATTTCTGACCTTAGGTCTCTGGTTGGGACCCGCAAGGAAATGTGTATAAAACAGAAACTCAAGGAAATAATAATAATAATAATAATAATAATAATAATAATAATAATAATAATAATAATAATAATAATAAATTGACCTTCTTGTGATAGGTTGCACAGTATTAACATCCACTAAATATAAAACTCGGCATGAGATGGTGGGCACTGAAAAATATATGGGAAGGAAAACTTCAAGCAATTGGTACGAATGCCACCCAAGCCCGGTTACAGACATAGGACCTGAAACAGTTTTATGAATACACACGGACAGAACAATCAAAGCTAACCACGTAAACATTAGAATGTATTTTTATTGACATGAAAAATGTAATGTATCTTTGAAAATCTTCAAAATTCTATCACAATACAAGAACATTGAAATGAAAATTAAAAAAAAAAATGCGGCCCTTGCAGACATCAGTAATTCCAATCGTGGCTGGGTCGTTGGCTTGGATATCTGAATGATTCGCTGAAGTGAACCTTGGCAACCCATATCTTAAGGAAATACTAAAACAAATTCCCACACGCTGCAAAGAGCTTTATGTAAAATATGTATGTGTTTTTATTTATCTAATTTATTTTTTTTTAGATAAATGTGCAGTGGAAAATATAATGATGTCATTTCTTCCTTTACGGCTCAGTTTGGAGCCGCGAGCAAATGAGTATTCAACATATCAAAGGAATTATTTTCCCAAAGGTATGTCAAATTGAACAATATTATATTTACCTACCGATATCCTTTACACTACCCACACATCTTCTTACTGTTGAGTATTGATATTGATCCTCACTGAGTACATGTGGCCGTGTTCTAAACTAATCTAATCAGAGTAAATGACAACACCTTCCCGTCTGTGACAATTGCAGTTTTCCGAGTTATATTTACTGCCGATGTTCTTTCTGACGCGGTTTCAAGCTTTTTGCTTTCCGGTAGGGAAATGGCATTTGCCAATCTTTTGTTTGTCAAAAGTCTTGGGAATGGTTGTGTTCTTCCAATAAGAAAGGAAGAACGATGACAGCAGATATTCTCAGGAATTGGACCACAGAAAAATCTGACCCAGTGACATTTGAAAAGGAAACTAAAAAAAAAGTTTTCTACGTTAAATGTAAAATTGTAAAACATGAAAAAAAACCCTGAAGACATTAAGTTTCTCTCGTGACATTTGCAGTACTTGTTTAAATAATAAGATTATTACGTTCAAGGTGCTAGATTGGTGAGGCATATTATCAATATATTTGAACTGGCGATTAATTAAATTTCTACTTACTTTTATCGTTTCTATGGCTAATGGATTCTTAGAAAATCCTAAAATCGTAAAATATGCCAGGAAAAAATATAATTGTAATAATCACAATATATTTTCCTCTTTTTCTGTTTAATATCCCAAACTGTTTTAAGTGTTCCAGTAAAAATAGGTTCGTCGATAATCATGTAGCTTTTTCATACATGTCCTCCATGATTTCAAGACGAATTCCTCCGTAAGACACGCTTCCTCCAATTCTGTTTGTCGTGACATGAGACATTTTTTCAATGTTATATTCCTTCAAAAGATAGGCGATTATGACCTTCCATAGATTTTTCTTTATCTCTGAATTGCCATACATTCATAGGAATGTTAGTGGAGTGGTTTCTTGTTGCCATCTTCATGGATTGGAATGCTTCCTTTGTCTTAGACTGGTTGATAACCAAGCCTAGAGATCCCAGACGACTCTGCTCTTTAATCCGCAGTTACAGGCGAAAAAAAGATTCATGCCTTTCTCAATGACATTAGTGAGTAAGTGTTCAAATTCCGGGTACGTCTAACAGACTTACCCGGAATTTGAACACTATCCGATTTTTCATTTTCCGCGCCAAAGTGCGTTATACACATATGCACATCAATAATAGTATTGAATATGATCTTGAAAGACTGAGAAAGTTACCAATTCACGTCACTAAAATGAAAAAGTTTGTCAGCAAATATGACAAGAAAAAACAATAATTGAAACATGTGATCGATTACTTAAGAATTACATTAATCTTTGGAGAGCCATGATCGCCTACGTTCTTGAACAAGAAAGACAACTATGAACTAAAAAAAGAATCTGTGGAGAAGACAACGGGAGATTGTTTCTTTGTTTGTTTGGGTTTTATGGCATATCAACCACTGTGGGTTATTTAATGCCAAATCCCGTTTATATGAATTTTAAATGCCTATTTTGTATGGAATAAAAAATGTATAGCTGGCAACATTATTGTTTCAAAAACTTAGAGCTGGCAACATTATTGTTTCAAAAACTTAGAGCTGGCAACATTATTTTTCTGAAAACATTATCTGAGACCTTGCTGTTGGATGCAGTTTATCGCCGTACCCAGGACGTGGATGTAGTTTACCGTCATACCCAGGACGCGGGTAAAGCTTGGAAAACTAGGAGTTCACTATTTGCCCATAGCTGGGACCCTAACAGGTGCTACCACCCCGGGTCAAGGTGGACCTGGGAACACCAGCAATTAAGAGGTGGTTCCACGCTCCTCAAAACCTCCAGATCAGAGGCCTTGCTGTTGGATGCAATTTAACGTCATACCCAGGACGCCTCATTGGGGGGGGGTCTTACCCCTCTACAGAGGTGCAGTCGGCGTATTCTAAAGCCCCAGCCGACAGGGCCGCCAACGGGAAACCACTCTACTGTATCTCGCAAGAAAGCATGGCAATGCATAAATTATAAAGAAAAAGTATTTGTGGAGAGCCATGATCGGCTAAGTCCTGGTCCAAAAGAGCAATTAAAAAATCTGGAATATGACAAATCTTGAAAGTAGAATGAAATAATATAAATTCTAACAAATGATTATTACAGAAGGACTAGAAATTATTGGAAATCAAATCAAAGGACAGAAATCAGGATGACGTCATAGACATTGACCCGGCAAAGATAAACTGTTATGGTGTTGGACCATAAAAGATAACTCGGACTCAGATTTAAGGTTTAATAATATATTCTGGGTAAAAGAAGTACAACAGTAAACATGGACAGGAGAGTACTTTCTCTCACTGGTGGCTTCTTCATGCGGTGTTTACTCGTTCCCCCACTAGAACGAGATGCGACGCAAGGTCGGTTTCATGCGCGTACACCCGGACAGGGACAAAAATTCCCCTCAGTCCCCGCAACCGTCGGTTGCGCTGGCCTCGGTGCGAGCCCCGATCCCTCCCTCTTGTGCAATGGGAGGACGCTGCCTCGGGCAGCTGTTCCCCAGGGCTGGGCACCTCTTCAGTTTAATTTTCCTCAGTTGCCCCACTGTATGGCTTCCTCATGCATCACACTCGTAGTTGGTAGCCATATTATATAAGTGTGGAAGAGCCCATTTGTAGGTAGGTTAGGTTCACACAATACAGACCTTTCTTGAAATTTTAGAAAATCGATCTATCTTGATTAGGGGATATTCAACTTGTAGCGACTTTGTTGGGACGTCACTTTAGCCTAAGAGACAATAGAAAATGATTAGGTCAAGTGTATAAACTGTCCAGGATAGCAAAAAGAAAAAACGGATTCAACTATTTGGTTGGTGCAAAAATAATGACGTAACAATGTCGTTTTTTGACGTTAAAAAATACGTCAAAAAACGACATTATTACGTCATTATTTTTGCACCAACCTAATACAAGCAACATCCCTCTCGTAATTGGGACTGGCTTTGACTGGGATGAGTCAGATTTAATCCATTTGATAAAATGAATGTATTTTTAACTGGAATAAACGTAGTAAATTCTCTTTCTTCTTGAAGTTTCATTATAATACTTATTGGAAGTCCTGGGGGAGAAATGATAATGGTTATATCATGAGTTCCAACTGTCCTGGATATTAAAGAAACGAATTCAAACAAAATTAACAAACATCCCCCTGAGAAATGCGTAGGACATTGAATATGGTGATTTAGATATGATCTATTTGATAAAATTAATTGTTATTGCGATTTTCTTTAGTTCAAGGGCCTTGATGATCAACAATTATGGGATGTTGTCGTAAGCATTTTGTGTTTATTATTATTATTATTATTATTATTATTATTATTATTATTATTATTATTATTATTTCCTTTGAGTTCTGACGTATACACATTTCCTTCCAGGTCCTAACCAAAGACCCAAGGAATCATGATAGTTTCCACTGACGCTAAAATTACAACCCAAAACTAGATGAGTTTTAAGTACATAAACCTCTTCGTAATGTGTGAGACATAAGAAGAGACCTAAGAACAGAAAAGGCATCGATATTTTCCACTGAACATAAAAAAAATAAAAAAACTTAAGATCACTCACGTTTTAGATAGCTAAAGCCATTCGTAAGGTGTAAGTTGTACATGTGTACATGCATGGACTACGAGGAATCACTTCAATGACTCTATCGGAATCTTTTTCCAATCAATCCGAGTGTTCCCAACAACAACTGAAATTATTAATGCCTTCATGCGCCACATTTTTAGATTTCCACTTCAAGTATTTTGATAGTTTGTTGAAGATCGTCAAAGATTCATCACAATCTGCAAGGAACTGCCATATCAATCAGAAAACACATTCTGTTCTTGTGGTCTTTGATCACAATATCTAGGCAATTAGCTTTGATTGTTCTGTCTGTGTATATTGTAAAGTCCCGTAAAATTGTTACACGTTCTAATCTTAGTAAGCGGGTCTGGCTGATGTTCATACCAGTTTCCTTCCCGTAAAAGTGACCCTATTTTCCAGTGCATATATTGGCCCTCTCTGTCATGCTGATGTTTATATTCATTGGGTTTCAAACACCATGCAAACTGATACAAGATGGTCAATTGTTTCTGGATATTTATCATAGAATCAGCATTTCGTGTCAACACAATATTTCCAGTAATTTATAGCTTAGTAATGACTAGTTAGCAAGCATTGGTCCCGTGCAGCAAGAATAAAAACTTCGATTTCAACTTTTAACCCTGCAATACGTAATCACTGGTGGATACGGGGTTTGTCTACATCAGTTTGTTTGGTACGGGCAGAGTATTGACCATGAAGAGACTTATCTTTCAATCGTTTTTGCATTGCATTTGCTTTTGCTTTCATTTTTATGTTCTTTGCTGCTGCAATAGGTGCATTATAGTTTATTTGCACTTCGACACCCATTTCAAATTCCCTTTTGAATTTGTGGGCTTCCTTTATTACTGAATATAGTCTCTTATTTCTTTCATCTTCTTTGACACGGATCATCCATTTTTTTTTTTTTTTTTGTAGTTTCCAGCTACTTTTGAAGTCCGATTGTCGTGGTTTTGTAAAACAGTTCCAGTTGAAATAATCCTCTGCCTCCTTCGGATCTGGACACATACAGACTATCATCATCATTATTTTTTTTTCTTTGATTTCTGGCGTTTACACATTTCTTTCCGGGTCCCGCCCAGGGACCTAAGGTTAAAAATGGCATCATGACACTTTCCACTGACAAAAAAAAAAATACATAGATAAAGTCCTTCGTAAAGTGTGGGCTGTACTTGTCAGAACAATTTTTTGTATCTCTTTGATGCATGGACTTCCAGGAATCCCTTCAATTAGTCTACTGCAATCTTTTCCAACCAGTCCTAGGGCTACAACTACAACAGGGATTGTTGATGTTCCCATATGCCACATTTTCGAGATTTCTATTTCAAGGTCCTTGTATTTTGACAGCTTTTTGAATATCTTCAAAGATACATTGCAGTCAGCATGGACTGCCATATCAATAAGGAGGCACCGTTTTTGTTTGTGGTCTTTAATAACAATATCTGGTCGGTTGGCTTTGATTGTTCTGTCAGTGTGTATTGTGTAATCCCATAGAATTGTAACAGTTCATATCTCCGTAACCGGGTCTGGGTGGTGTTCATACCAGTTTCCTTCCCGTAGAAGTTGCAGATTTTCCAGTGCAGATATTGGCCCACTCTGTCATGTCGGGTTTTATATTCAGTGGGTGCCAACATCGTGCAACCTGATCAATCGTTTCTGGATATTTATCACAGAATCTGCATTTTGGGCTGACACAATATTTTAGTATATGTGCTTGATAATTCCTAGTTAGCAAGCATTGGTCCTGCGCAGTTATTATTATTATTATTATTATTATTATTATTATTATTATTATTATTATTATTACTACTACTACTACTACTATTACTACTACTAATACTACTACCACCACCACCACCACCACCACCAGATAGAAACAAACAGTAATAGTCAAAGATCTTTAAACACATTATTTATTCCTGCTGATAATGGTGAAGTAATTATGATGAACAATTTATTATTTTAAAAACCGATCAGTGTAGGGTGATAGTTTTAAGCTAGTCCCTGGCTATAATCTTGTAGTAGCCTAAAGCAAGTTTATCAATTATATCTCTTTAATTTACTAACATTTAATTTACTGTTATCTCATTTTTTTTAAAAACTGTTTCAGGCTGGGAACTTCATCTAAAGAGAAATTATCAATTCCAGGCTAGTGACAGAAAAGCGCAAACGATGACGTCTGTGATTCTCATTATTCGACTCCTCTCATATAAAATAGCGGGCGTTTATTTTCTCTCATTGCTATGTTTTCCCGACATTGTGACACATGAAAATAACAAATCAGTATTAAGTAAATATTTAAAACTTGCTTTTCATTGTCGATTTTGTTTCTCTTCTCAGATTTTGATAAGCCTTTCTGTTTTGTAAGAACAGAAAAGATGGAACACAAAATTTAAATTAGTTTGTTTCTTCTTTGCGCGTCTTCTTATAAATTTATTGCCAGACCAATGTTTACAAATTTACAGGGAGAAATGTTTATTTTAATAATAATAATAATAATAATAATAATAATAATAATAATAATAATAATCTCCCTATATAATACGCCAAATTAGGTCACTAGTTGGGACCCAGAAAGACATGTGTATACAACAGAAATGAAAGGTAATAATAATAATAATAATCTCTATATATAATACGCCAAATTAGGTCACTAGTTGGGACCCAGAAAGACATGTGTATACAACAGAAATGAAAGGTAATAATAATAATAATAATAATAATAATAATAATAATAATAATAATAATAATAATAACTAGAAATATCTGAGAAAATTTGACTGTTTTTCTATTTTTAATTTAATGTCTAAATACTCTTCTTGCAAGTTCCAATACTATAAAATATAAATAGAGAAATTCCTAATAACAATTACAACCATGAATGCCGATCATTATTTAATGATAAAATATGATGTGCCGTTTTCCCATTTCACTGAAGCCGACGACGTTAAAGCCATGAAAGTGAACGACAGCAACGCATTTAAGTAAAAGAAAATAAAACTTAACGATAAAAAAATGCAAAAGAAAAACGTTAATGAGAGGTGAAGAAGACTGTTAAATTTTACCTTCGTTGTTATCACAATGTTTCGACCATATACGCGAATCTAGGAGCTATTCTGACCACTGGTGCTATTTTGGTCTTCGTCCCCACATCTTGTTGACCAGGATTCTCCAGATCTTTTCTGTAACTTACCTAGAGCTTTTTTCTTTGAAATGACACTGCCATGTTGATGTGAATGTAACTCTTTTATTTCCTGCCTTTGATAATGACCTCAGAGTCATTTTCCATCTCTGCATCAGTGTGGAATCCCAGAGAATGGTGAGATTGTTGTTCTTGGAGGTTCTGATATTGTTCTCTTGTAGATTATGTAAATTACCTGGTGTAGGTATAACATTGCAATGATGTGTCTTTAAATGTGCTACTAGGATCCTCTTCGACTTTGTGGTTTGCACACTCGGAACTATTTCCAGGAATCTTTCTGCTTCGCAATACGCTTTGGGGATACTTCATACCACTAGAAGTATGCATGCTTGGAAAAGCTTATATGCTAAAGAAATGTTATGTTTCTAAGCTGAGATACAACTATTATCACCAAGCCGAAAGATCTATGAATTGGATCTTAAATAATATTAAGTTGGTGCAAAAATAATGACGTAATAATGTCGTTTTTGACGTATTTTTTAACGTCAAAAACGACATTATTACGTCATTATTTTTGCACCAATCTAATAATAATTTTCTTAGACTGCTCACAAATTTTCTTATACTGCTCACAAATGGTCAATTCCTCATACATTCAACTATTATTATTTTATTTTCTCTGATTTCTTGTGTATACTCATTTATCTACGGGTCCCGACCAGAGATCTAAGGTCAGAAATGGCATCATTGATATTTTCCACTGAGCAATTTAAAAAAAATTCACACATATTTTACATTGATAAATCCCTTCGTAAGATGTAGGTTCTACTCGTAAAAAACAATTGTTTGCATTTCTTTAAGGCATGGGCTATAAATAATCCTTTCAATAAGCCTATTGGAATATTTTCCAATCAATCCGAGTGCTCCAATTACAACTGGAATTGTTGATTTTCTCATATGCCACATTTTTGAGATTTCGATTTCAAGGTCCTTGATAGTTTTTTGAAGATTTTCAAAGATACATTGCAGTCTGCAGGGACTGCCATGTCAATAAAAAGGCAAATTTTGTTTTCCGATCTCTAATCTCTATGTCTGGGCGATTATTATTATTATTATTATTATTATTGGGATTGCAGCATACCAATGAAGTGACGTTGGTGTACAAATGTAGGAATCTCAATCATGACCCCTTGTCTGAAAAGAGTATACCAGGCACATGCTCCACAGCGTGATGTGGTTAGACTGTTTTTTCTTTTTCTTTTTTATAAAAGCAACGTATAGACTTGCAGGTGGAGTAAAGTTATGATTAGTCTAGTCTGCTTAAACGGTCAAGTGTGCATTTACGTTTCTCCCAATGATTTAATTTGACTCCCTTGGCTAACACATCCTTCAAAATAAACAGTTCGACATCCAAAGAAGATACTCCTTCTATTACGCCCGCTCGTAAGCAGAAATGCACCGTGCACCAAACTCTAAGGGCATGGCCGATCAGTTATGGACCAGCGAATCTGTGGTACTGAATCGAGATATTTACTCTAGTAATTCTTAATTTAGTATATACAGGTCAACCACTCAAATCATTTAAGAGCAGAAATTATGAGAGTTATACCGGGTTTGGCTTCAGTGAATTTATTATTATTATTATTATTATTATTATTATTATTATTATTATTATTATTATTTGTGTATGTTATCTTTCCTGTTTTGTATCCTGTCCAAACGATGGTCCTATAGAATTATTATTTAACTGATAGCACTTTTCTTAGTATATGGGATATTCCTGAAAGGGCGATCTTCTGGGCAACTTGTATGTTGATATTATCTGGGACACTTTTAGTAAAATTTTCCATTCCTTTTCTCTTGAGGCCCAGATCTCAGATTACTATTTGTACTGTCTCAGTCTTCATTCCTCACATCCTGTTAATCTCGATCTTCAACATTTGGACAATTTCTCGACAATATTCATGTAGGTGTTGCTCTCAGATAGTATTGCTATGTCAGTAAGTACACCCTTCCTAATTTTCTTGTCTTTTATGATAATATCAGGTCTGTTGGTTTTTATTTCTCTGTCAGTTTGAATTGGCATGTCCCTGAGGATAGTTACATCGTTATTTTGGGTAACTGTGTTGGTGTTCTTACCATTTGTCAGTTGTTTCGATTTCGTGCTTCTTGCATATCTTACAGTGCACCTTGCATTCATTTTTTATAGTTCCAAACATCCTGAGATAATATGGTCGGCAGTTTCATCATATTTTCCGCAGATCCTGCATTTCGAGTTAGTTTCATCCTTGATTAGGTGACACTGATAGGATCTGCTTGAGAGGTTTTGGACCTGAGCTGCAATAATTAGACCTTCTGTTTCAGCTTTCAACCCGGTGCTATTCAGCCACTGTTGTGTTTTCTGTTGCTCCACATCCTTCCATTTTTATTTTATTTATTTATTATTATTTTTTTTTTTTGTAATTTCATATGGCAAAATTGTTTTACTCGTTTGGCGTAAATGGTATTCGCTTCTTTTTTGTTGGCAGGATTTCAGGTATATTAATCTTTTTCTTGAAGAGTGCAGCTTTGTTGATGGGGTGGATTTAGTGTTTACGATTTAATAGGAGAGTGTCATTGGTTTTTGTGAGTTATGCTTCAAATCCGATTGTTGTAGTTTTTAGGCTTCAAGGCTCGGCCTCCTAAAATTCTTGGTACGTACAGCCTATCAACATCTGATTTCGAGTGGTGCATTCTTTTTTGGGTAAGCGTTTTTCTGTTCATGGCGTCCAGTTTTTATTATTATCCTTATTATTATAATTCTTTTCAGCTCTTATATGTTTCGGCCGAATGACCATATCTCAGTTCCTACACACGGCTTATAAATACTCCCAATGATGTCAAGTATCCCCAAGGAGTCTTTCCCAGCAGAAAGTTTCCTTGAAAGAGTCCCGTCTTTTTTGGACCACTGCGTTTTTGTCGTCTGCTCCTCCTTCGTTGTGTTCTTCTCTAGCAACATCCATCAGGATAAGTTCATTGCTTGCCTTCTATACAAGTGTGATATGAGGACGATTGCTATTCAAGTACTTGTCAGTTATGGTGTTTGTATCACACATGAGCTTCACTTGCTCATTCTCGGTTACTGACGCGAGTGTATAATATTTCTGGAATACTGTCCAATGGGGTCTGCGGGCTAACTTGGCATTTTTGTCTGTAATCTTTTCGTGTTAGCAGAATAAAACCACTGTCAATGTGTTATGAACTTCCAGTAGCTTGCCTACACAGCCTTCATAAGGGTAAATGTGTTGATATACCAAAAGTATTGTCCCTACCCTGCACAGATCATCCCTACAGTTTTCTTTTCCTGGAAACCGTTCTTAAGTCACTTTCATTATTTCTGACCAGCCACCGCTTGGGCTTCTTGTATAAATACTTCGTCATTTTTTTCTTCCACACATAGACTTATTATTTTTATTATTATTATTACTACTATTATTATTATTATTATTATTATTATTATTTGCGTTTAACCACCTTTTTTAGTGGCCATATCGAGAGATTACGTGTCCCCAAATCTCCAGCACCATGCTCGGCATCATCTCTTACCCGATCAAAGTCGTGATTTGGCTAGTTTTAATCCTTCCTCAAATATCCCATCCATCCAATATCGATTCTATTTTTCCCTGTTCCAAGTGTTCCAATCATTATTGGCACAACCCTAATCTTGATGTTATAATTTGTTTATGTGTTTGTCATTGATTATCTAATTATTTTTATTTTTCAAATGGAGAGAGAAGTTTTGGTGGTTTTTCAATTCATCATTTTTCCTCCTTTTTCTTCCCCTAGTTTCTCAGCAAAATTACATCTGAGATCGATTAGATCTTCTTTGTTTTCAGAATCGATTTCCTCTTGTGAGTACGGTGATCGGTTTAGACAGGTTTTTTTTTTTCTGACGATACCTTCTGGTTGATACTGTTTATTTCTAAAGTCGAACACACTTATCATTACACAATTGGTTTCGTAAAGGGTACAGTCCAAATTTAATTAGGATTAAAGAATTAATATTTTAGGGAGCTGTAATTGTTACATTCATCGGCATTCATAATTTAATATTTTAGTTATTATTCTCACAACTTTGAATTTAATTCAGAAGTCGATAAGGAACTGAGTGGGGATAATTGGTGCGTAAAGCTTAAATAATAAGGCAAGACTTATCATTTTTTTTTTTTTTTTTTTTTTCTGCTAGCACTTCTCCATTTCTCTAAGACGGAAATTAGGTCGTTGTTTGCTGGAGGAAGTTTCCAGGATTGTCATTACTCACGTGTAGGTATCAACAATATTTTTGTTTCTATTGCAATCTGAAACACTGACGATTACTTTCATCTCAGTATTTCTTTTAAAGAATCATAAAAGTATTTCGGTTAAAGAATCATAAAAGTATTTCGGTTAAAGAATCATAAATGTATTTCGGTTAAAGAATCATAAAAGTATTTCGGTTAAAGAATCATAAATGTATTTCGGTTAAAGAATCATAAATGTATTTGTTTCCAATATTGTTAGTATCCTGAGTTTTAAAAATAGAAACTCATTTTTAAGATGCCAGCAATCTTATCTTTAAAAAAATTGAAATTCTTGCATATCTTTACTACTGAAATTCTTTCAAATAAGTTGTAAATAGGTGATAGCATTATCTATAAAAACTTTTATTTTTACTATAAAAAAATGTTTAATCGTCTAGATTGTTATTTAATACACGTTCTTTTGAGAGAAGTGTATTTTTATAAAGGCCTCACTGTTTGTGTTAAAATTGTTACAATCTTTTTGGCTCAACGGTTAAAACCCGTCCAAATTTGTGAAGGATCAATTTCAAGTTTATGGAAAAAAGTTTTTTTCGTATATATTGACCAATGAGAGACGTGGTCTCAAGTACTAGTCACATACCGAATAGTAGGGCATTTCTGAGCATATTTTTTCAAATATGTAGAGTTCAGGTCATCAGTAGATGCGAAAATAAGACTATTTTTTTTTGACTGCAAGGGAACAAGGCAGATCAACATCAAAGAAGGCATTTGATACCAAGAAGAGAACATCAAAGAATGCACCAGTTACCGACCAACTGCAGAGAGACTAAAAAATTTTGAAGTTCAAGTGAAAATTCTCATGTGGTTGGCCAGCAAAAAAAAAAAATTGTAATAGATTTTACCAAGCACGAACTGTGTGAAGTTAAAAGGGACTTTAAAAAAAATCACTGTGTCCCATAGACGCTAATGGGGCAAATGAAAGTGGGTTATTTAGAGTTTTTTTTTTCTTTTTTTTTTTTTTTTCAAAGGATGATGAAGTTTTGTTCTTTCAATGCCTTCTTGAATAGTTTTCTCTTTTTGTCATTTTCAAAATCCTTCTCTGTTTCGAAACAATATTTTTTTCCATTTTTCGATGGTAATAATCCTTTCTGAAATTGTTATCCCTCTTTAATAGGACCACAAAATGGAATTTTTGTTCAAACTTTGTTTTTTATACTTTTTCGTAATTGTGTAATAAAATTATTTTTCCTTCTAAAATTTTACACAGTGGTTGATTTTCATTTTGTATTGCTATTTGGTAACTATTATGACTTACTGTTCCTACTAGATTAGGTTTTTTTTTTTTTTTTTTTTTTTTGTATCTGGCACAAGAACTCTGGTAAGGAATAACATTTCTATATGTCGGATATTATTGAGATCTGAGACGTGCATGTTCCTATGACCACATGAAACGTAAAACTCTGTTAAATAATTTTTCTTTAAACTTATAAACACTCACACGTGAAAAGCAATAATGATTTTTCTGTTACAGCTCAACAAGCCTTTTAGGTTATTTAAAGCCAAAACGTATTTTGAAGTCTTACGGCCACATCATCCTGAAACACCGGTTCCCTTACAATCATAGAAGTTAAGCAACGTTGAGATTGGTCAGTATCTAGATGGGTTACCGCTTTGGAATAGCAGGTTCTCTAAGCTTGGATATGTGGATGATGAAATAGATAATGGCTTGGAATTGTTAAAAGGAGAGCCGAGTTCCAATTCCAGTCGGGTTTGTTATATTCACTTACGCGTGAATACCCCCTTGGTTAAGGTATGAATCCACTTCTTTCCACCCCCTCCTGGCTATGTGTTAATTCGTATGACCTGTATCACTAAATCATTATTATCTAAAATAAATATCTTTACAATCTAAAAATATTTTTGCCTTTAAATAACCTTCAAAGACAAATCATTCAATCAAACATATTTTTTATTGTAAGAAAATTTTTTGCTAGTAAATATTGTATTGAGATTTTTTAGAATAACACCATGAGGTAAATACGTGACATCCACATAAAAAAAATTCATCTATGTATTCACACATACATACTACCCGCCAAAAATGATCACGTGATATCTACACAACCAAAGAAAACAAGACAACATAGATTTTAAAATATTGAAACCCTTCCGCCTAATTTCTCTTCGGAAATTCTCGATTGTTCTAATCCTAAGGAAGGTTACTGAAGGGAATAATCACACGAAGGTTGGTAATGAACGATAATACTTAGGACAAGAACAACACATATAAGATTCACCAGCGGTGCGTAGAAGAGGTAGTCAACTGCTAGAAATGAGTCAAGTGAATTCCACAACGAATCTCCTACTGAAGGATATCTACCAACCGCCCCACGCGGTCAGATGTGGCACAAGGCGGAATTTAATGTGGGGTATCCGAGCCTGTAGGCTCGGCCAAAGATTCCCCGTAGACCTCGTCTAACATGGGGTCGGGTAGCTGTTTTCTGAGACGAGACTCTGCTCTTTGACATAACCTCGTCTGGGGATCCTCTTTGCCCGGAGACGAATCTCCAACTGCAGACCACCATACAGTATTTACCACAATTTATGTGAATGTGGACATTACACATTATCGTCCTTAGGTATGCTACAACACCGATGAAATTAAATAAACAGTGAAACATGTTGAATTTGTTTCTACTTGTTACTTAGTTAATAATTCAACTCATACTTTTTTGGAGGAAATTCTCACTAGATTCCTATCTGGGGAATCTCGAAGCAAAATGCTCAAAATAATAGTTAATGGGAAAAAAGAAAAATGTGGCTAATTACTAAACGAAGATTATTCAAGTAAAATTATAAAAATGATGTTGTACAAATGAGGATGGTACTTAATGCACTCGTGTATTCCTCTACGAGACGAGTGCTTGCTACGGCAACACCCTTGTGAGAAAGATTTTATTACGAAACCTTTGTACGTTTCTATGGTTAAAGTTATTTCCCCTTAAAATATTTTCAGAAATTCTGCAAGAGAATAAATCATATCGTTCTTGCCTAAAGCAGAGACACAAGGACAGTCGGGTTTTGAATGCAACTGCGACGTCGTTCATTCTTGGGAAAATTGGCAAAAACAGCCTTTCGAAAATGATAGCCTTCGACCACATAAGTTTTTCCCAAGTAATAATTTCTACAGCGTAGACATTTTGCTGCTGCCGAAGAGTGAATAAATTGACTCAAAAGAATTTTATTGTTGCATATTCCAACGCGTAGAACTCTCTAAATCCGGAAACAGATTCAGTGTTCAGAGGAAAGCAATGTCCGATTCCAACTCAGTTCCTCTCATCAACGTGCATTGGCTCCACTTCCTGACGGGGCAGCAGTAAACTTAAAGTAGGCTTTAATGCCCGTTTCATCAAACCAGGCTATCTACCCATAAAGCCTTATGTTTATCTCATTGGCTTATACCAATAAGTCCTACTTATTTGGACAAAATGAGTGGAAGGAGAGTACCTCCATCAATCAGGGTAATAAAACTTTTACAATATCATTACATCTTTTATGGGAAGAAAGGCGAGCATTTGTAGTTGATTAAGTCAAGATCTGTTTCTCGTGTTTGCTTTGATTCTTATCTCAGACATATTTGAATTGAAGGTACGGATGATGTAATGGTTGAGGAACTGGAAAAACAAAGAAGAGATCCGAGATCTTCACGTTTACTTTCGCACAAATACTTGTCGGAAAGCTATGAATCCATCTCTCTCCTTGTCCTGGGTATGACGATAAACTACATTCGACAGCAACGCCTCACATCAAAAGCTTTTGGGGAATGTGGAACCACCTCTTAATTGAAGGTGTTCCCAGGTCCACCCTGAAGCGGGTTGGTAGCACCTGTCAAGATCCCAGTTATGGGCAAATAGTTAAACCCCAAACTTGGGTTAAAAAACACTATGGCAGTGTAAAAATACATTTTAATACCAGAAGTACATTTTGGAAAATAAATTATTACCAGCAATACATTTTTGCAAAAAAAAAAAAAAAAAAAAGAAAAAAAAAAGATTACCAGCAATAAAAAATCTTATCGGCATTTAATAACCCATTGAGGTTGATATGCCGTAAAACAAAACAAAACAAACTATCCAACCACCACCAACTATCTGGATTCTTTTGCCCTGAGGAGGCAACCACTCTAGGATAGGCTCTGTTAGGTTATCTTTCCCTAGACATACCACTGCTGCAATGGCTGGAATAAAACCCTAAAGGGTTAGCAGACGCATAATATGACAGATGAATTGGTTAAGTGTTTAAGCCGATAAGAAAAAATTATGGAGGTAAAACTTCACCCATCAAGTGAAACTTTTCAAAACTATTTTATATATAAAAAATTAACCCAATACAAGCCTCAAAAGCCACTTAATTGAGAGTGTTATTATTAAAATGTTAAAGATGAATAAGAAGTGCGATGTGAATAAAAGAGAAATGTTTAAGCCGATGGCAATGGATTGTTGAGGTTAAATTTTATGCCACAAGTGAAACTTATGAAAACTTTTTTATATCTTAAAATTCACTCAATACCATCTAGAGAACCAACCCATGTAGAGTGTTACCATTAAAATGGTAACGATAAATAAAGTATGTGATGTGCACGAAAGAGAAAATAAAGGGAATGGAAGATTATAAGAATATGTAGGGTAGATAAAAACTAACTATTCTCTAGAAGATGTTAAGATTGTACTGATCAGGGAAGTATTCACGTGGGAGTTTGTTCAACAAAGTTTCAGTTCTTGAGAAAAAGCTCTGGGCATAATTTTCTTCGTACCTTTGCCACACTGAGTAAATTAAGGTGTTTCGACCCCATTGAAGTAGCATGCACTGGCTGAGATGTAAATATACGAGCTCAACTTCTCACTTGTGGAACTCTCATCAGACCTCTTGCTTTTCAATCAATGTTGACCTTCAAAAATTTAAATGCAATATCAATCGTTATCTTCTGTCTTCTTAATTCTTGTTATTAGGTTGGTACAAAAATAATGACGTAATAATGTCGTTTTTTGACGTATTTTTTAACGTAAAAAACGACATTATTACGTCATTATTTTTGCACCAACCTAATATTTCATTGTTTTCTCTCCTTAATAATATTTTTCTTTTACTTATTTTATTTCACACTCAGTAACCCCTTTATACCTTTATTATCTCGTTAGTGTTGAAATGAATTTAAAAAATGTCTGACGCAAAATGTTACTTTGACGATATCGAAACATCTCCATTAGCTTCAGTCTTTTATTCATCAACGCCACTTGCTGGCTTAGCTTCACGCCACTTGTTGGCTGAGCTTCACGCCACGTGTGGCCTTAGTCTGTCTATGGAATTTGGGTGTAGAAAACATGTTTGCCCTTCAAAATACTTGCGGTATCTGCAGACTTTGCCGCATTCTGCAACATTTTATAGATAACGATTGTTTCTTGATATTTACGGATGACTTGAATGCATCCATTTCTGTATTCTTCTTGTATACCAAATACAAGTATTGTCACGATTGAATTACTTTCCCCTCGCACGATGCTTATTTGATGCATTACGTCTATTATTTTTCAAATAATTTTCTACGCAGGACCATTTTTTTGCCCCAATTTATTAAACCTATACGCTTATAAGTTGAAAGATTTCTACCGGCATGGCTATTCCACACGGCACTTGTATTTAATACAAAAAGGGAATTAAGCTTTCTATTATTATTTAAGTCTGGTTGTGCGATATCATTATACAGTAATAATAATCAACTAGACTAACTCAATAGCCATTACATTTCACAAAGGAGCCCAATCATTTTATTCATACATGTAAGTATGTTGGAACTCTCAGTTTGTATGTTGGAACTCTCAATGTGCATCGAACTCAATATTCTGAGGGTTTGCAAACTATTGGTTCATGAAGGCCGCTTAATTGAGGTGATTTTCTAAGACCGGCTTAGATGTGGCACAAGGCCGAAAGTATGGGGCATCCAGTGAGGATCGAACTCACTACTCAGTCGTAGTTGTTCTAGCAAGACACGCTTTCTGATCATTACACCACCCCGAGGTGCCCAAGGCCGCTTAATTATGTCTTCTTGTCGAAGCGGGAAACTGACAGTCATCATGCATTGTTGAATCTATCTATCTATCTATCTATCTATCTATCTATCTATCTATCTCTCTGTGTCTGTCTGTCTGTATGTCTCTGTCTCTCTCTCGCTCTCTCTCACTGTCTCTCTCTCTATATATATATTAATAATTAAACATATACCCACGTTTACAGTACCATAGAGTGTTTCATGGCTTTACCAATCATCAGGTACAAATAGTTACGCAGTCTCCTTATTTAGATCACTTCTACGTATATATATATATATATATATATATATATATATATATATATATATATATATATATATTAACTTATATAAATGCGTATTCGGAGTTTAATGGAATCTTTTTAGATACAGTCCTCGTAATATTCTTAGTGAACTAAGTTTAATTTCATACAATTCTTATTGGTAGTTTTTCTTCTATAAAAAGAGTGACTGCTATGATGACGCAAGTCATGGAACAGAATATTTCGAACCAAAAGATGCTGAACTGTTATGTAATATCAGTCCCTCTTATATGGCAGGGGATACAACACAATTTCCTTATACAGAGGCAGAGGAGACTTGAGACAACAGAGATGTCATTTTACAGAAGGATGGCTGAGAATACCATTGATGGAACATGTGAACAACGAGGAAGTTTTTCGGAAAATGGGGGTTGGACACTCGTACTTAGAATCAGAAAGAGGCAGTTGAACTTTCTGGTCACATAATAAGGAAAGGGAGCTTGCAGAATCTGACATTCACAGGACATATTTGTTTCTCTCTCTCTCTCTTTTCTCTCTCTCTCTCTCTCTCTCTCTTTCTGTGTGTGTTTGTGCACGTGCGTGTGTGTCCATGTGTGTGACAGTGTACAAAACCCTCAAAAATGACCGGACATACATGTGAATTACACAGATTTTAATTCCCTTTCGCTTTTAAACGATAATTTGCTTCGCTCACTTATTTTTGAAACTTGATTCTTCTTTCAGTAAACCGTCAACTACTTTTGTCCGCCATTTTGTTCGGCAAGTGATTTATTACACTTGTGCTTTGTTTATTAAGAAAATGAAAAGAAAGACAAAACGAAACTAAAAGCTGAACCCTGCATATCTTCACTTGACAGTTCGTCAGACTATAAGTTCACTTAATTGCCCTGATCCTTACTTCTGCTGCATTTCAAGTTAAAAACTATTTTTATTTATTTAATCTTTTCAATTTTATGTGGTGTCTGCTAGAAGCTAATTTATTTCCTCTTTCCTTTTTGATTTTTCTATTTCTTGTTTTCTAGCCGATCTTAATTTTCAACTCTTGATATTTATGCAATGGTTTTCATTTCTATGCCTCTTTCGCGTATTAAGTTCTTCTGTGTTGCAATGAAATAACGGGAATTTTTCCATTCGTCTAATTCATTTTTTAATGTTCTTGTTTTTGACAGGCATCTTAGCGCAGTTGCCATTTGTTCAAAACACAATAATGGCTATCGCTTTCAAACTATCCAGACTAGCGACATCTTGCGATTTTTACATTTCTTTTACTGCTTGTTCTGTTTATTACGTCCAGCGTTCTTTCTTTGAATACCCACCTTCTATTTATTTGCTGAATTAATAGACGAATACTTCATAAAATAAAATTAAAAATTAGTGCTACGACTAATATTATTAGTGTATAATTATTACCTCCTACAGAAAACACTTCAATGTGATATAGAGTTAAAAAGAAATTGCTTATTTAATAATATTTTAAGAGAACATGTGTAGAGGGCACTAAAGAAAATGTTCATAAGAAAATGGGGATTGATTTGTGCCCTTTCGGACTGATTCGTCAACACAGTAACGGGGGTGCCCTCCTGCTAAATGTAAAGAGTTGTAGAATGATTATCGTTCGTGGAGGATTGTAAGAAGTCTGTACAGCTTTGTTGAATAATAATTGAAGTGAATTAGTTATCATAGTATTACTAAGGGAAATTTAATCTGGAGGTATGTTTGCTTCAGATAAATAAGATGAAAGAAACACTATAAAAAATAATTGACAATGATTCATTGAAGAAATTTGGGTTCTATTAATACTACTAGTAATAAAGCATATTTAAGTAAGCAGGGCAGATGAGAAATAAAGAATAAGCCTTGAATAAAAAGCAAGAGAAATAAGATGAAAGAAATACTAGTCCAAAATGAATAATAATTGACAATGTCTCATCTAAGAAATTTGAATCCTATTAATACTACTAGTAATAAAGCATATTTAAGTAAGCAGGGCAGATGAGAAATAAAGAATAAGCCTCGAATAAAAAGCAAGAGAAATAAGATGAAAGAAATACTACTTAAAACGTTAATAACTATCGACAATTCTTAATTGTAAGATACGAATTAAAATTTTATGTACATGCATGTTGCATTAACGTTACACAAGACCATTATTTTGCCCCAATTTATTAAACCTATACGCTTATAAGTTGAAAGATTTCTACCGGCATGGCTATTCCACACGGCACTTGTATTTAATACAAAAAGGGAATTAAGCTTACTATTATTATTTAAGTCTGGTTGTGCGATATCATTATACAGTAATAATAATCAACTAGACTAACTCAATAGCCATTACATTTCACAAAGGAGCCCAATCATTTTATTCATACATGTAAGTGTGCTGGAACTCTCAGTTTGTATGTTGGAACTCTCAATGTGCATCGAACTCAATATTCTGAGGGTTTGCAAACTATTGGTTCATGAAGGCCGCTTAATTGAGGTGATTTTCTAAGCCCAGCTTAGATGTGGCACAAGGCCGAAAGTATGGGGCATCCAGTGAGGATCGAACTCACTACTCAGTCGTAATTGGTCTAGGAAGACACGCTTTCTGACCATTACACCACGCCGAGGTGCCCAAGGCCGCTTAATTATGTCTTCTTGTCGAAGCGGGAAACTGACAGTCATCATGCATTGTTGAATCTATCTATCTATCTATCTATCTATCTATCTAACGTTAATAGCTACCGACAATTCTTAATTGTAAGATACGAATTAAAATTGTATGTACATGCATGTTGCATAACCCTGATGTATGCCCAGTCTAAATATCGATTTCGAAACTTGATAGATGCCGGTGATGTCAGGTCGACGAGATATCTCGTTAGCCGCTCAAGAACAATCCTTACTTTTGGTGCTTTCATCATCGTCTATGAATTGTTTTTCAAACTCTGTTCAATTCACTGAGAGAAGAATAATAAATAAAAAAAAAACTTCCTCGCGAAATATCTCAATAGTCACTCCCAACTTGTTCATTTCAAACTAACCTGGTCTTTCTTGCGCCCCTCATCATTGTTGTAGCTTTCAAACTTATTCGCGATTTTCTTTGAAATCAGATCTTGAAATAACTTTCATTCTTTGGAGATATTATTTTGGTTTCGAGTATTTTATCATTGCGATTACGTTCTTTAAAATGGACGTTTACTTTGTGATAACGTTGGAGTCAGAGATTCTGGAAAATTTGGAATAAAACGAACCGACTCAAGGCTATAATATAAATAATATTTTTTATTTGTTTTAGAGTGAGTCTTTTGATATTCGGTGTAGCAAATTGTTCGTTTATAAGGCGGATATTAGTAGCAGTCTGGAGAAAGTCCGTTTCGGAACGGTAACGGGTAATTTCGGATTCAGGCTGTGCTTGTAGTAGTAGGCATTTTAAAAATAGGTCATTGTCAATCTACTGCGTTTATCTCGTTCCAAAGAAGGGCAAGAAATATAATTATCAAATGACCTCTTAAATACCTCCCGCGTTACGCTTGGGTGGCTTCTCTAGCGGTAGCTTCTTTTGTTCGTCTCTTGCCATCACTCTCCACGGTGTGTTGGGGGTTGTTAGTTTTGACGGGGATTCAGACTTAATGGCGCGAAGCTCATTTTTGACTAGCATCATAATATCAAAATAAAATAATTTGAACCAATCAAAAAAATGAACACAAAGAGACTTGTCTCTTTGTGTTCATTTTTTTGATTGGTTCAAATTATTTTATTTTCCAGCGTTCCTTTCATTTTCATTTTTTTATAACAGCAGTTATGCATGGAGCCTCTTTGATTTCTGCTATTTTCAGTCACAAATTTGTAAGCTCTGGTTGCGAGACCAGAGTTTCTCAGACGGCTTCAGTTTTTTCCTTCACTCTGTTTTTATTTTGAGAGTTACGGTGGAGTAACGGATAACGGCTCGGATTGAGAAATCGGAGAATTCCAGATCCTTTACGTGCTAACACTCTTAGAAAAGGTATGAATCTTCTTCTTCCTCCAGCTATGGGTAAATAGCAGGACAGACCGTGTTCTATAGCATTGGATAGCAACTTGTCTACTTCAGAAAGAAAGGGAAACCTTGAGAGAGAGAAAAAAGAAAGCTATAAGGGTTTTATTTTTTTTAATTTGAATTCTTTTTATTTTTATATTTTATTTTATTTTTATCGGTATGGCAACTGGTCTACCACAGAAAGAAATGACAACCTACTACGGGGAAAAAAATTGCCTCGTCAGTCATGTATCAAAAGATATATGATCGTCTATGCGTGTATCACGCATGGCACATAACTGACTGACTGATTTGTCGTTATTTGAGTGAGAAGTATAGAAATAGAATTTTAGAGAGAGAGAGAGAGAAAGAAAGAAAGAAAGAAAGAAAGAAAGAAAGAAAGTGATAAAGGTTTTTAAGGAAAGTGTCTTATTTTAATTATAATTCTTTTTATTTTTATTTTTCATTTTATTTTATTTTATTTTTATCGGTACTCACTGCAACTTCTCACGCCTTCTCTTAAGAATATAATGATGACTTTTCTGCTTTATTTATTTAACATCTGCTTGTACGATGAGAAAGAAGCACGCGATATTGCAGTATAGAGCACTTAATTTTGTTCATTAATGTTTTAATTGCCCAAGATTTAATAGTTATTTTTCACAGTGAATTTTGATATTTTTTGATCGACAAACTCCTTGCTTTGTTTCTTCAATAACTGCAACTCTACCGCACTGATATTATTATCGACTGACAGAGCAGCACGCGAACAAAGTCACGCTTGGGTGAAAATATATACGAGGCCCAAAATATTCATCGTAAACATACAGTATGATATGAGCAGATGCGTCACGGAGAAATGTGCGTGATATGCTGGCAGATTTTGTAAGACAAAAAAACAGCTCATAACTTTGCAGGTGAGGCCCAGTTCGAAATACGTTCAGGTTGGATAACCCAGTCCGCTTAGACGGTTCTAGGTAGTAAATGCCAAGTTGCCTTTACTGGCGTATCATTCAATAACAAAAAAAAAAAACTTTCTGCAATAATAACAAATCCCATTAGGTTCGTGGGGGTACCACATGTATTGCAGCCGTAGTAGAGGTGGTGTGTCTTGGGTAATGTAATTCAACCCTCTCCGGGTTTTCCTTCACTTAGACTAGTCACCAAACAAGGCTATTAGACCCAGTCTGTCCTGCTATTAGGTTGGTGCAAAAAATAATGACGTAATAATGTCGTTTTTTGACGTTAAAAAATACGTCAAAAAACGACATTATTACGTCATTATTTTTGCACCAACCTAATATTTACCCCTAGCAAAAGGAGAAGAAATGAATTCATACCTTTCCTGTACGTTAGTAAATGTAATGAACTCGACTGGATTTCAAACCTGCCTTTCTGATTCGTCATTCCTAGCCGCTTTCCATTATACCAACGTACCGGAATCCGAGCCGGTTTCCATAGTACTCCCACTCGTGAAAAGAGTGCTCAGTGCGCCACCTCCTAGGGGACATGCTCAGCTAATTTCTGCCAAGCAAATGACAAACAAATCTGTAGTAGTTAACAGGCTATTTACGGTATACCATCTTAATGCACCAAAACAAAATATGTACATGTTATTATGTCCAATGAGTTAAGATTAGAGTCTATGCGAGCCTGGTGTAGTGTCTGGGAATTTATTATTCTCTTTTGTTTCTTAAAAGCTACATTTTAACTGTTATTTTAAAAAAAGCTAGAAATAAATATCTATGCGGGTCATACCACAGTTTATATATGCACCGGCCAAAATCTAGATGATCCTAGTCCGATAGCCGACTCGCCTGTGGCTTGAATCTAAGAGCTCAATGGGGAAAAATTGGCTTGAATTTATTTTCATTCTTCGAAGATAAATTCTCTAAGTTTCAATCATTTTGTCATCACGATTATGTTTTGTTTTAAATGAACGTCTTCTCGCTAGATCTCTGTACCTTAAGACTACAATTACGACATTTATAATGTAATTTTTTTTATCAACTGTTATAAGAAAGAAATAGACGACATTGTACTCTCAATGAGGCCTCTTATCTTGTACGTCACTTGGGTCTAAATTCACTCCAAACCTCAAGTGGGACTCAGATATAAGAGCCATCGATAAAGATGTTGAAAAAAATGTTCCTTGTAGCGATCCAGAAAGTACCTGACACCACCCGTCCTGCTCTACATGTTCAAGAGTCCGTGCATTGAATACTGTTGCCGTATTTGGTCTGGTGATCTTGCTATTCATCACGATGTTCTTGACAAAATCCAAAGAAGGGTCTCTAATATAATCGATCCTGACTCAGCATCTCGACTACAGTCACTTTCTCATCGACGTGCCGTGGCTTCTCTCTGTCTTTTCTACAAATATTTTCATGGCAACTGGCCTGACGAGCTAGTGCCCCAACTACATGAATTTAAGCGTGCTACTAGATTGGCATATAGGTCCCACCCCTTTTACTGTTGAAATAACTAAATGTAGTCGCCACTTCTACTCCAACAGTTTCTTTTCTTGTACAACCTGCCTGTGAAACTCCCTTCCCTTTATTTGCTTACGTGGTAAGTACAATATTCAAAAATTTAAATGTAACATCAATCGCCATTTTCTAATCTCGTTCATCTTTTGTCCTTTCCTCATTCCTCCCTATATTCAGTTTTTTCTCTCACTTTCACTTCCTGTAACCGCCCCCCCACACACCCTGCGTACTAGTGGCATTTCCGCTTTGCTTGGAGTAAATTATCTGTATTTTATTCATTTGTTGTTGTCATTATTATTATTATTATTATTATTATTATTATCTTTTGTTTTCTGTTCCGTGCGATCACTTGTCCTACCCCATCCCTCTTACTCACCAGACTTAGCTCCATCTTTCTTCTTGTTTCCTAAATTCAAATCCTACCAGTATGGTCTAGATTATGAAAACAATGCTGAGGTCATATGTGCTGTGGAGGAGTTTTTGGAGTGCAAGGCTTAAGCATCCTTGGACCAAGGGAATTGATGTCAAGGGGAAATATATTGAAAAATAGGGAAAAACTGTCTTGTTTCTCCAACTCTTCTGTGTGAAGCTTAGAACTGTTTAAACAACCCTCGTAATGCTGTAAATATTTTAAAATCAAAATCATAATTTTCCTTTCTAAAGCAATGTTTTCCTTATCAGTAAAATAAATTGTCATTCTAAAGCAACAATTTTCTCTTCTAAATCATTGTTTTCTCTATTCTAAAACAATATGTTTTTTTATTACATCACCTGTTCCTTTTTTGAACATCTCATTCAATAATTCATTAACTGATAATTCCTCCGACTGGATCTGCTATGAAATAATTGCTTTTGCAAATTCCGTTTGCCAACTAAACTGTTTTAAAACCTCTACGTTCTCATTTCTATAGCAACATGTCTCGATGGCGACTTCATGTCGAAGCTCGGAATTCGTGAAGCATTTCCCAGAACAAATTTTCTGCTTACCTATAAATTGGCTGACTGCAATACTGTTTTAACCATGCCATAAAACAATGACCATAATCTTTAAGTCCTTACTCTTATTAGATTTTTATATGTGGGTTTTAGACACAATCACCGACAGACGCACACACACAGACGCGCACACCAACAAATACACACACACACACACACACACACACACACATATATATATATATATATATATATATAGAGAGAGAGAGAGAGAGAGAAAGAGAGAGAGAGAGAGTGTGTGTGTGTGTGTTTGGCAAGCAGTCCATCTTTTATACAAGTTTCGTTAAAAACGACTGACAAGTTACGACCTAATAAATACATCAACTATGAATAAAGAAATATATATATATATATATATATATATATATATATATATATATATATATATATATATATATATAGATAGATAGATAGATAGATAGATATAGATGTGTATATGTTGATTCTGTTTATAAGTTATTTTCAC
Organism: Acanthosepion lycidas; assembly: GCA_963932145.1. NCBI lineage: Eukaryota > Metazoa > Mollusca > Cephalopoda > Sepiida > Sepiidae > Acanthosepion > Acanthosepion lycidas. The sequence continues at coordinate 22,530,605 of OZ010606.1, read as the reverse complement.
ATATACAGTTTATTTACGTAAATACTCTGTAATTAATTACGGGCCTGATCGAAAAAAAATCGTCGAAGATGGTGTGTTTAAAAACCAGACGCTTCGCTGTAGCTAAATGGAATAGCACGTCAGATAAAATACCTGTCTCCGTATAGGAATACACATTCGATTCCCATCGGAGAACGCATATTTTCTTCGAAATTTCTCGAACATTCAGGCCGCTAAAGAATAGAGTTCGTTTGCACATTTGCCATGGAAGTATCAATAGCCTAGCGATGGGCGTGGAATGTTTCATCCGTAAGAAAAGGCCCCAGGATGGAAATAACTAAACCCCCACCCCCGAAGCTGCGTAAGCGGCCTTCAATACAAAATCACAAAAATAAAGCTAAAATTTGTGGACACAATGAGAAAAGAAGGCTTGAAGAGTTTGACACTCTCAGAACATATCGAAGGCAAAACAGACAAAGGTAGCGGACCATTTAATGATTAGCTTGCTTGTGTTAATGGATGGCAGAACAAAAAGTAGGAGGAATGGCAGAAGGGTAAACGTTGCTAAGAGTTACAGGGGATAGAAAATTGTGGAGAGCCATGATCTAATCTGACTAAATATAAAATTAAAAGATGACAGAAAACGTCAATCATTTACGGGGCCGGACGGTGGAGTAATGGATAACGGCTTGAATTGAGGAATTGGTAAATGTAATGAATTCCAGTTGAATCCATTACATTCACTTACGTGCTAATACCCTTGGGAATGTTATGAATCCTCTTTTTCTCCCCCCTCCCCCAGATACGGGTTAATATAATAGTATGAAAGACTGGGTTCTATAGCCTTAGATGGCAGAACCGCAGAAAGAAATGGCAACCTACTGCGGGAAAAAAATCTTCCTCGACAGTCATGTACCAAAAGATACATGACTGCCTAAGCGTGTATCACGCATAGCACCTAACGGACTGACAATGAACCGACTATTTTGTCAGTATCTTTGGCGATGGATCGTATATATGCCGCTCAAAGAATTGAACTTAAAAGACTCTTTTCTTGCCAAGATAATATTTTTAAGTCGTATTATTTTTATCCGATCAACCCCCACCTTAGCTGTGCGAAACTTCACTAGTGACGCCCTCACCAACCATCTCCACGCCAGTTATCTTCATTCCATATCATCTTATCATTCATTCTTTTCTTAATCTCATACGTCAATCCTGCTCGGAGCATTTGATGCCTCCTCTTATCATAGATTTGTCATCAGCTCTACAGACAACATTCTTGGCAAGAATTTCTTCCATTTAATATTAACGAAAAAATAACTTACCTAAGGCAGTGGCACCTCAACCTGCTTCAAACTACTCCTCTTGGTATATCACACACATCTTCCTTAATCAGTCTTCAGTACTCTTTCGGTGTTACCATCAACGGCATCTTCGCATTCTAATTAATATATCCACGGTCTAAAGTCCCTTCTCTTTCAACAACAATTTTAGATTTGCGAAAATAAAATACTAGACGCAAGGATTCTAATCTGTAACTTCAGTTGGCTGAGACCTTTGTGTGATGCGACGTTTTACCAAAAGCTGCTATGTAATAAAAACGTGTCCTCTATTAGAGGAATTGCGGAAAGATGAAGTTAAGACTCGAGGTAACAGAAATGTGGTTCTAGAGTAAGATACTCAGAATACTGTGCTTGGAGTTGGTAAGCAAGGAAGAAGATTTAAGGAAAATGGAAACAAAAAGGACACTTATATTCAGAATCAGTAAGAGAAAGCTGAAATTTTCGGACACATACTGAGAAAGGAAGGCTTGGAGAGTTTAACACTCATAAAATATATCAAAAACAGATGGGTAGCTCACTGATTAGCTTACTTGTGTCAAGGGATCGTAGAACAAAGAGTGGGAGTGATGGCAAAAAGGAAAAAAGTTGCTAATAGTTACAAAAGACAGGAATTTGTAGAGAGCCATGATCGCCTACATCATGAATATAAACATCATATAGTAGAAAAGAGGGGTCACAAAATAGGCGCACTTAATGGCCTCATACTGCTGACTGCCTAACACTACGGGAGAGTTTCCTTTCACACATGTGCAGCAAATTATTCTATCATTGACTTCCAAGTTATACTAAAATACTCAACCGGTTATTGAGATATTCCAAATGTCTGTATATTTTGAGAATAGATCTCGTATTTCCTTATATTTTCTCCTAAACTCATAGTATTTACTAATGTTATATAGTGTGTGGCAGAAGGCCACAAATTTGCAGTTCCCGGTGAAGATCGAATATATATTTAGAATAGTCTGCTAGATTAGATTTCTAATCATTTTCCAACAGCAAAGTTACTCCACACGACACTAGATAAATAGATAGATAGATAGATAGATAGATAGATAGATAGATAGATATGAGAAGGCATAGATAGATAGACATGACAGAAGCAATCATGTTTATTGGTTATATCGAAAAACAAAAGCGTTTGTCGTTTTTTTTTTTTTTTTCTTATTACGTTTCAGATACGGAAATAGTGTTAGCAGATATGGACTTTCGAGAAGGTCTGAACGAGTAGATTTGCATTGTTTAAAAGGATAATTCAACTTTGTTGGGCCGTGATTCTCTCTGTGGCTGAGCTGATGCTTCCTCCTACTCAGGAAGACGCTGTCCCAAACCCTGCCGGAGAGGACGTTTTCTTTATCAAGGTTCCCTAATGCACAGTTTTGTAGATTAAATTCGCACTCTTTAAAAAATATGCATTTAATCAAATACGTGTGTATATATATATATATATATATATATATATATATATATATATATATATATATATATATATATATATATATATATATATATATAGATATATATAGATATATATAGATATAGATAGATAGATAGATAGATAGAGAGAGAGAGAGAGTAATGGACAGCGGATTGAGGAATCGGAGAGCCGAGTTCGAATTCCAGTCGAATCCATTACGTTGTTCACTTACGTGATAATACCCTTGGGAAAGGTGTGAATCCTCTTCTTCTCCCTCCAGCTATGGGTAAAATAGCAGGACAGACTGGGTTCTATAGCCTTGCATGGCAACTGGTCTAGGAGAAGGACAACTCTGAATTTAAAGCCTGCGGAGGGTCGTTTGGGGACTTTGTGACACTTAGTGCGCCAGGTCTCTGTATTCGTCCCTTCAAAAAGTGTGGATGGTCCTGCACGAAACCTTCACCACTATAATCAATCTCATGTGCCGGTGTCGGGCTGTCGGTTTCCTGGGAACTGATCTGTTTGACCCTCGTACGCCGAATTCGACGAGAGAGTCGACTGTATATATATAATACAGGTACTCGATCCGTTGGTATGTAATCCGGGTATATCCTAGTAATATTAATTATTAAACCTGACCGACAGAGAGCTCGATGTAATTATTATAACAGAGCATACGTATTTTTTACAACAAAAATTTCAAGCCGGTCGGTACGCAGCTATCATCAGCCCCTAAGTGTCTGTCTTGAAGCATTGTTTTAAATTATTTTCAATATCAGTACTTCTCTGGTAGATGAGAAGGAGCTTGTGTTAGCAACTGATCGAGGGTGTAGTTGGAATTTATTTATGGTTAGAGCCTTTCATTGTTTGAAGCTGAATATCGGTTCCTACTATGTGGTGTTTCTTATACAAGCCCCAAGTCTGTTTTCCTGGGATTCACAGTAAATAGTTTTTATGCTACAAGGGGCCAATATTATTAAGTGATGGGTGATTTAAACTTAAACCTGTTAAGATTAATGTAAATTAGTTGAATGATAGATTTATAGATTATGGGTAATACTAGAGCGTCCAATGGAATAAATCATGTTGTCAAACACACTTATATGCGTACATATCTTCACACATACATATATATACTTTTATATATAGATACATAATATGCCAATATACGCACATATATATCCCCACATAGATACACGTGTATTCTTATGTAATTTTGAATCTATTCCTATGTCTACATTTCGTGATTAGTTCTCTCCGTTGATTTAATAGTTTGCATCGATCTTTATATTTTATTATCCTGATTTTTTCTTCTAAACGTAACTTGCACCTATCCCTAAAACTACTGGAGCTGGAGGAGGTCTTCGCGAAACCTAAATTTTTTCAATATATATATATATATATATATATATATATATATATATATATATATATAATGCTAGAAATTAAGGAGGATTTGATATATATATATATATATATATATATATATATGTATATCGTTATTTATGACGGACCAAGATTTCTTCATTTAGTTTTTCCAGTGTTCCAATGTTTGGAATACAAAAATACACAAATAATACATCTCGTACAGTTAAAACATGAAAAGTAGCTAAAACAAAATCCATATTGAAAATTATTAAAGAGGCCAAAAGCGCTTGTGACAATGGAAGGTATGCACAGTTTTTATACTTCCTCAATCCCACAAAATCCCACCGACTTCGAAGTTTCGTGAGCGCATTGTAGTAATGCCTTCACTCTTCAGGGCTATTGTCTTCTTTATCTCTCTCTCTCTCTATATATATATATATATCTTTCTCCCTCGCGATATATATATATATATATATATATATATATACACACACACAAAACATTTAACACCATTTTATAATTTACCATCTCTCTTGCGTTGGGAACGCTTGTTTACAAAACAATGCAACCACAACGGTTAATTTTAAAATAATTATAGCAGACCGTGTTAGGGCGTGTTTAAAAAAATAACCATCACAACAATTATAGTTACATAAAATTTGTCTTCGCAATTCACCCCTGAGGACGATAGGGAAAGAATGCCAAAGTACATGATTTAACAAAAGGTAGGCACTTTCCTTGATGAATATCAAATTAACATCTAGAAGATAATTAGACAATAAGAAAGGATTATTGAAAAAATGAATATACATATTATGTCTATATCATTTAATGAAACATGCATGAATGAAGATATGTTGCCTAAATTTATATTATATATATATGTGTATATATATATATATAAATATATATATATGTGTGTGTGTGTGTGTAATGTAATATTATTTACGTAGCATATCTTCTTTCATCTATATATATTTATATATATATATTATTTACGTAGCATATCTTCTTTCATATATATATATATATATATATATATATATATATATATATATATATATATATATATATTATATATATTTCTTGTAACGCGTTTCGCATTTTAGTCCTTCTTCGGACTACATATACACACGCAGGAGATAAGACGTTGAGAATTTTAAATTATATATACATAATCTCGATCATAATCTGACAAACATCTTCCAAACATCCAGATCGCTGCACCAACCTTAACAACCGACCCTTATTTTAATATGTCCTCCAACATGTCATTAACTCCGCACCAAGCACATTGTCTTTCGTTTAATGTTTCTCATATACTTCAGTTCCTCTGCAGTTCGTCTTTTATTATAATCAGCTTTTCGTCGAATCCACCACGACGTACGCCGTATGCAGTTTCCTGCCACTCCCCATGCGTTTCCTCTCCCCCCACCCCAATCCTCCACCTCATCCATTTTCCGCGCCACTTTACTTGCTTAGGTCAGCGGCGCCCTGACCTCATCAAAATACTGCCGACCACCACACGTCTTCTACTGCTTCCGTTTTTGCCGCGTTTTTTGACGTTCAACTTTCGAGTCTGCTGCTCAGTGGCAGCACATAATCTAACGTCTGACTGACTGGATAGTCATTTAGTGACGATCGACGGCCAAAAGCTGAACTCGTGCAATGAACATTTGACAGACTTATCGATTGATCGCCATCTTCCATTTCTATTTTCTTTCGATTCACTCTTTTTGATTTTCTTACATTTTCTCGAACTCATTCTGTTGCTTTACACTTTTCTTCTCTATCTCATTTTTTGTTTTCTGTTTCTCCTTTTCAATTCTGGTTACCTTTCTTTCTAGATTACTACCTCTTCGGTGTTTACATGTTCATCTTCTTCGTTTCCGTCAAATTTAAATTAAATTTCTTAATTAGCCACATTTTGCATTTTGCTATTAATAGAATGCGCATGTGGAGAGCATCGTCACTTTCCTACTATTAATGATAATAATATTTAAAGAGAAGAAACAAACACACTGTCAATGTTAAGCAATATTTCGACAATATGTCTGTTTTTCAAGTTATATATTTATGTTGTAATCTAGGGAAGTTTACTGAATAGAATAATCACACGAAGGTTGGAAATGAAAGATAATACTTAGAACACAACAAAACACATATAAGATTCGCCAGCAGCGCGTAGAAGTAGTCAATTGCTACAAGTAAGTTAAGTGAATTCCACAATAAATCTCCATTTACAGGATATCTACCAACAGCCACACGCGATCAAATGTAGCACAAGGCCGAATTTAATGTGGGGTATCCGAGCCCGTAGGTTCGGCCCAAAATTCCTGTAGACCCTGTAGAAAACGTGGTCGGGTAGCAGTTTCCCCGAGACGAGATTCTGCCTTTCGACATAGCATCGAATCTTCAACTGTAGACCAACATACAGTATTTACTACTGTATTTATGTAAATGGGGACATACCTATTATCGTTCGTAAATATGCTACGACAATTTATATTTAAATTTTTAAGTTGTATTTATATTGACATATAACCTGATATACTATCGAAATATTGTTTAATATTGTCAAACATTGTTTTTTTTTTCTTTTCTTTTTCTTATTTTAAATCTTTCTTTTCTGTTGAAAAATATTGGAAGCATTTTGTTTAATAATAATAATAATTTCTCCCCGATGCTGCTTTGCCATACACAAAATGTGAAGGACAGAACAACATCGTGGATATGGATGAGACGTGGGGATCTGAAACGTGCAACTAAAATCTTGATAATTGCAGCAAGACCAAACCTTGCTACTAATGCCATAAAATAACATCTACACAAAACATCACTCGAAAATATAGGCTTTGCAGTGAACACTGAGAATGTGACTCACCGGACCAGTGGTTGCAAATCCTAGCTTAAAAAGAATATAAGAGGCGTCATAATAAGATATGACTTTATGCAGATTGGTTACTGTATCCAAAGTATAGATAGCAAGTTGCCAAAATTGGTACGAGCGTGTGCCTTACAGAACAATTGAAGAAGTTGGAATGCTTACAATATTCTGGGACGATGATTTTCAGAGAAACGGGGTGATTCACGATCACCGTCCGGATAATATTGTGCTAAATAAAAGCACCAATAACTGTCATATTATTGTTGTTGCCATAGCAAATGAGCCAAATATATCAAATAAGATGATTGAGAAAATTAAAAAGAAATCTGATTTGAAAGTTGAGATGGCAAATTTGTTTGGAATAGGGGAAGAGAATGTCATAGTGATTGGCTCATTAATATCAATCCCATTAAAACTTTGTGACATCCTTAACAAGCTGGAGTTATCATACGAACTTGGGGTCATCTAAAAGTAGGCTCTTTTGAGCACTGCGCATTATTTGAGGAAAATGTTGTCTGTCCCAGGCTGTACTTTTCAAAATCTTACACTACATATAATAATTAGTCTACTGCTACACCAAGCAGGGCTGCTTCTTGTATTAATTAATTGCAAGTTTTAACATATACAGGTTTGTCATAGTAATTTAAGGCCGTCTATAGAAAATAACTCCTTCAGTACCACAAATCTGCTTACCATTGGCCTGACCATAATCAGTTTTGTATGACTCCTAAGGTTGACGGACTGTGCGTCTCCGTTTATAGCTGGGTGGACAAGAGATCGATTATGTTTTTTTTTTACTTCTCAAGACTTGCCTTTTATTTTGTCGTTAAATAAATGGTGGATGTGTTTCAACAAAGAATTATTTAGAAATAAAATTAACTAGTAGACAAAACTATTAATATTAATATTAATATTAATATTAGCTGCGCAATTTCGGCTCATTCATCATTTAAAAAAAACAGAAAAAAATGTAAATCTCTTACTCCAAGGGTGCTGATACATAACATAATCACTTACCTTATGCTTCTTACCGATTGCCTGTATCTTCTCAATCTCACCCTTATCCTTTACATTCCACATTCGTACCTAGATCAGTTTCATAGAAAGAGGGTATACATGAATACAGGGTGCCCGAAAAAACAATTAGGTATTTAAAAACATCAGATTTTTCAAACAATTTTTTCCAGAGATTATCATATAGAGTACGATGGAAAAATTATCGTCTAAATTTCGCAAAAATGAAAATAACACTGGCATCTCCTTTTAACAGATATATTTAGCAAAATTACACAAAAAAATATCTTGAAATACTAAAGAGTAAATTTATTCAATAAAATCGCCATTGGCTTCAACTTCAGTCTCCAGACAACTTTGAAATCCCCTGTAACTCTTCTGGACGGTCTTCATGTTTAATTTGGTGAATGCTGCCATAATCCTTGCCTTCAGTTCATCTTTGTTGTTACAAGGAGTTTTGTTGGTCTCTCGCTCAAATGCGCCCCACACATAATAATCAAGGGGGTTGCAGTCTGAGGAGTTAGGTGGCCAGATGTAAAAGGTGATGGGGTTGAAGAAATTGTCTGACAGCCATGACTGGATTCTTCTGCTTGTGTGACATGGTGCAGAGTCATGTTGCTAAACATAGGGTCTTCCAGCAGCTACTGTCTTGACCCAGAGCAGCACTAGCCTCTCAAGTCACTTGATGTAGTTGAAGGGAAGATAAGTGGAGGCATAACGTCGCCATTACTAGTGATCACTCCAAATACATTCGTAATCAGAATTAGACTCATCCAACTCTTTCCGAAGCCTCTTTACTGTCCTTACATTGACACCCAAACACTCTGGAATGTTCGTATTGGAGATTCTGGCATGGATGCAAAACGGTACAGAATACCGTTTTGGCGGTATGAATTGTGTCATGGTGCTTTTTTTCTTTTTTTTTTCTTTTTTCTCACAGACATTGCCCAACTATGACTACTATACTATCCCGTCCTTAAAATCAAATACAAACAACGCGCATGCGCGAAATTAAAAATGTATAATGGCGACAATCTACCCATTGCACTTTTTAGTGAAATTACACATTGAATAAAAATCGTGGAATTTTATTTTGGACTTAACTTTTAGTTATCAAATAATTTAAAGAAATTCTGAAATTCTATCCATACCATGTTCCACCTCTAAACGCCCCACCCGCAAGTGTCACACCTATAATGTTATTGCGCTGGTTTCATCAAAACTTATCAATATATTACGCATATTTGGCTGTGATCGATGTGTCTGATGTACCCTGATCAGGCTGGGTGACATGATGTGTATGTTGATCTTCGTTGGCGCGTTGCTTCCTCGCACAGAAATAATATAGAAATTCTGACAAAATGAATCACAACAATAATACAAATTGCTGAGCAAATAAACAGAAACAAATAAAAGATTGTTGGACAGCTATGTGATATCCATCCTCTTATATATCTAATCCTGACTAAATAAATAAATAAATTTCACAAGGAAATTTCTGCAGGCAATTCTGGAATTTGAACTCAAATCACTTAGTTATGTTCTGCTCGGCTACACACACATTCTTTTACTACTTTTTTTTTTTAATAATTTTTTTTAGCAATTCTTTAATAAAGAAGGACTAAGAGAATTTTTATTTATTATTTTCTAAAGTCCTCGGTTATGGCAATAAACTATCTCTGATCTAGAGATTGGAGGCTGTGAGGAGCGTGGAACGACCTCTTAATTGCTGTTGTTCCCAGTCCCACTCTGATCCTGGGTGGCAGCAACTGTTAGGGCCCGAGCTATGGGAAAATAGTGAACTTCCAAACAAAAATCAACAGTATATTTTTATAATAAAGTGACCAACAATACATTTTTATAGTAAAATGACAATTAATGTAACACTAAAGAAATATAAAAATATATTTCTATAGTAAAATTACCAAGAATACATTTTATGATCTGCAAACTATATATTTAAAAAACATACGGTTGCCCTAAAAGTATAAAATTATGTACACAATATCTGTAGTTGAAATCATAAAATTACGTACAAAACATTTAGATTTCGGTATTAAATAATCCATAGACGTTGATATGCATCTATACAAAATCAACCAACCAAATTCTATATGGCAATTAATGTTGGACAATTTTTCCTACAAGAGGATATAGAAAATTCCATGGAGAGAGCGAGTAAGCAACAAGCAAGTCTTTAAAAAATGGAAACATTTATACTCAAAATCAAAATCAGTAGAAGACAGCTGTAATTCCTTGGACACATAATGAGAAAAGAAGGCTTGAAAAAATAATCCTCACGGGGCCTGTTGAAGGCAAGGAAGGTAGAAGAAGTTGGCTCGAGGCATCAACCTGAGCGGGAACCTTAGAAAAAGAAGGAAATTTGTCAAGAGCTACACGTAATAGGAAGCTATGGAGAGCCATGATCGCATACGTCCTGAATGGAAGAGGCACATAAAAGAAGAAGACGAAGAATAGTCAATAATAATAATAATAATAATAATAATAATAATAGTGAAAATGTTTTATTTCAGCTAGTAATATTTGGTTGGTGCAAAAATAATTTCGTTTTCTCACATAGTAACATATGTTAAAAAACGAAATTATTTTTGCACCAACCTAATATTTTATATTTTAGTTAATATATGATATTTATCTCTATTACTTTCTTAATTGGAGTTAGGCTGGAATAATGGATTGCGGCTTGTATTGAGAAATTGTAGAACCGAGTTCGAATTATAGCCGTGATCATTTTATTCAGTTACGTGCTAATACCCTTGAGAAAGGTATGAACCTATCTCTTCTTTCTTCCCGCCAGTTTGGTTAAATAGCTGAACAGACTGGGTTCTGTAGCCTTGGATAGCAACCGGTCTAGGAGAAGGAAAACTCAATTCAAAACCGGCGAGGCATATACTATGTGACTAAGGAAAGAATCATTAGCACGTACACGATGATCGCGGCTAATTTTCAAATTTCACATCAGGACGTAGTCAATTCATCTGATGACTTCTTGCGCCGTATAATGGGGTCGTTTCTCGTTGCCTTCTCATGGATTTAAAACTCAGTTATCCTTCTCCAAGACTGGCTGCCAAGCAAGGCTCGTATGTCTACGCTGAAATTTAACCTATAGCTGGGGGGAAAATCATGCCGTTTCCTCAGTGCGTATCTACGAAAGTAAAGTGGAAGAATTTCGAACAAATGCCCTTGAAAATGGAACGCCTTTAGTCGCCCACAACTCAGATTTTGAATTAAGAGTTGTCCTTCTCCTAGACCGGTTACCTGGACCGGGGAGAAGAGATGGATTTTCTTCAGAATTTTGACTGGAATCTTTCAGAGATTGATTTTCTCAACCTTATTTGCATGTGCCCTTAAACGTGAGCAAACGTAATGAACTCGACCGGAATTCGAACTCGTCTCTCTCATTTCGAGGTGCTGTTCATTATTTCACAATGCCTTTCTGTAGTATTTTTTTTTTTTAATATTCAAAGATAACGTTTTTTTTTTTTGTTTTTTTTTTTTTTGCCAGTACGTATCGGTTCAGTCTTGTGGCTCATCTTATCAATGAAACCTTTATCTCTTTCCTCTTCTTAATTCTCTTGTTCGGCCTTCCTTTCTTCGCATCTCTTTTCGCATTCTTTCGAATGTCACCTCACGCGGGACTTGACGTGGCATACACTAATACCCCAGAATCAGAACGCAAGCGCCGCCTGTTTTGACGTTAGACGTCAGCATGTCTGTGTGGATTAGCATTCCTACTTTGATTATCATGAGTGTGTGCCGGTGTATAGATCATGAGTGGTGATAATCAGCTAGAAGCGTAGGAGGATGAAGAAAAAAGGGGATTGCACAGGAAAATTAAAGGAAGGGGAAATATTACAGAGCTGGGAAAACTGTCATACTTCGCTGTGTATATGCTTTTCTTTCAGTCTGTATGTGTGTGCGTATTTGTACAGATGCGTGTGGCTCTCCCCCCCTCTTTGTTTCTGTTCGTCGTGTTCTGTGTGTCGATGTGTGTGAAAAAGGCGTACGCATAGATACACGGGTCTGGAAAAACACACCTAAGACTGCCGCACCTTCTAAATTGAGAGCTGCAATGTAATCAAGGGAGAAAAGATTTTGTGAGTGGAGGTGGAGGGTGGGGAGCAAGGGAACAGCCTCACGGGACAGAATGTTTGCGCCGTACACCGATTGGCTTACCTTGAGTCGTGATCGAAAATCCAAGTCGACTTTAGCAATTTCTCGTGTAGCGGGGTATGGAAGGAGTATTTTGAAAGCGATTTGTAATGAAAGAACTTGCAAGGCAGCGACGTGGTTTCAACAAGAAAGGGATAAAAAAAAAAAAAAACTACATGGAAATCGAACACTTGGTGAACAGTAGCGGGTGGGGGGGGACTTTTTTTTTTCCTTTTTTTTTATTTATACCAAACAGCAACAGACTCGACAGCTGAAAAAAGAAAAAGAAAAGAAAGAGGCATTAAGAGACAAAAATAAAGCATAAACAATAAAACCAATAGAAGAAAAAGACAAAAATAAACAGTAAAGAAAAGAAAGAAACGGTGTGTGTGTGGGGGGGGTAATGTCTTTCCCGGAAAGAAAAAACAGAAAGCAAAAAAAGAAAAATGGCTGAAATGATAAGAACAAAATTAAACAGAATCAAAAAACTATTTCAATTTCATATTCTAATACTTACCACTCCTTTTTTTTTCTTTTTAAATGCCATATTTCTTTAGGACATAAGCGATCATGGCTCTCCACATATTCCTTTTCCTTTAATATATGTAAATTGTTATGACATCTTGGGAAAAATAATTATTTCCAATTGACTTCTCTACAATTTGTAATTCAGTTTTCCTTCTCCTAGACAGGTTGCCACCCAAGGCAAGAGAACACGGTCTACGCTGCTATTTAGCACATAGTTGTCAGGTGACAGGAAGAGATAAATTCACGTCTTTACCAAGAAAATCTGTGCAGGCTAGCCTGGAATTTGAACTCAAATCACTGAGTTCGGTTTCGCTCGGTTACCGACACATTTTTGTAAATAATTTTTCGTTTTATTCTCAATTTATCTTTATATAAAAAATTCTTCAATAAAGAAGTACTAAGAAAATTTTTATTTATTTGTTTTCCTTTTTTTATATATAATTATTTCACTCAAAACAAGGCGATAATGCCACTAAGACGATGGGGGTTACTGGTAAATGAAAGAGAATGAGAATAGTTTAACGAAAGGACAATAAAAAATCAGGCTTCAGGAAAAAATAAAATGACTATTGGCGCTGCGTTTAAATTTTTGAAGATTGTACGTTGTAGGGGCCCAAGAAACTGGATGAGAGTTCCACAGGTGAGAACTGCAAGAAAAGAAACTATGAAACTAGAATAGAACTTACGGTGACATTTAGCTATTTCTACAGTAAAACAATGAGACCTACTTGCCAATCTAGTAGTGCGCTGAAAGTCATGTGACCGAGATACTTTAAATAAGTAACTTAACTATTAGTATGCAGTAGAAAAAAGATAGCGTAAAGAACAGGCCATGTAGATTATTGTGACTTCTTGGGGAACATAGTGAACTGTTTTCCCGCTGCCTTCTCCATGGTTTTGAATTCTGAATAGACCTTCCTTAGACTGGCCGACATCGAACAGTAGGGAGATCACCCAATTAATTCAGCTATTGAACTTGTAGCTGGGGTGAGACAAGAGAGGGACCCATACTTTTGCCAAGATCAGGGCAAATATAGATACAGCTGGCAAGGCTGGAATTCGAACACGGTTAACCGACTTCACTTTCTGCGCCAATTAATGTTATGATACCCGAGCCCTTTTAGAAATTTCACTGTATCAATCATACAATTATCTATCTATCTATCTATCTATCTATCTATCTATCTATCTATCTATCTATCTATCTATCTATCTATCTATCTGTCAATCTATCTATCTATCACAGGCTGTTCACTATCTCTCCATCGCAGGCTGTTCACTATCTACCTCATGCTGTTCCCATCTATCTATCTATCTATCTATCTATCTATCTATCTATCTATCTATCTATCTATCTATCTCAGTCTGCACATATCTGTCTGTCCATGAGTTCCCACAGGACATTTTGTAACAACAGATATCATACTATTTAACAGAAGTGCACATTTTCTCAACGTAATATATAATACAGAATACTATCGTTTTAGTTAAAATAAATCTTAGACTTCTTCATCAATTACTCGACATACTTGACGACAAAGTAAGACTCGCATATTTGGCACTACAGCTAAAGTTGCCTTATTCATTGATTTTGGCAAGATGCACTGGTCTGGAGTATTCTTTGAAAGCAACAAATTGGAAAGATCAAGGGAGACAATCGGTGAACCTTGAAAGACGGAAATGGGAGTTAAGAAATTTTAAATAAATGAAAATAAAGATACACACGCATATATATATATATATATATATATAGATATATAGATATATAGATATATAGATATATATATATATATATATATAGAGAGAGAGAGAGATAGATAGATATTAGGTTGGTGCAAAAATAATTTCGTTTTCTAACATATGTTACTATGTGAAAAAACGAAATTATTTTTGCACCAACCTAATAGATAGATAGATGTATTAGGTTGGTGCAAAATTAATGTCGGTTTTTGACGTTAAAAAATACGTCAAAAACCGACATTATTTTTGCACCAACCTAATATATATTCACGCAAATATACATATCCCCCGCACACGTATGTATGCATACGTGCAGACGTCATATATAAATGAATACACATGATACTATAGATGCACACACGTATACACAAAAACAGGCAGTAGGAGAAAGGAAAAAAGAAAAAAGAAAAAAAAAAAAACGTCGAACGAAGGAGCAAAAACTGAAATTGGAAAGACGCAAAATAATCAATATCAGCTTAGGTAAGGAGTCTTTGGTGCCGCGTGTTTAGGAAACATTTTTTAAATCAAGAAAAGGTATAAAAGAAAACATGGAGGTAAGTTATACATGAGTGTCATCGAAGAAGATAAGGAAGGTGCTAGCTGTGATATGGAGGGTTGATATAAGGGAGAGTATAAGAGAGAAGAATTGAGAGTATGAGAGAGTAGGAAAAAGAGAGTATGAGAGAGTAGTAATAAAGGAGAGTCTGATAAAGAGAAATAAGGGAGAGTAAGAAGAGTGAGAGAAAAGTAGAGATTATGAGAGAGTGAGAGAATAAGGCGAATATGGGAGAAGCAAATGTAATGAGTGTGTGTGTGAGAGAGAGAGAGAGAGATAAAATAGAGTATGAGAGATTAGCAATAAGGGAGTACATGGGAGAGATAATGGAGGTTATCAAATAATGGAGAAAGAGAAATGAGGTAGATAGTTATATAAAGTAGAAATGAGGTAGTTTATGAGAGAAATGTTTGAGAATATGAGAAAGTAGAAATAAAGGAGAAAAAAAAATAAGGGACAATATTAGAGAGGGAAATAAGTGAGAGAGAGAGAGAGAAAGCAGAAACAATACTAAAGGAGAGTGTGAGTAAATACAAATAAGTGAGAATATTAAAGAGAGTTACCAAGGATTGTTTGAGAGGGAAATAAGGGAGAGTGTGAGAGTGAAAAAGAGGGAGAATATCAAATAGTAGAAATAAGGGAGAGGTTGAGAGAGAGAAGAATCACGTGTTTGAAAAGGGAATAAGAGAATGAGAGAGATAATGAGATAGAGTATCAGATAGTATAAATAAGGGAGAACTTGAAAGAGAGAGGGGGGAATCTAGGGGTGATTGAAAGGGAAATAGGGAGAGTGACAGAGGAAGAATATCAGATAATAGAAATAAGGTAAATGTTGAGAGAGAGAGAGGAATCACAGAAAGGGGAATAAGAGGGTGAGAGATAAAGAGGGAGAGTATCAGATAGTAGAAATAAGTGAGAAGATGAGAGAGAGAGGGGTCAAGTGTTTGAAAGGGGAGTAAGAGAGATAGAGGAAAAATGAGGCAGGAATCAAGTGTTTGAAAGAGGAATAAGAGAGAGTGAGAGAGAAAGATAAAAGAGGGGGATATGAGAAAATGAGAGAGAGAGGGAGAGAGGAATCAGGAGTTTGAAAGAGGAATAAGAGAGAGTGAGAGAGAAAGATAAAAGAGGGGGATATGAGAAAATGAGAGAGAGATGAATCAGGAGTTTGAAAGAGGAATAAGAGAGAGTGAGAGAGAAAGATAAAAGAGGGGGATATGAGAAAACGAGAGAGAGAGGAATCAGGAGTTTGAAAGAGGAATAAGGGACAGTGAGAGAGAAAGATAAAAGATGGGGATAGGAGATAATGAGAGAGAGAGGGGAATCAGGAGTTTGAAAGAGGAATAAGAGGGAGAATATTAGTAGACATAGGGGGATGAGAAAGAGAAAGGAGTCAAGTGTTTGGAAGGGGAGTAAGAGAGAGAAAAAGAGGGAGAGTATCAGATAGTAGAAATAAAAGAGAAAATGAGAGAGAAAGAGCAATACGAGAAAGAAAGAGGGAGAATATCAAATATTAGAAATAAGGGAAACGATGTGAGAGACAGAGAGAGAGAGGGGGGAATCAAGGGTTTGAAAGGGCGATAAGAGAGAGGGGGAAAGAAGGAGAGTATCAGAGAGTAGACCTTAGGGATAAGTTGAGAGAGAAACGTATGAGAGTGTGTGTGGGAGAGTAGAATAAGTATATGAGGGCGATATATAACTGAATGTATAAGAGAGTATAGATTAGTGAGTTTATGTGAGAGAGAAATAAGGATTAGCGATAGAAAGCAAAATCTCGTATCCTACGAGAAAAATGAGAAAGGATGTGAGAATTTAAATAACAATGAGTTTTTAAAGAGATTGATTTAGAGACAGTATAAATAAGAGAGATTGATAGAGAGAGATAAATGAGAGAAAAGATGACAGGAAAATAAAGAAAACTTGTAAAAAGAGAATGAGAGAATACACGGCAGGGGCCATTAAAGAGTGAAAATAAGGAGTGTTTGAGAAAGATTGATCGATTATTCTGTTTTAACGGCATATCAACTCTGCTGTTTATTTAATGCCGAAATGATATGAGAAAGAGAAATAAGAGAGAGGGTGAGAAAGTTACATCACGTATAAGAGAGTAGAACTAAGTGCGTAAAAGAATGGAAATACGAGAGAGATACAATGGAAAGTATGAGACAGGAGAAACGAGAGAGATAGTACATTAGAAATAAGAGAGAGTGAAAGAGAAATAATGGAGAGTATTAAAGAGTAGAAATAACAGCGTGGGAATGAGAAATAAGAGAGAGGGGGAGAAAGTTACATCACGTAAAGAATAAGAACTATATGCATGAAAGAGTGGAAATAGTAAGAGAGATATAATGGAAAGTATGAGAGAGTAGAAACGAGAGAGATATAGGTAAGAAGGTACATTAGAAAAAAGAGAGAGTGAAAGAGAAATAATGAAGGGTATTAAAGAGTAGAAATAAGAGTGTAACATAGAGAGATATGGAGAGCTTAAGAAGGTAGAAATGAGTGCGAGAAAAATGAAAGAGCGTACAGCAAGTAGAAACAGGAAAAAGTCAGAGAGAGATAACGTAGAATGTGAGAGAGAAAGATTTAGAGAGGTAAGAGTCAAATGGAATAAAAGTCTGTTTTTTTCTTTCTTTCTTTCTTTATTTTTTTTATCAGGAAGAGGTTAGAAGAAAAATATGGAGAATAGGTGAGAAGGTCTTCTTGACGATTCAAAGAGAAAGAGAGAAAGCAGGACAGATAGGGCAAAGGAAGAGAGGAAGGTGGTCGGCTAAAAACTGTTGGTCTTTCGCTTTGGGGGCAGTTTTGGAAGACATGATGTGAAGGTGTTAATGATAATAACAACGTTGCTTGGGTTGGGAGTGATGATGACAACGACTGCAACAATCGGACTAAAAAAAAAAAAACTAAAAACACAAGTTAAAAAAAGATGACATTGGACAAACAACAAAAAATACAAACCCAGAAATAATTTATAGAAAGAGTTTCAGAATGAAACCACCGAAGAAACTCAATATATATATATATATATATATATATATATATATATATATATATATATATGAGAGGGACTCTGTGTTGGGTATGCATTTAGATATAACTAAAAAAAATGTAAATAGACAATATGATTAAAGACAAAGTTTTATTTTGTCTTTACTCACACACACACACACACACACACATACATATATATCTGTGTGCGCATGTGTGTGCGTAAGGGTGTGTAGTTTTACTAAAACACATTGGAAGATAGGCAAACAGACGGCTATAGCAGTCTCAGCTGATGTAGCGAGGTAGTCGTCAAGAAATAGGAAATGAAGGTCGGCAAAGAGGATTGCTTTTGTCATTGTTAGGGAATAAGCAGTGGCGTTGTGGAAGGAGGAGGAGGAGTTTGTGTCAGAATAATTTACTCTTTACTTTCATTTTTGACATTTTGTGCTGATTAACACGCATGCACCAAGAGAAACACACATGCAGAAGCAGAAACGCACGGAGGTGCATATCACCAACGCAGAAGCAATTGGACGAATGCGCACAGTGAAATAAAATGGCGCACATCGACAAACACGCAAATCCGTAGAGTCATTGAGATGAAAACACGATATGATCTCATATATATGCGTTTTTATTTATATCGATCTATAATATATATATATATATATATATATGTGTGTGTGTGTGCGTGTGCATAAAGCTGTCTATTTATATGTGTATGTAAGTAAATAAATAATGCAATATATGCTTATTTATATCCAGTTATGGTCACGTATCTGTATGTTTTAGTGTGTTCCTGCATATATGTAGATGAAAAATATGCAAGAAATTTGAAAACCTTTTATTTTCACATGTATTGTCGATGTACCTGCGTTATCAGAAAACCAGTTTTTATTTCAACAAAATCTACAGCAGCGAGACAAAACTTGATTCACGTTCGGCGGCTAAACTCCTGTTTCTTTTTTTTAACTTTAACTAATTTTAACACAGATTTCATTTTCAGTTTATTTATTTTCATTTCGTTATTTTTTTTATTTATTTATTTATTTTGTAGTATTTTATTAATTTATATTTTATTTATTTATATTTTATGTTATTTTTTATTCTTTTATTTTCTGTTATTTATTTAGTTATATTTAATTTCTATTTTATCTTATTTATATTTGTATTTTTATTTTATTTTATTTATTTATATTTTATGTTATTTGATTTATGTATTTTATTTTTTAATCAATTCACACCAAGCAACAACAAGAATTATATATATATATATATATATATATATATATATATATATATATATATATGTGTGTGTGTGTGTGTGTGTGTGTGTGTGTTTCTTTCACTCCCATTAGCACAAGCTACTAATGGGAGTGAAAGAGAATGAGAAAACTTTAGAATGAACAAGAAACCCAACCCTGAACAGGAGACAAGTATAAGCCTCTACCTCTGTTCAAAAGAATGGGGAAGAGTGTCTCTGAGATGTCCTACGTCGTGGACAGAGATTTCATTTGGCCATCAAAAATATGGGCGACTGCCAGAATTTTTCCGTTTTCCTAGAGCAAAATTTCCTCTTTTGAGCCTAGTAGACCACCGACAAACAGTACTTTCAGCTATAGCACCATATCGATAAACGGCACACATTTTTTGGCTGTTTGTATGGCTTTTTCTTTTCTTTCAGGAAATAAAAGATCATCAAATGATGTATTTTCACTTTTAACCTAAAGATATTTCAAATTCACAATTGCCAAAGAAATCTTATGGAAAGTCGTGTTGAAATGTTAGCCTTCAGAATATGAATGGGCATCATAAATTTCAGGTACACTTGACGTGAAATCACCTGTTCAAATTTAACCTATCGTAAAACACTATGAACTTTAACAATACTGTAAGATATATATATATATATATATATATATATATATATATATATATATATATATATATATATATATATATATATATATATATATATATATATATATATATATATATATATATATTTATGAAATTCTTTTTATAGATAAAAATATTTAAGTAAATGCTCTGTTTATAATAAACAGTATTAAATAACATTTACTGGCCTGAATATCCGAGAAATTTTCATAGAAAATATTCATCCTCCGACAGCATTCGAACCTGTATCCTATACGGAACCGTCATATAGCCTGACGTACTGTTAACGATTTCGCCACAGACCGGTAAATGTTATTTAATACTGTTTATTATAAACAGAGCATTTACTTAAATATTTGTATCTATAAAAAGAACGTTAAACATAAAGATGAGGATGTCTGTAGGAACAGACGAAAGCTTGTAAAAATAAAAAAGACCTTATGCAACTGAAATTTATAAACGAGGATGATATCATTCATGTACAGGTTCGGGGTTTATGTATCTTATTTGAATTGTTTGCGACGATGGATTCTCGTCAATTAAATCATTAACCTCTGTATTTGTTTTTTGTATGAATGATTCATGAATTTATAAATTAATTGCACCTTTATTGAAATATATATATATATATATATAATCAAAATAATAAATATAGGTAAATGCAAGCATCCGTATATAAATACATATATATACTCTATAGTGTAAGAAAAAACAGTGTTCTATGTTAAATAACAGAGCTATTCAATATATTAAAATTATACCTAATACCCTCCATTGTAGGGCATTATGTATATATATATATATATATATTTTAAAAAGAGAAACCGTAAACGTTTTTGGTCGTAATTTAGATTTTTAAAAAAATATTATACTTTATTTTACATAAAATTATTAAAATTTAAAATAAATATTATGCTTTATTTTCCATAAAATTATGGAAAATAAAGCATAAAAATTTTTTAAAAAAATCCACATTACAACCAAAAACGTTTGCGCTTTCTGTCTTTTTTTAATATCCATACTTCTCTCTCCTTGGAACTATGAGTTGGGTGCAAAAATAATGTCGTTTTCTCACATAGTAACATATGTAAGAAAACGACATTATTTTTGCAGTAACCTAATACTATAACCTCTTCCTTATATATATATATATATATATATATATATATATATATATATATATATATATATACTCGCGTATCATGCAACCTTTGAAGACCAAATTATGAAGCTAATTTGATTACATTAAATGGATATATAGATTGGTCAAAAGGGCCAGAAGTACAAACGCTACTTTTATATCTGGTTTATGATGCGACACCCTTAAAACTAGTTGCAAAATTAGATATTCAAAAATCGCATATATATATATTAGGTTGGTGCAAAAATAATGACGTAATAATGTCGTTTTTTGACGTTAAAAAATACGTCAAAAAACGACATTATTACGTCATTATTTTTGCACCAACCTAATATATATATATATATATATATATATATATATATATATATATATATATATATGGAGATATGTGTGTGTTTGTGTGTTGCATCCACTTCCCTGTAAAATTATGACAGCATCTCTTTTCCACCCAACGAAGGTTTAATAACTGGACTGGCAGGGCTCCCTAACTTCGAATACCCCACCAATATCGGAAAAGCCCAATTTTGAAATTAAAACCAGTTCGATGTAAGCCTAGCAACGCCACTCCGGAAATATACAATTTAAACACCATGAAAAAGCACCAGGATGTAGCCAACACAATCTTGTCCACCATTCAGACTAAACTCACTTATTGCTAATGACTGAGAGACTCAAATGTACTTGAACACAACAAAATATTAACTTCGTACAGATTTTACACAATTTTGGATCCCGGTGTACAAAAATTAAAAAAAATACAGAGTGACATTTCGATTGAAGTTAACAAAACTTTATTGCATGAATTAGTGTTTTCCAAAACAAGCCTTTTATATATTTATACATATATATGCATGCATACACACTCACACACACACACATATATATATATATATATATATATATATATATATATATATATATATATATATATATATAGATAGATAGATAGATAGATAGATAGATAGATAGATAGACAGACACACATATGTGAGCGCGTGTTAATGCCGACTAAATGGAAAAGATCTGAATTTTCTCAATGTTCTATCTAACTGCTATGTCATTTCACGGTTTAAATTTTGTTTTATTTAAATTCCGATATATTACTGTCTTCAAGCAAAATTGCTCGAATTATTTATTTTCTACGCTTTATCAACAGTTTATAGGTTATTTAAAACCGAATTATATAAATATATTTTGATTATAAAAATAATTCTTTCTTTTTTTTTACGCGTTAACACTATGTTTTCAGATACAAGTCTTACTATTTAACCCATAATTGGAGGGGAGAAGATGAGTTCACTCCATTCCCAGAGGCATATGCAACTGAACTCGGCTCTCCGATTTATCATTCGAAGGACACATCCGCTTTGGGCATTAACATGACTCTCATGGTAGGATGCGACACAGAGAAGCATTAGGTGGGTGCAAAAATAATATCGTTTTTTGATGTTAAAAAATACGTCAAAAAACGATATCATTTTCGCACCAATCTAATAGTAATTGTCTCAACTGATGAAGACATAAGTTCGTTTCTTGTTGAATACTGTACATTTGTTGAATTGGGGAATATTTAAGTTTAATAATTTTCAACCGTAATTCTTTCCTTCTAATAATTTCGCAACATTATTATTATTATTATAATTATTATTTGAAAGAGCAGTACGTCCCCAAAATTATGAAGCTTAATATACCAATCATGTCACCTAGTGTGATATGGGTATATAAAGCACATGCTTCACAGCTCAAGTGATATGGAGACAGGTTTTGGTAAAAGCCGTACATAACCTTGCTGGTGGGGCACCAATAGAAACGTCAAGGCCGGTTAACTCAGTTCTTTCAAACGCTCTCCGAATGACCGTGTTTTCAAGTATCTACTTTTAACACGCTTTCAATGCCTCATACTGCAAGCTTAATAGATATATACGGAGCTGAATTTTACCCATCAAGACATCTAATCTGATAAAGGTATACCAGAATGCATCCAACACAGAACCAATATGTCTACTGGTTTGTTTGTTTGTTTTTTTTATGAACGCAGTGCACAATCTTGCAGACATATCTGAAAAGTCAGGTAATCCAGTCCGCTCAGAGATTTGACTCCCAGATCGCCTTAGTTGCCTCATCCATCAATTTTTTTTACAAGTCACCCTTCTCGTCATTTGGTGCTGATGCTCTCTCACTACACACGCTGATATACAGCGATACACAGTTCATCAGCACCTAGCCTAACTCGTTAAAGTCGGGTAACTCACAAGCAAAATTAGGTTACTGAACAGAATATTTACTGTAGCCCATCTAAATCAACCAAGGTAAAATATTTACAGCCAATCAGATGTCATGAGAATCGGGCCTGGGGACTTTTATTATTATTATTATTATTATTATTATTATTATTATTATTATTATTTCCTTTGATTTCTGGCGTTTACACATTTCTTTCCGGGTCCCGCCCAGGGACCTAAGGTTAAAAATGGCATCATGACACTTTCCACTGACAAAAAAAAAAAAAAATGACATAGATAAATCCCTTCGTAAAGTGTGGGCTGGACTTGTCAGAACAATTTTTTGTATCGCCTTGAGGCATGGACTTCCAGGAATCCCTTCAATTAGTCTACTGCAATCTTTTCCAACCAGTCCTAGGGCTCCAACTACAACAGGGATTGTTGATGTTCCCATATGCCACATTTTCGAGACCTCTATTTCAAGGTCCTTGTATTTTGACAGCTTTTTGAATATCTTCAAAGATACATTGCAGTCAGCAGGAACTGCCATATCAATAAGGAGGCTCCGTTTTTGTTTGTGGTCTTTAATAACAATATCTGGGCGGTTGGCCTTGATTGTTCTGTCAGTGTGTATCGTGTAGTCCCATAGAATTGTAACAGGTCCTATCTCCGTAACCGGGTCTGGATGGTGTTCATACCAGTTGCAGATTTATTATTATTATTATTATTATTATTATTATTATTATTATTATTATTATTTCGATTTCTGCTATGGTCAAACTGCCTAATAAGTTAGCGCGAAGACCTAAGGCTGGTAGAGGTGTGTTTTTATGATTACATTTCATGATTTATTTTTCTAACTATCACAACATAACTAGCATTACATAGACAAAGTTCTTAGTGTGTGGGCTGTACTTAACAAGACAATTTTTTTTTGTATTTCTCTTAAACGGGGGATTTCCAGGGATTTTTCCAATATATTGTTGTGTTCCTTTTTCATCATCCCAAGAGCACCTACCATGACTGGTACTATTCTAGTTTTCAATTTCCACATTTTGTTCTATTTCGATTTCCAGGTCTTTATACTTTATTTCAGATTCCTTGGTTGCCATGTTACAGCCTGCTGGGCAAACCATATCGATAAGTAGGCAAGTTTCTTCTTTTCGGTTTTTAAGTTTTGAGTCCGCCCCATTTGATTCAATATTCCTGTCTGTGAAGATGGTGTAATCCCATAGAATTGTGATATCTTCTATTTCTGTAACCGGCGCTGGGTGATGTTCATACCAGTGCTTATTAACATTTTTTCCAAAGTGTTTGCACATTGTCCAGTGTAAATATTGCCCCCACCCTCTATCGTGACGAGTTTTCTATTTATTTAATGCAAGTACAGAACAAACTGTGATTAGATGGTCTATGGATTCACATTATTATTATTATTATTATTATTATTATTATTATTATTATTATTATTATTTCCTTTGATTTCTGGTGTGTACTTATTTCTTTCCGTGTCCAACCTAGAGACCTTATATCAGAAATGGTACCATAACATTTTCCACTGAGCATTTTTGGAGGATAAAAAAAACAAACTAAGCTCACATATTTTACATATACAAAGCCCTTCGTAAGATGTGCGCTATAGTTGTGGATACAATTTTTAGTATTTTTAAGGCATGAGCTACAAGGAATCCCTTCATTGAATCTATTGGAATCTTTTCCAATCAACCTGAGGGCTCCAACTACACTTGGAGTTGTTGATGTTCTCATCTACCACATTTTGAAGATTTCTATTTCAAGGTCATTGTATTTTGATAGCTTTTTTATGAGCAGCTATGACAATAAGAAGGAACATTTGCGATCTCTGTTCACGATATCAGAGCAATTAGCTTTGATTGTTCTGACTGTGTTTATTTTAAAGTCCCGTAAAATTGTCACATGTCCTATCTCCATAACCGGGTTGGTTGGTGTCCATACCAACTTCTTGCAGTTTCCTTTCCGTAAAAGTTTCAGGTTTTCCAATGCAGATATTGGCTTAATTTGTCATGCCGGGTTTTATATTCAGTGGGTGGCAATACCGAGTAACTTGATACAAAATACTCAATTGCTTCTGGATATTTATCACAGAATCTGCATTTTGAGCTGACATAATTCTTCAGTATTTAGCAAGCAATGGTCCTGTGCAGCAAGAATAAAACATTCAGTTTCAGCTTTTAACTCTGTATTACATAGCCACTGATGGCTACTGGGTTCATGTACATCAGCTTATTTGATACGGACAGAATACTGATGGTGAATAGGTTTATCTTGCCATCGTCTCTGTATCTGGTTGATTGAATTTGCCTTTGATTTCATTTTAAAGGTGTTTACAGCTGCAGTAGGTGTATTATGTTTTACTCGCATTTCTTCACCCACTTGAAATTCCCTATTGAATTTGCTGACTTCCTTTATTAATGAATACAGTTTCTTACTTTTTCCATGTGTTTTCACACAGATCATCACCCAGTCTTCTGTAGTTTCCAGGTATCTGTCAAGGCCGATTGTTTTAGTTTTGTAAGACAGTTCTAGTTGAACTAATCCTCTGCCTCCTTCGGATCTGGAAACATACAGACGATCAACATCAGCCTTCGGATGATGCATGCGGTGGCAAGTGAGATGTTTTCTCGTTTTGGCGTCCATTCACTTAACGCCATCTATGGTTCAATTAAGGATGTTGAAACTGTATTGAACCACGGAGACAACGAAAGTGTTTATGGCTGATATTCTGTTTTTTGAGCTCAACTCGGTGTTCAATACTAGACGCACATGCTTGCAGTATTCTTTTCTTACTTGCTCCTTCATTTGGATCTTCTGTATTCCATCCCCTTCAATAATTCCTAGGTACCTATAGGCTTCTTGTTCCAGTTCCCTAATCTTGGTGACAAAATCTATATCTATTGAGTGTGTTTCTGTAATTCTCCCTTTTTTGAATGTTACTTTTGCACGTTTATCTAATCCGAAATCCATACCTATGTCGCCACTTAAACATTTTACAGTATTGAGGAGACACTTCAATTCATTGTTGACATTTTCCAAAGAGTTTAAGGTCTTGCAAATAGAGTAGATGATTGAATACTTTCTTGTTTGCCCTGTACCTATATTATTTATTCTTTAATTCATGCGTAATGGGGGATTACGGACAGACAGAACAGAAGGGGTGACACTGTGTCTCCTTGAAAGATTCCTCGTCGGATATTCAGGCGTTTGGAAGTAACAGTGCCTCTTGTGTGATTTCGATATAATGTGGTTTTCAACATTCCCATGTTTAAGGAAATTTATTATCACCGAGGGAATATTTATTATTATTATTATTATTATTATTATTAAAAAGAAGATAGGGGAATTATCTATGCACATTTGGGACGTTTCGTTTAGATGGGGAGAATTTGCGGATAATATATGCAGTTCCTCACAAAGTAATCTTTTGTAGCTCTGAGCTGTTGATATATCCAGGAATTGTATTCACATGATTTTCAGTATCCATTATTATTATTATTATTATTATTATTATTATTATTATTATTTCTTTTGATTTTTGTGGTATACTCATTTCTTTCCGGGTCCCAACAAGAGACCCAAGGTCAAAAATCGCTTCATGACATTTTCCACTAAACATTTTTGTAAAAAATCAAAACAAACTAAGATCACACACATTTTTCAGATAAACCTCTTCGTAATGTGTGAACTGTACTTGTGAGCACAATTTATTGTATTTTTTTAAGGCATGAACTACCAGGAATCCCTTTAATGAGCCTACCAGAACTTTTTCCAATCAATTTTAGGGTTCCAGCTACAACTCCAATTATTGATGTCCTCGTGTGCCACATTTTTTAGATTTCCACATCAAGATCCTTATATTTTGATAGTTTTTGCAAGATCTTCAAAGATGCATTATTGTTATTATTATTATTATTATTATTATTATTATTATTATTATTATTAATAATAATAATAATAATAATAATAATAATAATGTTATTATTATTTCCAGTTTTCATTATTTCCTCTTTGATAAAATCGTTCACTACATCTTTTATCTGATACCTGAGGTAAAGGAATGGTTTTCTTAGAAAGCTACTACTATTATTATTATTATTATTATTATTATTATTATTATTATTATTATATTGAGAGAGCTTTTCTTGGTATATGAGCCGTTAACAATTTTTTGTATATTAGTGTGATTTTAAAAATTTTGTACATATATCAGTATTCTTTTTAATCATTCCCATTGGACATGTTATTACTTGATCAATGGTTGTCTTTAAATGTCACACACTTTCAATTTCTATTTCCTTAAAAAAAAAGTCCTAAAATTTTGAACGTCAAAATGTCAATTGCGATGGCCATTTCTATGAGAGAACACTTTTTTTTAAAATGATTTTTACTGTTATATCCATTCGCTTGTATTACGCGATCGGCTTTTTTTTTTATAGCGAAACCCATGAGCATTATAAGATTTCAACCTTCTTACACCAGTGATGGTATGTGTTCATACTACTTTACTACATGGGGAAGGATATAATGTTGGATATCTTCCAATGCAAGTATTTCCCTACTCTATCATGTTTACATTTAAATCCGTTATGGCATTGCTGTTGCTGTTATTATTATTATTATTATTATTATTATTATTATTATTATTATTATTATTATTATTATTGTTGTTGTTGTCGTTGTTGTTTTATTTCCTTTCTAGTGTGTAGTCATGTCTTTCCGGGTCCCGCCGAGAGACCTGAGCAATTAAAAAAAACATATTTTACATAGATAAAGCCGTTCGTAAGGCGTGTGCTGTATTCGCAAGAACAATTTTCTGTATTTCTGTAAGTCATCGGCTGCCAGGAAATCCTTCAATGAATATATCGGCATCTTTTCCAAGCAATTTGAGAGCTCCAACTACAACAGTTGCTTTTAATTTCTGGTGTATACCCATTTCCTTTCGAGTCCCAACCAGAAACCAAAATCAGAAATGGCATCACGAAGTTTTCTACTGAGCATTTTTTGAGGATGGAAAAACCCCTAAGATTACACATATTTTACATAGATAAAGCCCTTCGTAAGGTGTGGGCTGCACTTGTGAGTACATATTTTTTTATATTTCTTTAACCCTTTGAGCTCTGACCACCGTTTTACCGGTGTTAGAGAAAAATGACTGAATGCCCAGCCTCCGGTTGAACGGTGGGTAAACACCTGTACCTATTTTTATTTCTACCGCGAAAAATTACATACCGATTATTTGCGAAATTTGCTCAAGATTTAAGGCAGAAGGTTTAAAATTATTCAGGAACACAAGGCTCAAAGAATGGCTACCAAGAATCGCTTCAATGAGCCTATCGGAAATTTTCCAATCAATTTGAGGGCTCCAACTACAACTGGGATTAATGATGTCTTTATGTGACATATGTTTGGGATTTCTATTTCAAGATCCTTGTATTTTTATAGTTTTTGAAAATCTCCAAAGATACATTACAATCTGCAGGAACTGAAATAAGAAATCACATTCTTTTGTTGTCGTCTTTGATCCCGATATTATTATTATTATTATTATTATTAGTAGTAGTAGTAGTAGTAGTAGTATTTATTGTATTGCAAATCTTGCATTATAAGTGTTCTCCATGAAGTTCTACTACCGCAAATGAATAACGCCTTTCGCAGAATATTTGCAGTGCCAAGCAATGCAGAGAAGACAGAAACATGGTCATCAGCAAAATGAATGAGCCTGAAATTTGCAGGCTGGGGGACACTAGAATCAAGCAGACGCGAAAGTTTAAATATCTGGGAAGCGTTTTGGCAGAGAACGGTAAGTGCGACACCGAAATCCGTAGACGTATTGGGGTGACTAAGAACGAATTCTAAAAGCTGGGCAGAGTATTGCGAGACCGAATTTTTTTTGGTAACAAAGAAAAGAATACTGACGTGACATCTGTCTTTCTTTACGGCAGCGAATGTTGGACGATTCCCTCAAAGATAAAGAAGAGACTCGAGGCGACGGAGATTTGGTTCTACAGAAGGATCCTAAGGATATCGTTGAGCGAGCTTGTGAGTAACGATGAAGTCTTAGAGAGGAGGCAAACAAGGAGCTGGCTTATACTTAACATCAGAAAGAGGCAACTGAAGTTTCTGCGACAGATAATGAGGAAGGAGGGCCTGGAGAATCTGAAACTTGTTAAGAGCTGCAAGGGATACGAGTTGGAGAGTTACGATTGCCTACGTTCAGAAAGGACATGGCACATAAAAAAACAAAAGAAAGCAATGCAGCTATCTGAAGAGATATTAGGCCATGTTTCGATATCCTTAATATAAGACGTTAAATTCAGTGGTATAGACCCCAAAGCCTCTAAGGTAAATCCAATATTAATGTTCTCAACGTCCTGGCAACTGGGAAGTCAGTCATTGTTATTATTACTATTAATATTATAAAAACACTACCACCACCTCCTCCTCCACCGCACCACCTCCTCCTCCACCGCACCACCACCACCATCGCCCCATCACTATGTATTTATCATCGTCATCAATCTATTGCCGTTGCTTTCACCTCCCTACCTTCAATAAATGTTATTTTTGAAGATGTAAGCGTTATGCGCGGGAAGCATGCGTAATGCGGCTTTTGGAAGTTTCTGCATTTTACAGATCAGTGCTTATACACGAAGCTTCCCTTCCTGAAACCTTCTTCCAGCGTGTGTACTCTCCATACACAGAACGTTAATACTGATACAGGAATTGACACAGATACATACACGGAGTCGCGTGTTCAAACATATCAAATTGCAGACATCGCTAGAGAGATCACGTGTTCGTGTGCAAGTCTCACTGGATGCATATAGTGAATAAAGGAAAACAATATTAATAAATATTACACATTTCATTCGTATGAAGCTCATGTAGCGCAAAATAATAGGATTTTTGCTCTTAAAGAATAGATAAAGAATTTTTTCTGTTTCTTTGTTTTCCTGTCAGTAACTTCTTGCATAGGCCAAGGTCCTTTAAGGACGTGGACTCTACTTCCTGTCATTTGTTCTGAAAGAATTCTTCCCTCTTTGTTCATGAAACAGACAGTCAACATGCAGTGATGATTCATATGTCCATACACACATACAGAGAGCATATATATATATATATAAGTTTTGAAGATGGCGTGAAGTATGAAAATGAATCACTATGCATTACTGATTCTTAAGTGTACAATATATATATATATATATATATATATATATATGTGTGTGTGTGTGTGTTTGTGAGCGCGAGCGCGCGCGCACGTGTGTGTGTGTGTGTTTGTGTGTATGTATTAAAGAAAAACAGAAACCGTTAGCGGAACCAATGAACAATTTCGTAAAAACTCTTATCCAGATACATACATATATATATATATTAGGGAAAAACAGAAATCGTTGATGGAACCAACAAACAACTAATCAAAACCTAAAACTCTTATCTAGTTACATACATACATACATACACACATACATATATATATATATATATATATATATATATATATATATATATATATATATATATATATATATTATCTGAAAATCACTTAAGGCGTGAAACCGACAGTTACTATTCAATTTCGATTCATGTGTTCACTCACACATGCACAAACACACAAAGAGCTATATCTGCCTATCTATCTTTATATATATATATATATATATATATATATATATATATATAGGGTTACCCCAAAAAACGGGAATTTTTGAAGTGCGTATTGCCAGACATGAGCAAGTGGCAACACTGCGAGACAGTCACCTTGAGCAAGTAAACATTTCGCCATTTAGAATTCAAGATGAAATTCACAGTATCCCAGCTGAGATGTTGCAGCAGTCAATGAGGAATCTCAACGGCAGATTTCAAGAATGCATTCGTATAGGAGGACGCCATCTACACCTATCTTCTTTTTAAAAAATGAAAATTCCATCATTGCTTCTTAAATGGCATGTTTTAAGGTTTCAATTACTATGAATAAAATATTTTTCTTCCATCACTCGTGGTTTTATTGGATTGTTGAAAAGTTCCCGTTTTTGTGTCACCCTGTATATAACACGCTAATTAAAATTCATCTATCTGCATATGTCTTTATTAAAGCCATCGTCCCTTTACTCCGTCAAATAAGCAATGTATACCACCACTTTTAAGAACTGAGTAAATGAACAATATAATAATTTAAGTTGTAAATTCGACCTTACCCGGTTCTGATCAGAAATTGTTGAAAGGAAAAGTGTTCAATTAGCTAATGGAATTTCTGCAATATGATATATTTATTACCTCATTTGACTCCTTACATTCTGCGGACAAACATGGATCAGTAGGCGTCAGATTTACAGTCAGCTTTACACTGAACATACGAGAGCATTTCTCTAAAAGGTGTTGATTAAAATACAAGGAGTTTATAAAATTCTTGTACAATTTTGAATATTAAGAGTTCAAATGATTTCTTTTTTACTGTTTAGCAACCCTTTTTATGTTATGTTAAGCTGAAACATTTTGGATTGTATGAATAACCGTTTCTCTGGAGATAACAATTATTTGTTCAGATACAAGTCCTACCATTTAACCCATAACTGAAGGGGAAGAGATGAATCCTTCCCTATTTGCACGTAAGTGAATATAACAAACTCGATTGGAATTCGAACTTCTTCTCTCTTCTTATTCTCAGCTAGTATTCATTATGTCACCAGCACATCCTTAATTACAAAATTAATCTGTAAAAAGATTAAGAAAAATATTTTTTTTTTAATTGATTTTTATGTTTTTCTACAGATGTAACCCTTTCATCATTATACGTTGTCTGGCTGACCGGGTCTTATCAGTGACAGAACTTGATTCTTGAATCTTTTGCAACCACTTACAAATAGAATTCCTTCTTTATTGTCTCTAGTTCTGAACCTTCATTGGAAACGGATTTTAGTTTAATTTCTCTTTTAATGGCGACATGCGTCAATAACAATTTTTTTTTTAAAAAAAAGTAGTTATTTTAAAGTTTTAAGAAAATGATCAATAACAGTTTAAAAGGAACAATGATTATTTTTGTAAATAACAAGAAAATGGGAGACCACCTCACGCTTATAAATGTTTGGTTACAGATTAATGCTATTATGTATAGCTACAAAACTATTATTATTTAAAATTGTACACAAACTTCATAAAGTCAGTATACAGTAATTCATTTTTCCTCATACATATGCATCGGCGCATATCCGAGATTGTCAGAAAAATTCGAACTCTTGGTAAAACTGTTCACTATTGATGATCATTTCAAAAATTACTTATAGAAACATTCCTTCATAGCATGCCTACAAAAACACAATTTTTAATGAAACAATTCATCCCGTGTAATCGCCACTAACACTTATAGGGTTAATGGGAGTGAAAGAGAATAAGATTTTAGAAGGTGCTAAATTGAACCTTCATAGCTTCAAAGTAAAGCTGGTCACTGCAGTTCTAAAGTTTCTGAAATTCTTTTAGTCTTCACATTTATTTTAGCCTTTACATTCTAGTATTTACATTATTTACATTATTCGGACTGTTATCCTCATCTTCATTGCTATATTTACAACGTTTTGGCCCCTATATCTCTGAGATGAGGTATTATGATTACTTACATTATTTACATTATTCGGACTGTTACGCTCATTGCTAACTTTTCAGCCATAATTGGAATTTCAAACTGAACCCTTTATTTCGTTTACCGTTTAGATTGTTTTAGTTCCACATGTCTCTTCCAAATGTCTCAGTTATTTCCCTCAACTCAATTCTCCAAGATTTGGTTCACCACTGCTGTAACCTGGTATTGAACTGACAACTCTTTGAGTCTAGCCATCAGATCTAACCAACGTTTCTATCCATTGGCCATGTGTCCTTAAGAACATCAGTATGCGAATATCTGTGACTTATAAATCTAATGTCTCAAACCATTTTTTACCAGTGCTCATATTAGAAATGTTCCCTTATTATTATTATTATTATTACATAATTTTTACCAAAGCTTATATTGCAATTTTTGTGTTGTTATTCATTGCTTTTCTCTAGTACTCCTTATTACTGGTTCCAATATTGTATTTATTTCTATGCTTGGTATGTTAAGAAGAATTTTGTGGTTTAGCATATGTGCTGATTCCTTGCGTTTTCGTATTTTCCAGTGATATTCTCTATCTATTATTTCAACCTAATCCCCGCAGGGGCGATGATCTCACTTTTCCCTCCATATGTGATCTGCTACGCCTGATTCCCCTCGTGTTACCGGTTTACGATGTTCTTGCAATCTTGCCTTAAGGGGCGGCCTATTTCGTTTTTATATTTCTTACCACAGCTGCACGGGATGGCATACACACAGACATGTTCTCCTCTATACGGGGTGAGGAGTTCTTACTCGGAAGATGTGTCTGCGAAATGTTGAACCACTTCTGAAGATTGCCACAGATCTTTTGTATTTTCTCCAAAAATCCCTTCACAAAACATTGTGAATATGGCAATGAAGATGAGGATAACAGTCCGAATAATATAAATAATCATAATACCTCAGCTCAGAGATATAGACAGAAGATTCTAGTATCTAGTATCGAAATCCTGCCATGAATTGATGGACAATTTTTGCCACCGTTGGAACCCTCCCAAATTAAAAATTTCCATACAGGAAGTGAGTATGACAGGCACTTGCTAACTAATATTTGTATGAGGCACTCATAGATGTCTTTGGCGTTTCCTTCTCAGTGAACAAGAACTTCGTGACGGCCAACAAAGATCTTCTTCTTTAGAAATTCAAACCATTAATTCACATCGTTCAGTCAATGATCTGAAATGAAAAAAAAATAAGCGTAATGATCCTGGAAATTGGCACTTTACATTAGAAAAACACTCTTTCGGGTTACAGTGTTAAAATAACGCAAACATTTTGGATAGTGAGTTGAGGTCTAAAATTGTGAGCACCTCCTCGGGTTTGCCGGGAATACACTCACAGTAAGAACACTTCTTTGGAAAGCCCGAAATATATACTTTAAAAAATGGGTAAAATAATGCAAAAATCCATTCACACATTAGCTAACATGTTAATGTAATTTAATGATTATAGAAGAGGGCGCGTACACACACACACACACACACACACACACACACACACACACACACACACACGCACACGCACACGCAAACACACACACACACATATATATATATTTGTTTGAATAAAAACAGATCACTTTACGGTTCCATGTAATAAGATATTTCAGCACAAGCCTTTTACAGGGCTCTGGATCATCAGACTTTACTTCCAAAATTAGAAGTAAAATCTGATGATCCAGAGCCCTGTAAAAGGCTTGTGCTGAAATATCTTATTACATGGAACCGTAAAGTGATCTGTTTTTATTCAAACATATTTGCTCTGAATTTACATTGAGCTCTCTGGATATCCTCCTCCTTGGGTCTACCCATACGGATTACCTAGTTTTGCATAAACTATCCATCTATCTATCTATCTATCTATCTATATATATATATATATATATATATATATATATGTGTGTGTGTGTGTGTGTATGTGTGTGTGTGTGTGTGTGTGTGTGTGTGTGTGTGTGAAAAATATATAGAAAATAAGAAAGAACTCGTTAGGTAAATAATCCAAAGTTCTTTAGTATTTTTGTTATTATTTTTAAAAAATAGTGCTCGATGCAAAAGTAGAGCATAAATATAATTATTTATTTAAAAATATGATTCCAACACGCTACATAAGAGTTCTCATGTTTCAAAACAAGAACCGAAAACTTCAATATAATATTATAAATAAATAATTATATATATATACACACATATATATATATATATATATATATATATATATAGATAGATAGATAGATAGATAGATAGATAGATAGATAGATAGATAGATATATATAAAATTTATCAGAGTTAACCTGAAGAAAAAGACAATATTTATAAATTTAAATGACAATAGGAAAACTGTAATGGTAGCCGACGCGTCCACATTGAACGAAACGCGTCTGTTACCATTACACTTTTCCTAATGATTTTTACACATATATATATATATATATATATATATATATATATATATATATATATATATAACTTATAGTTAGAAACAAAGCCGGGATGGTACAGCTATGCTTCACACCGATTTTGAGGTCAATGGTTTCGAACATATTTCCCTTGTAGAGGATCGTTGCTTTCATATAATCGTCGAATGATTTGATCAGGCAGTGCAGCTTTGGTCGGGGTGGTCATCCAATTTTCAAGGAAAATGCGGAACGGCCCATCCCATGTCAAATTCTTTGGGTGAGGTTATTTTTTTCCTCTTCCCAGTATTTTTCCTATCGTTGACGAAAGAAAAACTTGTCCAATATAGAGTCAGATTTTCCAAGCCGTCCTTCCTTATTATGTGTCCCCACAACCTTAACTCACACTTTCTCATGTTAAGTTTCATTTTTGTTTCCATTTTCTTTAAAACTTCATCGTTGTTGCTTACATGTTCGGTCCATGGTATCCTAAGCAGCCTTCTGTAGAACCGTATTTTTGTTGCTTGAAGTCTTTTCTTCATCTTTGAAGAGATTGTCTGGCATTCAATGATATCCAATCAAATAAACAAACACGAAGATATGAATTTTAAAATTAATGTTTTTTAATTTGGTCAAATCACAGATATCCAGAAAGTTTAAACAAAATGCAAATGTTTCATTCTCGTACCTGTCTGCTTGCTAATTTTAAAGTTTTCAGCATATCTTTAATGTACGTTCGTCCCAATCATATACGCGCAGCATAGCCATTATCGGTGTAGAAAGTTGAAATTCTAGTTGAGTTCTTTCCGTTCATTTTCATACAAATATCCTCGGAATAGTGCGACTGTATCTCCTCTTCTCATTTAGAATCAGCTTTGTTTGGCAGACAATATAGGAAAAGGACAACTTTGAATCCCAAACCGGATAGGCGTGGGGTTAGCAGCTCCACCCCGTAACGACCTACTGCCTACAAAAACGACAGCGGTAACAACGAACGTGATGAGACTGTGATAATCTACAGGGGAGTCTATGGCCATAACAAACAGTACCCCTCGTTTACTGGAAATAAAGGGGAGGTTCAGGTTCAGTCTCTGACGACTGAGGCATTCCAAAAGGAAAATTTCAACGCAGACTGACCTAGTTGTGTTACTTAGTGTTATGCATGGGATCCTACATTAAACACGTTTTATGTCATATCCTGTTCTAGTAACAAATCATTGTCAATATTTTATATTAAGAACGGTCATTGGAAAATAAATGCATTGGAAACCTATGACCTGTTCACATAAAATTAAGAATCATGAACAGTAATCATTGATATGAATTCATAAGATCTTTAAAATATAAATATATTGTCTTGATTTGATTTTTCAGGTGAGTTTTCGTCTATTATGTATTTATTTAGACCTTTATCGCGGCAGTTGTAACTTTGACCGTTCTTAGGTATCAATCGCTTTTGGAGAATCTTCTACAAATGTCAAATGAATTTTTGTTATATTACTTTCTTTCCAATATCTGCTACAGTCTGTATCTCTGCTTAAAGGAATTCAGAATTCCTAAAAATAAATTCTAGTAGAAACAGAACCGTATGCGACTGATATCAGAATGAAAATCAAATGCCAAAATGGCAAAGATAAAGAATTGTTTTTGATATACCCATATAGCTGCCTATTGCGAGTCACCTGAGGAAGACTGGAGAGTACAATGATCAAAACAATCAACAAAGATCTTCTTTTCTTCTTCTTGTCATACACATTCAGAATGATAATGAAAATTCAACCAGCCAAGTAGAAACATGGTTGAAAGATACGAAACAATGTCCAGAATTAATTTATTATATCTTCTATCAAATAATGTGTCGTTCAGAGTTAATTTCAGAGTTTTACCACGTGGCGCATGAAAAACTTTAAAAAGTAAAGTATTCGTCATTGCTTACTGCGAGAATTGCAAAAGAGTAGTACTTCTAGAGAGATATTTGAAAAGAAAGAAAATAAAATAAAAAGCAAGATAAATAAGATGAAAGAAATACTAGTCCAAAATGAATAATAATTGACAATGCTTCATTTAAGAAATTTGAATCACTATTAATACTACTAGTAATAAAGCATATTTAAGTAAGCAGGGCAGATGAGAAATAAAGAATAAGCCTCGAATAAAAAGGAAGAGAAATAAGATGAAAGAAATACTAGTCCAAAATTAATAATAATTGACAATGTTTCATCTAAGAAATTTGAATCCTATTAATACTACTAGTAATAAAGCATATTTAAGTAAGCAGGGCAGATGAGAAATAAAGAATAAGCTTCGAATAAAAAGCAAGAGAAATAAGATGAAAGAAATACTAGTCCAAAATTAATAATAATTGACAATGTTTCATCTAAGAAATTTGAATCCTATTAATACTACTAGTAATAAAGCATATTTAAGTAAGCAGGGTAGATGAGAAATAAAGAATAAGCCTCGAATAAAAAGCAAGAGAAATAAGATGAAAGAAATACTAGTCCAAAATGAATAATAATTGACAATGTTTCATCTAAGAAATTTGAATCCTATTAATACTACTAGTAATAAAGCATATTTAAGTAAGCAGGGCAGATGAGAAATAAAGAATAAGCTTCGAATAAAAAGCAAGAGAAATAAGATGAAAGAAATACTAGTCCAAAATGAATAATAATTGACAATGCTTCATCTAAGAAATTTGAATCCTATTAATACTACTAGTAATAAAGCATATTTAAGTAAGCAGGGCAGATGAGAAATAAAGAATAAGCCTCCAATAAAAAGCAAGAGAAATAAGATGAACGAAATACTAGTCCAAAATTAATAATAATTGACAATGTTTCATCTAAGAAATTTGAATCCTATTAATACTACTAGTAATAAAGCATATTTAAGGAAGCAGGGCAGATGAGAAATAAAGAATAAGCCTTGAATAAATGAAAGAGAATTATATTATAATTGAAATACAACCCAGAATAAATAATAATTGTAATGCATTTTCTAAGCAATTGAAAGAAATATTAGTCAAGGTATTAATAAATCTTTCCTATCTACGAAATTTGAATAGTATTAATAGCATTTTATATAAATTATTTATTCGATGATTAGTCTTAATTTTAATGTCTGCTTCTAAAATTTAATCTTTCTCGCATAGATTCAATGTCAGGTAATTTCTCTCCAGTATAAGTCTATTGACTTCTAATGTCCGACAGACTTACCAATAAAGTAAGTATTTTAATGATTCAAAACTCTCTTTTTCCTGATAAATCTCTTCAAAGCTTCTCCTATTTTCGTCTACACAAACTGGTTAACTACTTTGTATAGTTATATCGCTTATATACGTTGTTTACATCATATCTTGACTTCATTTGTTATAAGAACCTTTGCACTTACTGCATTACAGTAGCAAACAGCCTGAAACGTTAAGAAAGTCTAAAAATTAAACTTTGTTCTGCTCTAAATTTTGATTCATATTTTTTTTTCTGTGTGCTCAGCTTTTTGCTGAGGTTCATGATCTACTTTTGTATTTATTATATTGTAATCTTCCTCTCTTGTGAGTTTGTATCTTGCATTCAGTTTTGCTATGCGCTTGGAAACAAGGTTCACTGAAACATGGATAAGGATATTAGCAGGTGAGGAGGTTGTCTTTTGGGAATGCGAAAGCACATCGAGCCAGAAGCAAAATGGAAGCCTGCCTTTGCATTGCAAAAATCCGTTTTGAGAATGACCTTTGTTTCGCTGCAACAGCGAATTTCGAAGCGGCAGTAAAAACACCGAGAACAAAACCCCAAAATATAAAGAACAAAAGTAAAATAAAAGCTGCAAGGGTCGTTGCAGAACGATGCAGAGAATAACAGTTACTCAAAAGCGAGCATACACACAGAAAAAAAAAGAAATGAGACATTCATATAGGACAAGGGAAAATACACTCATATATATATATATATATATATATATATATATATATATATATATATATATATATATATAAGTGAAAAGATACATAAATATACCCAGAGAAACAGATATTGAAACGTATAGAGGAAGAAAACCTACCGCGACGTGAATAAGAGAAAGAAAAAATAGGCTTGTTTCGGATAAGGCTAAATATACATTGATATGCATAAAAACATATATATATATATATATATATATATATATATAACAAGAGGCAATATACAAACATATATATGACATAGGAAAAGTGATATACAGGTAAACGAGAGAGAGTAAAATTATGTTCAGAGGACAATATAAAACTAGACATAAGAAAATTACAAATGTCAATATATAGACATACATACGATAACAGAAAGGATCTCTCTATCTATCTATCTATCTATCTATCTATCTAGTTATCTATCTCAGTCTCTTCATTATCTATCTTTGTATCTAAGTCACTTCATTATCTATCTTTCTAAGTCAGTTCATTATCTATCTGTCTATCTATCTACAGTCAACGACGAAATTATACGTACACATCAATTTTGAATATTTTTATCCATTTCTCAGAATATAATGCCCGTATCTATCTATCTATCTATCTATCTATCTATCTATCTATCTATCTATCTATCTATCTATCTATCTATGTCTTTTCGTTATCTATCTATCTATCTATCTATCTATCTATCTATGTCTTTTCATTATCTATCTATCTATCTATCTATCAATGTCTTTTCATTATCTATCTATCTATGTCATTCTGTTCTTATCTATCTATCTATCTATCTATCTATGTCTTTTCATTATCTATCTATTTATCTATCTATGTCTTTTCGTTATCTATCTATCTATCTATCTATCTATATATATATATATATATATATATATATATATATATATATATATATATGGCTCATATATATTGTCTGAAACCTGCCTTCAAGAATGAAATAAACATTTGATAACTGGTATTGAACTGAGTGTCCACTCAGATTTACACACAAGTTCTAACCATAAATATGATATACCTTATATCTACATTTTATCATATATAATTATTTTTTTTAATTTATTAATTTTTTTAATTTTTTAACTTTTCATTATTCTTATTGTTCAAAACATGTGTGTGTGTGTGTTACAGAAAGGGCAATGTACAAAATATACAGACCTACATAGCATAAGAGTAAAGCTATATATGAATTCAGTGGTCGAATAAAATACATACATAGGGTAAGGGATATATATATACAAACAGAAATAGAACATTCGAAAATATGCATGGATTAGACTAAAGGAAAAGCCATAGACATATGAAGCATGATCATTTAATTCCTGAAATGACCGATGCGTCTCATTTGGGTAACGAGTCAGACAACTATTTGTACCCAAACACATCCATATTTCCGCCGTTTTTAGACGCAATCTAAGTGAATCATTCATTACTGAGCAGCAGAGGAAGTTGTACGTGTTCACATTATACTGTTTGCGGAAAATGAGTGAAAGGAAACTGGAACGGCAGTTTTGTATTTGAAAAAAAAAATGTTCATACTAAG
This sequence comes from Acanthosepion lycidas, assembly GCA_963932145.1. Classification (NCBI taxonomy): domain Eukaryota; kingdom Metazoa; phylum Mollusca; class Cephalopoda; order Sepiida; family Sepiidae; genus Acanthosepion; species Acanthosepion lycidas. The sequence continues at coordinate 22,489,796 of OZ010606.1, read as the reverse complement.
GTCATTAATTTTTTCCATTCTGACAATGGTAAATTCGTTTTTCATCTACTTCATCTTATATCTTTGTCGGATATTTCGCAACAGTTATAACCTAAGACTGATAAAAGTGCTAATGAAAAATTAGTTCTATATAAAATGTTTTATGGTCAACATACTATGAAAAAAACCGAATGTATTTTAGTGGCTTCATGGAATTACTAGAAGATTTGCAAAAATGACGCAAGTAATCCTATAATACAAAGAACAGATTTAAATACAAACAATGCGAACCTTGGTGTTCTCAGGTCTAAGATTAAGTTAGAGACTGACAGAGCAGAAGAGGTGAACATGAATAAGGAAACATTGAAACAGATACTGACACAAATGCAGGAAAGAAAAAAATGTATATGCTGAGTCTGCGAGTTCATAGCTAAGACGCCTATTACAAAAATGAAATAACTATCTTATTCGCCAAACTTAGATATCTGTGATTTTTCGCTTTTACCAAAAATGAAAACTGTCTTGAAAGGGCAATGATATCCAGCAACACGTGACTACATTACAGAAAGGCATTTCGGAATATGAGTTCCAAGAAAGCTTCCAGCAATGGGAACATCGTCCCGTAAAAGGAAATAATTTGAAGATATGAATAGTGACCAGATTAGCAAATTTTTTTTTTTTTTTTTTTGACAGGACCATTTTGGAAATTATTTTTTTATACCTCGTACATAGATACACATACAAGGGAAATATACGAGGGTCATTCAATAAATAAGGTGAACTTTTCGGTATAAGGACTTCTAATACAGATAGAAGCTTACTTTTTTTATTTTTTATTTTTTTTGTTTTACTTCTTTTTCACGTGGATTTAATTTCTTTTGCAGATTAAAAAAAAAACTTTGAGAGTTTTGGCGATTAACAAAGATGGCCGACCAAGAAGCATGCTCCAGGATTGAACAGTGGTCAGTTATCAAGTTTTTGGTTACTGAAGGGTGCAAACCAGTTGAAATTCATAGGAGAATGTCAACTGTGTATGTTGCCACATGTTTCAGCCAAAAAAATGTCTACAAGTGGGCTAAATTGTTTAAAGAATGACGGAGCAGTGTTGAGGATGAAGACAGGTCTGGGAGGCCTACAGAAGTGAGGTCTCCTGAGGTGATCGAATCAGTCAATGACCTCATTCAGTCTGACAGAAGAACTACTGTGAACTGCTGAGGCAGGTCAAGAAAGACATAAAGCACAAACGCAGGGGTCATCAGTCAGAAGGAATCATCTTGAATCATGACAACGCAAGGCCTCACACAGCAGCCCAAACGGCGCAGACCATCAACGAGCTGGGCTGGGAACTGCTCCCTCATCCCCCTTACAGCCTAGACCTTGCCCCTTCAGACTTTCACCTGTTTGGTCCCTTGAAAGCGTTCACAAGAGGCACGAAGTTTCAAAGTGATGATGAAGTCAAAAGGTGTTGTGAGCGACTGGCTGAGACATGTCCAAAGATTTTTACGCTGAGGGAATACGGAAGCTTGTGCACAGATGGGAAAAGTGTGTGACAGTGCTGGGAGACTACGTTGAATTTTTTTTTTAAAAAAGTAAGCTTCTATCTGTATTAGAAGTCCTTATACCAAAAAATTCACCTTATTTATTGAATGACCCTCGTATAGAGATATACAGAGGAGAAAAGAAATGATAGTCATGTTATTTGGTTTGTGTTGGACGTTTGCGTCGCGTTAGGAGTTCCGTCCTTCCGAAGCACGATAGTTTCCATTTGTACCTCTAATATTTGTGGCATGCGTTGAACAGTCAAACCAAGGGTTCATCCTGGTACAGATGCTATATTTTATTTTGTTAAAATACTTCAACGTATTCACAAAATCTTGTTCATAGCGCCATGTAAAATAACCACAACGGCAATGGAAGAAGTAATCACCAATTACTTTATTCCCATAGAAACATATACCTGACCTCTGGCCATCCAGCTGTTTATATAACACTGGAGGAAGTACGTTATGTCTGCCTGTGGATGTTCTCCGTTATCTAATTAGACCTTCAATTGCTACTCTACAATTGTTTACTCTTTCTTGCTTTCTGTGAGTCCTGTTAGTGTCAAATTCTTCGATCTTCTTTTCCACATTATATATCTCAGAAATGTTTAACTGTTTCCCGTTTGAAACTATAAATGTTGTTTTAGCCCTAATTTTCTTTAAAACATCCTCGTTACTCGCATATGGTATTCTTAGGAACCGTCTTTTTTATCGATAAGGAAATTGTCCAGCATTTGCTGTCACGTAGGAGGATAGAATAGAAGGATATTTGTATTACAGCAGCTTAAAAATTCTAAGGAATATTTCCTAATGGAAAAGATAGATAGACATACAAGTGAAATATACATAGCTATCCATAGAAGAGAAAACACATAGACATATAATATCTGAATAATGATTTGATACCACAGAATAAATATATTGACTTATAAAGAACTGTAGATATTTTTCTTGCGACCAACTCTTCTTCAGAAGAATTCGTTGGTGTAATTCAGACGAGACGCAAGATGATATTTACAAGAACTAAATAGCAGATAACGAGGGGAAATTTAATTTTGGAACATGACTAAAACAGTTTATTAGCAAAAATAATTACCAAATACAAGAGATAAATGTTCCAAATTAGTATAAAAGGGGGAAAGTATTACTCATGCCTTCCAAATAACCTTAATGAGCTGGTAAACTGCTTTTTTGTCTGCGTAGGCTCGGATGGTGTATTTTCATATGAACCACCTCTAAAATCTCTAAATGATGAGGGGACCGAGCTCTATGTAAGATAGTGAAACGACCCTCTTTATATTGATGTACACAGTAAAGGGTGCTGAACATTTGTCGAATCATGCACTTCTTAGGTCGTCCTAGAAGATCGACTAGAGTTACCTGCTCTTGTACTTGCAGGACAGTGTTGACTGATACGGGGTCTCCAGTCTCTGATTAGTCTGTCCCACGTATTCAGCATCACACGAACATTTAAATCTATATACTTCGAAACTATTTTGTAAATAGGACAGACCATCCTTAACGAAAGAAGGGAACACCGAACGTGTCTAAAAAATAACACGTAACTTTACAGGCGAAAAACTTGATGTAATAGATGCCGTTACCTTATCGGCGAGTACTTAACTTTTTCTACCTAGTCATGGTAATTTTAAATATATTAGGTTGGTGCAAAAAATAATGACGTAATAATGTCGTTTTTTGACGTAATTTTAACGTCAAAAAACGATATTATTACGTCATTATTTTTGCATCTAATCTATACAAGAGAATAATATATATAATAGTAATATAATTGCTGTTTGTTTCCTAGTAGTATACACATCTGCTACGGTGTCTGCCTAATCTTTGCTCAGGTACATTTCTTTTGTTTGTTTTGGGTTTTTTGTTGGGTTTTTTTGTTTTTGTTTTTTGCTTCTTTTTTTTTTCAACATCCACAGAGTCAAACTGTGGATTTACTACAACTGTGCTGACTGGGCTTGGCGGAAAGGGCATAATCTGGCGCAGTCATCAATTAAACAGGTCAGTACGTTCAAATACAGGATGATTTATGACTAACACAACCAGCATTTGTTTACCCCAAATCACTTACAAGGCTTAGGTTAATCCATTTTTTCTTGGCACTTCCTAACGGCGCCTCCCACTGGGATCCTCTCCCCAGACAGATATTCTCAACAAATCACGTCCTCGACAAACTGACCATAGTAAATTTGGAATTCCGATATTATGGTCAAAATCCTAACGTTCTAATCGTTCGGACTATATATATATATATATATATATATATATATATATAATTATTTATTTAAAAATATGATTCCAACACGCTACATAAGAGGTCTCATGTTTCAAAACAAGAGCCGAGAACTTTAATATAATTATTTGAATTAAATTGAGTTAAAGTAAGCTCTGTTCCATCTTCAAGCGAAATTTTTGGGGAATAACTTATTTCTGAAATTTACGTGTTTTAATAGTATATTCACAGTTGAAATCAAGATTTCCATGGTAACAGCCAGGGCGAATTGTTTAAAATAGTTAGGGGTGTTGGGTGTTAATAATTTGTATCAGTATAGAGTTACTTTCATAGATGTCAAGTCAGGTAAGGTGGGGGTGTCTAAATTTAAAACGGAAGATGTTTTCGCCGAGTCTGGTTTACGTGTCTATGGAGATTTATTTATTTTTTTTATTTTATTTCTTTATGAAAGGATTTGTGCATATAAAAACTGCCGTAACATTTGTTTTTTGACGACTTCATAAAGGGTTATCTTTTTTTGTAGGGTATTTAAACTATTTATTTGGGCTATAGATTATAAAAGTTATTTTATTGTATGCTTGTTTTTAACTACTTATTCAGTGCATAAATCTGATGATGTCGGCTAAAAACCGTTAACTCATGTCTATTGTTTAAAAATAATAACAAAAATACTAAAGAACTTTGGATTATTTACCTAACCAGTTCTTTCCTATTTTCTATATATTTTCACACACACACACACACACACACACACACACACACACACACACACACACACATACACACACACATATATATATATATAGAAAGATAGATAGATAGATAGATAGATAGATAGATAGATAGATAGATATGGTGATGGGGAAATTAGCCGTTTCCATGCGTTTTTGGCATTCATTAACCAAACAGCATCACTGTCGGTTGAAATTTATAAAAGCTCTCTCTTAAAACAGTTTTTTTCTGGAAAATAGGATTCTCAAAGCTACGATATGTTATCGCTTTTTCTATTAGTGATGAGTATGCGTTTATCATTTATTAACGTTGTGTGGAAAGTTAATATATTGATGATATAATTAATGTAAATAATGTACATAATACCTCATCTCAGAAATATAGACAGATACTGAAAGGCCGAAATGTTGTAATAAATATGGCGACAAAGATGAGGACAATAGTCCGAATAATGTAAATACTGTACATGATACCTCATCTCAGAAATATAGACAGATACTGAAAAGCCGAAACGTTGTAATAAATATGGCGACAAAGATGAGGACAATAGTCCGAATAATGTAAATACTGTACATAATACCTCATCTCAGAAATATAGACAGATACGGAATTGATATGTTTGTTTTTTTTTGTTTGTTTTTTTTTTTATCGCAGCAGTCCCGATACATTTTAACCAAACCTCGTATATACTCGTAATATATAAAAATGTGTGTTCCTTTTTAAGAAAAAAAAATGCCTATGTTCATATATTGGCCTTTAGCTTGAACATATTGCATATCTCTCACCAGCGTTTCCTACATAACTCTTATTACTTGCGGGTGTGCATGTCTGGAATCAGTAAAAAAAAAAACAAAAAAAAACATGAAGACAATTTAAAAGAATAAGCGCTTCTGATGCGGCGTAATAATGAGAAATGAAATTAGAGTTCGAATTACGCTTTCTCGCGAATGCCTTGAGGAAAGGCACGAACCGAAGTTACCCTGTGATCTATTCAATTATGTGATGAATGTGTTGTTCTGTCTTTGTCATTACTATCTCTTAAACGATCTCATGTGAATTCAATCCAGGCTTTTGAAGACATTAAATCTTTGATGTCCTAAGAGAATCCCGCTCTTTACTGCTCACCCATTGTGAATTGATCTCTTCATAGAATGAAGGTTGTGTCACATTCGACTGAAAAGATTCTCAAATCATTTGTTTTAAATATCTCATTGGCTTTGATTTTCAACCTTATCAGTAGAACCATGTGCCTGTCGTGTGTATTGGGTCGCAACTTCCTAAAAGAGATTTCTTTCTTTTCATCATCATTTTGTTCTTTGTAGCAGTTATTGTGGTGTGGGGAAAATAGAAAAAGAAGTAATTCCCTCTGAATTTCTAGAATAAAAAGAGACAAGAAGAAGAAAGAGAAGGGAACGTAGAAAGAGAAGATGGTTAGGAAAGGAGGTGAAAGAAAAGCAGATGGGGACAAAGAAGTGGGGAAAAAGATAGAAAAGAAGAAATATAAAGCCATAGAAAAGGAGGAGGAGAAAGAGAAAGAGGCGGGAGAAAAGTAGCAAGGGTATATTGTTAGGAAAGAAAGAGAGGGGTATAGAAGATAAAAAACGAGAGAAGAAAAAGGAAGAATCGAAAGAGACATGGTCGCCCAAGCATGTATCACGTATGGCGCTTAACTGACTGCTGGATATAATGAACCTGACTGGAATTCGAACGCGGCTCTCCAATTTCCAATTTCCAGCCATTATCAATTACACCACCCGCACATTCAAGCTAACAGCATCTATTATTCGAAAGCTGTCACCAATCTACGTACTGACCAGGCTCGACGTGATATGACCGTTTCAATGTGATATGGCCGTAATGCGCAAGAACAAGATGAGATATCCATCGATAGTAGAACAAACGCATTGTTCTATAAAATATTTCGTTTGAAAATAGACAGACCCCTTAAGAAAACCGGAGGACACAACATCCGAAAGAGAAATTTATGAAAAAGGCAGGAGGAGGAGACGAATGAGAAAAATAAAGAAAAGATTAAATGTGTAGAAGAGAATGAAAAATTATTTAAATATCGATAAAGTTAGTGAAGTACAATCGTAAAAGTACAAAAAAAAAAATGTCACAAATGCATTTATTTACATTCGGACTAATATCCTCATTATTATTGTTTTTACTACAATGTTTCGGCTGTTGTGTCCTCCAGCTTTCTTAAGGGGCCTGTCTGTCTTCAAACGAAACCTTTTATAGAACAATGCGTTTGTTCTACTGTCGGCTATCGATGGAGATCTCATCTTGTTCTTGTGCTTTACGGCCATATCACATTGAAACGGTCATATCACATCGAGCCTGGTCAGTACCTAGATGGGTGACAGCTTGCGAATAATAGGTGCTGTTAGCTTGGGTGTGCGTGTGGGGTAACTGATAACGGCTGAAAATTGAAAATTGGAAAGCCGAGTTCGAATTCCAGTCGAGTTCATTATATCAAGTAGTAAGTTAAGCGCCATACGTGATCTTGGGCGATCATGTGTCTTTCGATTCATGACTGACTAGACAGAAGATTTTCCAGCTGATAGTTGCCGTTTCTTCCTGCGTTAGACTAGTTGCCAACCAATCCTAAAGAACCTAGTCTGTCCTGCTATTGAACCCATAGCTTGGGGGAGATAAAATGGTTTTATACCTTTTCTACGGGTATTTTTGGCATAAGTGAACGTAAGGAACGCTATACCCATACATGCGCAAATACCCTTTATAAATGTATCTATCCACCTCTTCTGAACCCTATCTATGGGTTAATTAGTATAACTTTTATCAGTAAAGTGATTATTAACTCAAAAAATTCCCGTTCTAAAAATGTTTTCTGGATTTAAATAACCTGCAAAATGTTGATTGATAAGGTATAAAAAGTATATCAACAATGAACTTGCACTACCACAGGGATTGAACTCACAATTACTATGCCACAAAATTCACGAACCGCTGATTTAATCGTCATGGCTATTATTCCGTGAAATTATCTTACGCCTTAAACCTAACGTTCTTATTACTGCAGCCTTTGCTATCAAATTTGAAGTCTTCGCCGTTATTTCACCGCCTTTCTTCATTAACGACGGCGGAAATAGTCGAGTACTGACAGCAAGGCTTCAACAGCAGCAAGATAAAGACATTCTTTGAAGATTTCCCGGATTGACAGATAGCTGAAGAAGACTGAAAATAAAATGGAAAATGGTGACATTAGTGTAAATAAGAAATAATTAAGAAATATTTTGTTGGTGTCTTGGTGCAGCTGGTATTGGTAAAAGCAACAAGTGCTAAGTTATTTAATTTAAACCTGTGCCTGTAAAAATAACAAAGATATCTTGGTCACATCGAACTTGATCAACTTCGAGATTCTCAACAAAATCCAAAGAGTTGGAATATCGATCTTTTCCACCGCAGTGGCACTGTCTTTTTTTTATAAATATTTTCATGGCAGTTTTTCTCATGAGCTTTCCTTCTTGACACCTCGACCGTGTGAATTTAAGCGTGCTACTAGATTGACTGTTAGGTCCCATCGTTTTTCTGTTGAAATAGCTAGATGTAACCGTAAGTTCAATTCTAATTTTTTTGTTTTGTTTTTTTGTTTTTTTTTTGTTTTTTGTTTTTGTTTTTTTCTAGCATTACTCACCTGTAGAACTCTTTTCCAATTTCTTGCTTGGCTGTTACCTAAAATTTTCAAAAATCTAAATGCAATCCTAACCAACATCTTCTAGCTTTCTGAATTATGTTCTTTTACAATCCTTTCTCTTCACTACACTTCTTACTCTATTCCACTAACAGTAACTCCTTGCGTCTTAGTGGCATTATCACCTTGCTTACTGTGAAATGATTAAAAAAAACATTACGTGATTTTACTTTATTTTTTTTTCATTCTCCTCTACATCTTTCTTCTTTTCGTTATTTTTTCTCATTCGTCCCCTCCTCCTGTCTTTTTCACAAATTTCTCTTCTTCTCTCTTCTTTTTACTTCTCTCGTTTTTTATCTTCTCTACCCCCTCTTCTTTTCCTAACAATATCCTCTTTCTTCTTTTCTTCTTTTCTTTCTCCTCGTTCTTTTATATGGCTTTATATTTCTTCTTTTCTTTTCTCTTTTCCTCCCTCCTTTCTTTCCATTTACTCTTCTTTCGCCTCCTCTCCTAAACACCTTCTCTTTCTACTCTTCCTTCTTCTTTTTTTTTGCCTCTTCCTCTTCCAATTCTTTTTTTTCATTTTTTTTTATCATTCCTTCGTGTTTTCAGCTTCTCTTTCATTCCCCCCTTTCTTCCTTACTCTCTTCATTTATTTTACTTGAATGAAACAAGTATATCATCTATACAAGATAGTTTTCATCAATGTTGTATTTCTCTTCCAATCTCTCTTTATTTCCCTCCCCCCTCTCTCTCTCCTTCTCCCTCTCTCTCTCAATATCTCTCCCCTTACTCCTGCATTCAATCAACATTGAAAAATGCTTTATGGAGAGTCCCAAATTATCTCGACCTATTTCGCGCCAAAACCATCAACAAACGCCATTTTCTATTATGCTTTGCTTCTGTCAGTCTAATTTGGCTAATGGTCATTCTCTGCGCGCGCTTAAAATGACCATGGATTTTAACTTTATAAATATTACCTCACTTTTCCTTTACTTTTATTTCTTTCCCTCCTCTTAACCTAAGCTTTATTTATTGAATAAACGTTGCTAATAAAATTAGCCTGTGCGACGTGATGGGATATCGAACATTTCTTATTTGATTAGTTGAATTAATTAGGATTTTATGTGTGTCTGTTGTTAAATAAAACTTCTGTAACGTGTAGCCAATTTCTATTCGACGGAAAAGCAGATTTTATTTATGAGTGACAAAGCACTGTGATGAATATAACGTTATTTCAAAAAGTTGTATTCATTTGAATGAAACTAGTGTAACCCGGATATAAGAGACCCGGATATAAGAGAAACTCGGTATAAGAGAGATTTTCTCTGGTCCCAAATTAGAGCCATACTTACCTAAACAAAATAGACCAAACCTGGATATAAGAGAAACCCGGATATAAGAGAGATTTTCTCTGGTCCCAAATTAGAGCCATACTTACCTAAACAAAATAAACCAAACCCGGATATAAGAGACTTCTTATCGGTTTCCGACAACTCTCTTATATCCGGGTTACACTGTATATGAAGAGTAACAAATCGTTTATTTCTTCGACATTTCATTCCAACGTTAATGCCAACCTACAAATGTGATTTTTAAAATTATTAAGGCCAACCAAGATCAAAATCATGGAACCTATTTGAGGCTAGTAATCGAAGTCTTTTTCTTCGCATTTGATGGAACTTTTGTTTTATCATAATAGAACTCTCTGTTTATACTCAAAACATTATTTTCTCCAACATTTGACTTAGTCTATCCGATTTTTTTTTTGGTGATTACATCTTGGTAATTTATCTTTTTAACATTCTTGATGATAATTTATTCATATTTTTGTCTTACTGATATTTTCCTTTTTTCATTGCATTTTAATTTCTGTTCAACCTTCTTAGCTATTTTTAACGATCTGTTGCCGTCATTGAATAACTTTGCAATATTTTTTAGGCTCTTCTGATTTTACGTCTCTCTGCCTCCTGCTTTACTGCCTGCTAGAAGTCATCATCTCTTGTTCCAGTTTTCAAGAATTCTAGTGAGCCGTCTATTCGTTCCAACTAACGACTTATTATTCTTCTCTTTTGGGGAAACTACGAGAGGTCCTAATGCATGCTGAATTGGTTCACCATCTCTCATCACAGGATTTTATCTCAGACAAGCAATATGGTTTTCGTTTCTCCAGGTCAACTGCTGATGTACCGACGGAAATTATAGAAAGTGTCTATCATTCTCTAAATAAAAAAGGTGAAACTCTGGCTGTAGCATTGGGCATTTCGAAAGCCTTTGACAGGGTCTGGTATTCAAGTCTTCTCCACAAGCTGAAAAACTACGGTGTCTCCAGATATTTTTTTGAACAGATCCAGTCTTTCCTACCAAATCGTTTTAGTGGTTTTTCTGCCTTACATGGGATGTTACTGATTTTAAAAATATTTCTTTATAAAAAACTATTGCAATCTTTACTACTGCTTGTAACGGCATTCACCCGGGGAGGGTTGAGCCGGCTCCACTATTGGAGTTTCATGGGAATTTGGAATTCACAAGCGGTCCCCAACCCGCATGTATAGCACATGAGATCTGATTATAGTGGTGAAGGCTTCGACCATCCACACTTTTTGAAGGGCAGATTACAAAGACCTGGTGCACGACGTGCCACAAGGTCCCCAAATGGCCCTCAGCAGGTTTTGAATTCAGAGTAGTCCTTCTCCTAAACCAGTTAGTCCTGCTATTTACACATAGCTGGAGGGAGAAGAAGAGGATTTACACCTTTCCCAAGGGTATTAGCCTGTAAGTGAATGTAATGGATTCGATTAAAATCCGAACTCGGCTCTCCGATTCCTCAATCCAAGCCGCTATCAATTACTCCACCGTTGCAACCTCTATATATTTGAAATTAAATCATTAAAGGATTTCTTCACAATCCAACAATATTAATTATTAATATAAATGTTACTAGTAACATTTATACAGATTTAGACATCGAAAAGTCCCAACGAGATCTAATTTAGCTTGATTCCTTTTTTATTTTTTATTTTTTACGATTTTTAACGCTTTTTGGTTTATTTGAAGCCGACAAATATTTTTGATTTTAAGAAGAATTCTTTTTGCAAGAGATTATTACATTAACAATTTTTGGAGAATAACAAGTATTTTTTATTCTTAATATTTAACCCATAGGTGGAAGCAGGAAATTGGATTCATACCTTTCCCCATGTTATTTACGTGTAACAGAGAACGAGCGAAGTACGTAAATTTCTTAAAATGAATAATTTAGCCCTGCTATGCTGTAAGGATCCCCGTGGGTGACAGAATAAAGGTACCTCGAGTTAACGTGTTTTCCTACAAAGAAAGAAAATAGGAAATGCAGGTTCGATTCCTATCGGCAAGTACATTTTCTTTAATAAGATTTTCCATGGCCGGTAGAGATTAACTTAACTGTTTGTAAACAAGCATGGATTACAATTCAAACACATGTACCAACTAAGATAACGGTTACAAATAACAACAGATATTTAAAGTTAAAATAAATGTCAATTACGATAGAATTGTCTATATATATATATATATATATATATATATATATATATATATATATATATATATATATATATATATATATATATATATATATATATATATATATATATATATATATATATGTATGTATATTATACTAGCAGCATGGCCCGGCGTTGCCCGTGCTTGATTCAAAAATCGTACGATTCATACAGCAATCGCTATCATTTGACTTAAAATATTTTTGCTCTTCCTTTCCTTTAAAGGAGTGCCCTAGCCGTGCTGATGTTGCTACATGCCTTACTTCTTGCCTATCTCACACTGCGAATTTTTCTAAGCTCTATACTAAACATTAAATCTGTTACGAAAAAAGAACTAAACAAAATGAACACAAAACGATCAGCTTTAAAAAAGAACTTGTAACTGGAAAAACAGAATGAAAAACAGAATGTTAACAACAAATACTTTTTTACACCTCACCTAGTTCTGCGGAATCAGAATCAACGTTGAGTTTAAGCAAGCGAATGAGCCAATTGGAGTAAAGTGCCATGCAGATTTAAATTTTTCACACTTGTGACGAATGCAGCTATCGATTTTTTTGCATGCTAGCATGCTAGTTAACATTCGTGTCAGTCAGCTACTGGCTCTCGCGCTGGCCAATAGAAACTTACTGCCTATTCGTGGCAACCAGCTATAGGCTCTCACTCTGGCCAGTAGAAAATGGCCGCAAACTACATGAAAACTGCCGTAGAAGCATGAAAAAATCGATTATTTCCACTATCGATGGAAGTTGGGAATGCAAAGTCGGTGTTGGACTTCCTGCTAACTTGGAACATGTGCATGTAAACTTTGGTACAAATCCGTCGAAAATTGCGGCCGTGCATTCGTTACACACACACACACACACACACACACACACACACAAACACAAAGACACATCCTGCCTTTTAGAGATAGAGATTGGTACAAATACTGTTTGGTATCAGATATACCAAACCGAGTGGCCGAGTGGTTAGAACGTTCGTTTTCTGACCATGAAACCCGAGTTTGAATCTCACATCTGACAGGTTTGAGCCTGCTAGCTTTGTTCTGACTGTTGATCATGCTAGTTAACGCGCATTCTCCCAGAAACTGTAATGGATGTCCGCTCAGCATAGTTGCAGTATAAACCACACGTATGCTCTGTGGGTGATGAACAAACACAAATGTGCCTGAGCAGTGGGGGTTAGCTAGTAGATGCCCTAGTAGACTGGTATCCTCGGATATGAGTGGCTGTGCCATTTACATTGTGCATTTGTTTGTTTTATCAAAACGTTTCAGCTGCTCTACACACTAGTCTTCTTTAACCATTCTAAACCATTTAAAAACCTTTTGGACATGTTTTACGGAAACTTTTAAGTGATCCTAGAGGCAGATCTCATTGTTTTATTTTACTTCAGCCGGGAGTGGTTCCTGGTGAAATTCACAAGTTGTATTCTTCAATTCTGCATCATGATGGCAATCTCCATTAACAGAAATGGTGACCCCCACCACACACAAAAAAACAAAAACAAAAGAGCTTTATTATCCTTTAGTTCAATATTGCGTACAATAATTTCAGTCACTACTTACAGGAGGTTCATCTGAGAAATTTGAATCCTATTAAGACTACTAGTAATAAAGCATATTTAAGTAAGCAGGGCAGATGAGAAATAAAGAATAAGCCTCAAATAAAAGGCAAGAGAAATAAGATGAAAGAAATACTAGTCCAAAATGAATAATAATTGACAATGCTTCATCTAAGAAATTTGAATCCTATTAATACTACTAGTAATAAAGCATATTTAAGTAAGCAGGGCAGATGAGAAATAAAGAATAAGCCTTGAATAAAAAGCAAGAGAAATAAGATGAAAGAAATACTAGTCCAAAATGAATAATAATTGACAATGTTTCATCTGAGAAATTTGAATCCTATTAATACTACTAGTAATAAAGCATATTTAAGTAAGCAGGGCAGATGAGAAATAAAGAATAAGCCTCCAATAAAAAGCAAGAGAAATAAGATGAAAGAAATACTAGTCCAAAATGAATAATAATTGACAATGCTTCATCTAAGAAATTTGAATCCTATTAATACTACTAGTAATAAAGCATATTTAAGTAAGCAGGGCAGATGAGAAATAAAGAATAAGCCTTGAATAAAAAGCAAGAGAAATAAGATGAAAGAAATACTAGTCCAAAATGCATAATAATTGACAATGTTTCATCTAAGAAAGTTGAATCCTATTAATACTACTAGTAATAAAGCATATTTAAGTAAGCAGGGCAGATGAGAAATAAAGAATAAGCCTTGAATAAAAAGCAAGAGAAATAAGATGAAAGAAATACTAGTCCAAAATGAATAATAATTGACAATGTTTCATCTAAGAAATTTGAATCCTATTAATACTAGTAGTAATAAAGCATATTTAAGTAAGCAGGGCAGATGAGAAACAAAGAATAAGCCTCCAATAAAAAGCAAGAGAAATAAGATGAAAGAAATACTAGTCCAAAATGAATAATAATTGACAATGCTTCATATAAGAAATATGAATCCTATTAATACTACTAGTAATAAAGCATATTTAAGTAAGCAGGGCAGATGAGAAATAAAGAATAAGCCAAGAATAAAAAGCAAGAGAAATAAGGTGAAAGAAATACTAGTCCAAAATGAATAATAATTGACAATGTTTCATCTAAGAAATTTGAATAGTAGTAGTAGTAGTAGTATTGTTATCAAATTATCAATAAATTATTATTATTATCTTTATCATCATTATCATTATTATTATCATCATTATGGTTATTATAATTATCATTAAAATTATTATTATTATCATTATCATGAAATTATGATTAAATTATTATTCTTATTTTTATTATTATTATCATTTGTGTTACGTTTCCTGATTTGTATCCTATAGAGCCATATCCAAACTATGGTTTTTAGGCCTTATAGGAGAATTGTCTTTTAATTAATAGCACTTTTCTTAGTGTATGAGATGTTCCTAGAAGGGTGATCTTCTGGGCTTCTTTATATTGATGATACCTGGGACACTGTTAGTAAAATTGTCCATTCCTTTTCTTACGAGACCCAGAGTTCCGATTACTGTTGGTACAGCCTCAGCATTCATTCCCCCACATCCTGTTAAATTCGATCTCTAGGTCCTTGTAATTGGACAATTTCTCGGTAATTTTTATGAAATTCTTTTTCTCAGATGGTACTTCTATATCAATAGACATAGACTTCTTGAATTTCTTGTCATTTAAGATAACATCAAGTTTGTTGGCTGTTAGTAGCCTGTCAGTTTGAATTGGCATGTCCCAGTGGATAGTTACATCATTATTTTTGTTTCTTGCATATCTGCCAGTGCACATATGTCGCTACCTTGTAATATATGTGGGTGTATTCATTTTTTGATAGTTCCGAACATCCTGATACTGTTTCATCATATTTTCCGCAGATCTTGCATTCCGGGTTAGTTCAATCCTTGGTAATGTGACACTCACAGGATACAGTTGTGAGGCTTTGGTCTTGAGCTGCAATAATTAGTCCTTGTGTCTCAACTTTCAATCCGGTGCTTCTCAGCCATTGATGTGTTTTGTGCTGCTTCTTTCGTTCGTTTTATGTATTTGCTATGCAACGCCTTGTCCTCCCAGTATTTTTTTTGGGTGGGGGGGTAATTTCATTTGACCAAGTTGTTTTGTTTCCTGTTTTACTCATTTGGTGTAGATGGTAATCGCTTCATTTTTGGTTGGTAGGATTTCAGGTATATTAAACTGTTTCTGGAAGAGTGCAGCTTCTTTGTTGATGGAGCGGATTTGGTGTTTTACTATTTGTAGGAAAGGTTCATTGGTTTTTGTGAGGTATGCTTCCAATCCAGTTGTTATAGATTTTACTTCTAATTCAAGTTGGATTAGACTTCAGCCACTTAAATCTCTTGCTACATACAGCCTATCAACATTTGATTTCTGGTGGTGCACCCTCATTTGGGTAGGCATTTTTCTGGTCTTTGTATCCAATCTTTTATGTCATTCAATTTCCATTTAATAATCTTGAAGCTGTATGTTACTACGGGTAGAGCTAAAGTATTGAGAACCTTCATTTTATTTGATTTTATTGGCCTCATTAAGTTCGCTTCCTAGTATCAAACTCTCTTATAATATTCTTTTTGAATCTTTTTCTTCATAAATAAATGTTGCATTCCATCTCCTTTATTAATTCCTAAGTATTTGTATGTACCACCTTAGTCTAGTTCCTTAATCTTGTTTAATCAAGGTTTAGTTTATTTGTCAATTTCGAATTCGATCTTAATGTCTTCACTGAAGGTTTTGACAATGGTGAGAAGGTTTTTTCTGCTGGTTGTCATCTTTGGCAAACATTTTAAAATCATCAATACAGAATAGGCCATTCAGTTTGCCATTCTTTGACTTGTATCCATAGCTAAAATTGTTCAGTAGGCACCTGAGTGGCGCTAATGCAAGACAGAAGAGTAATGGTGACAATGAATCTCATTGAGAGCTCCTGCTTTTGACGTTGATTGGTCTCGATGTTAAGGACTCGTTTGTATGGCTTAGATTTAGTGTAGTCTTCCAGGTTTCATTCTCCATCCTGAAGTTGAACGTTGTGGGGTATACTCTGTATATTTTTAGGCTCTTTTTATCCATGAGTGTGATACACTGTCGAACGCCTTTATGTAGTCCCTCCATGCTATCGATAAGTTTCTTTTCCTTGTTTGCATCTCTTCAAATATTGTTTTATTGATAATTAATTGGTCTTTGCACTCGTAACTTCCTCTTTTTACATCTCTCCTGTTCTGCTGGGAATAAATTGTTTTTCTCAAGGAAATTGTATGTCCTCTTAGACCTTGTAGATTTTTGGTAGGCAGATTATGGGTCTATAGTTCTTCGTGTTCTGTGTCTCTTCTGTTTTTTTGGAAGTAGGTATTTTACTCCTCACGTGAGGCATTTTAGGGCATCATCTTTAAAAAAAAAAGATCACAGACATTTTCCATAGATAAAGCTCTTCATAATGTGGGAGTTGTACTTGTGAGTATAATTTTTTTGTATTTCTTTAAGGCATGGGCTACCAGGAATCCCTTCAATGAGTCTATGGAACCTTTTCCAATCAATTTGCGTACTCCAACTACAACTGAAATTATTGATGTCCTCATGTGCCACATTTTTGAGATTTCCATTTCAAGATCCTTGTATTTTGATAGTTTTTGAAGTTATAATCTTCATGTCAATAGAAAGCACAAGTCAAAAATAAGAAAAATAAGAATAAAAATGCCAAGCCCGCACATATATTTTACATAGATAAACCCTTTTTAAGGTGTGAGCTGTACTTTTGAGAACAATTTTTTTAAATTTCTTTAAGGTTTGGGCAGTCATGGATACCTTCAATGAGTCTTTCAAAACCTTTTTAAAATCAAACCCACGTCTACAATCACAGCTAAAATTATGTATGTCTTCATGAGTCACATTTCTCAGATTTCACTTTCTATTATTATTATTATTATTATTATTATTATTATTATTATTATTATTATTATTACTATTATTATTATTATTATTATTATTATTATTATTAATGATAAATGTAATAAGAAAATATAGGTTACCTTACAGTATTAAAATTTGTTCTGTTTTTTATCAGTAGGAGCATTTAGTTTAATTTAATTAAAAATATTAGATTTGATTATTTTGTGATCTCTGTTATGTCATTTTGTATTTTTTGAAATTGCTAAAATTGGGGAAATTTTACTGAGTTTGAAATTATTATAGAAAAGGTTAAGATAATACTTGGGATGTTGTGGACGATCGAAATTATCAAATTGATTTTCGAAACTTCATGCTGAAGATTTCTCACTAAACATTGCTCCATTTCGGGGAGGCCAGCTTAATTTATTAGCAATCATATCAAGACATTAATTGATACTAATCAACATTATATGGATGCTGAAGATAACTGAAAATTTTGTATTGAAAATAATGTTCACCACCTTTGTTAAGTTATTCGCTTTGATGTGTAACTTCCACATAAGTATAAAAAAAACTACTGTCGGGTAATACTTTGTGTATCGTTAGCTAGCCTTCTGTTAGTAATGTGGGTACAGGGTCACAGAATTTGTAACTGTTGGTTTTCTAATTCTCAATTTAAAACATCATAGATTTATAATCTAATTCTGAATTTTCTTATTATTTATTGTCTTGAGTGTTTTTTCTAGTTTTTATCGTATAAATAAAAATGGGAAAAAAATTGTTTTTAAAAATCGAATTAAAAGGATAAAATCAAAAATGAATGTGTAGGTTTAAAAACAATCAAATAAGCAGAAATAGTTGTTTTTTTTTATTATTTTCAGTAAACAAATAAAAACTGTTTCTAATTTACACAAATATTATAACTAAAACTCCTTGTAGCTACTTAAAAGAATTATTCGGAAAATTACTTGACACATTATGAAAATTCGGCTTTTCATTTGCTTATTATTCCCCTGCCATTAAATGAGACTGAAATATGACAAAATGTCGAAGGTTAATAAATATTTCACCACAACTAAAGACTTATTAATACAGGGTGAGGGCCGAGAGGACGGACGTTTTTCCAAAATGGCTATTACTCAGAAATACGTCCATCCTTTCTACCACACCCTATCCCTATGGATAGTTATAGAAACCGGTAACTATGTTTGTAAAAATTAATATCGTAAATAAAATATTAAAATAAAAATAAAAAATAAAATGTTTTTGCTTAAAATACACTGTATAAAAAATTTGGCCAATCTCATTAGAAAATTTAGTGTTACGGATGTAGGCACTCAATATGAAATTCGACGAGTGGAGTTCAAACTGCAGCCTCGCCATCATACAAATGCCCCTTGGAAAAGGCATGAATCCGTTTCTTCAGCCCATCCCTATGGGTAAAACAATAAATTAGATTGGGCTATCTGGCAATCAATCTAAGAGAAGGTGTAGTGGTGCTATAAGAATTATTGGCTAGGGTCACCTTGAATATAATCAAGAAGGAAAGCTGTGTTCTTGTAAAACAACACACCACATGAACCATGTACAACATACACGAGAGAAAAATAATCAAGCTCAGTGAACATTAATAAAATATTGTATTAACAATGGTATACAAATTTCAACAATAAGTATAAAGAAAGTTGCTTCCCTTTTTCCGTAATAAAAAGGGTAAGTTTAGCTAATTAATGTTGAGTACAATATTAAATGTTATTTAACTACAAAGTTCAATTGAAGTCTTAGCTAAATAAAGAATAGTTCCACAGTGTTTTATCAGTGTAGAAAGATGTAATGTTCATGAGTGATATCAATAAGAATTAGTATGATTACTCGAATGAGTAATAATTAAGAATTAAAATGTCAATATAGGGCCGTGCCTTATTTTCCAAGAATTGAACTGCTACTGTCTGTTGGCTAACAGCGAGAGGATTTATATAGTTACGGATAGGCTCCAGAGAGCTTGGCGCTAAAAATATAGAAAAGATACTAAGATATGCGATTGGTCAGGAAATGGACCAATCCGTGATTTTAGAGAAAAATTCGAATTACTTGCGATGGTTAAATTGTCATATAATAAGTATCATATATTTATGAACCAATGACATTAAAGAAAGCGGAGGTGTGGCACATGTAAGTGATCACCATAAAGGAAAACACTGAATTCGAAACCGTAGAGTTGGCAATGGGAAATCACTTCACTAGATCCCTGATCGTTTACGCCCTGAAGGGACAGGGCATTATACTAATTGAAACTAAGACTTCTCCCACGGGCATTTTAACAGCTTTCATATTTCTACCAGTCCTTATCTGAATAAAGTACACCGGTGCTATTTACTTCTCTCTTGATAATGCTGCATTCAAAAGCGAATAGAGACGATATAAAAACGTATTCTTATTACTCGAAGGAATAGGATGTTGGTTATTTTTTCATTAAATACCAATCAGTCATTGGACTCATATTTCAACTTATCAATATTTTCAATTTCCATAAAAATGAAACAATATCGGAAACCAATTATATTGTATTCAATTCCTCTATTCTGAAATTCGTGAATCATTTTCATACATAATGGTAGACAAATATTCCTGTAGTCTGCGCTAATTCCATCTGTCGTCCTATTTTATTGCTTGGCCGTGAAACAGTAGTTGGCATAACATTACTAATCGAACGAGTTCAATCCTCACCGATTACGCCGCTCTTTTTAAACTAAATTTACTGAATGTATATTATCTACAATTTCCTATTTTCTCTCTTCTTTAACTGCTATATTTGGTATGTCATAATTATATATATATATATATATATATATATATATATATATCTTGCATAACATGAAAACATATTCATCAATCGTGTCTTACGAAGTCAACACAAAATTTTGATATACTATTTAAAGATATAAATTTACGACATCCTCACAAAATGAATATCTTTTTTCCACAACTGACGATAACCTGACATTATCTTCATGTATTACTGTTGTATTATTATTATTAGCCCAGCATTCAGAAAGAATATTAATATATGCTTTCTTTTTATGTCTCCTTTCAGGGCGTAGGCGATCAGTGCTCTCCACTTTCCCCTTATCCCTTGGGGCTCTCAATAAGTTTCGCGCCTCTGCCAACTACCCCAGACCACGTTCTGTCATCTGCTTGCTTAAGCCCGTCAGGTATTTCATACGTTGCTTTTCCTTGTCTCTTTTTCCCCTCTAGTCGACTGTGAGTATCAGATTCTCCAGGCCCTCCTTTCTCCTTACCTTATGTTATGTATAAGCTTCCTCCTAGTATGCATCCTTTCTAAGACTTCATCTTTGCTCACACGATCGCTCCATGATATCCTTAGCATCCTTCTGTAGAACCACATCTCCATTGCCTCAAGTCTCTTCTTCATCTTTGAGGAGACCGTCCAACATTCGCTGCCGTATAGGAGGACATCGCATTTTATTAGGCGGTTCAATATTTTCCCAATAAAATCAACATAAACCAACCAATGTTTATAACATTTCCAGAATATTTTATATGCTGGTCTTCTAAGCGTGGATTTGACATGACGCAAGGCGGAAAGTATGGGGTACCCTGTAAGGAACGAAATCACTATTCAATCATAGCTGATTTAGCGAGACAAGCTTTTAATTACATCACGTCGAAGTGCCTAAAGAGCATATTTATATGAGAAATATAGTGTTTTAACTTATAATATCTATCATTTGATACTTTCTTCGTTCATAAGTTCGCTTCTGCCCAGGGTGGATGAAAATAATATTAGCTCAATCCATACCCCCAGGCAGTATCTCTCTTTCGGGAAGAGGATGGGTCATTACCCGGCGCTTAAGGTGTCCACAGAAAGGAGAAATGTCGAGCGGTATTGCGTAATTTTTCTAAGGTACTGCCGAAAAACTCTCATTAAATTTCGACCTTGTGCTACATTCTGTTGAGACGTTGGCGCATGGATAAACTCCTATATCTATCGCTTGTGCACTGCGAAGTAGTGTAATGGATAAAATATAGTGAATTATAAGTTTTAGTTTCCTCACTTGTCGTATTGTACCACAGTCAAGCGGCGCTAAGTAAATATTGCTTGATGTCTACCCTTATTAAAACAGTTGATAATAAATTTATGAAGCGTTAAATCCTATTAAGCTGACAAAGATCAGCAAAATTTTATTTAGTAATAAATGCGAAATATATAGTCCTCTTCAATAAATTTAACTCCTTAGGTAGCTGTCACTTTGCTGACAACAATATTATCAAATTCCAAATCCAAATTTGTTTCTCCACTTAAAATATTACATTTATTAGAAAATATATTCAACTTAATTACAGAACGTTTATAAAAAACGACTTTAAAGATTCGGCTTATAAAGTCTTCTCTTCTTATCCAGACAGAAATGGAAATTAGCCCTCGTGACGCAAATGTATATTTCAATTTCATTCAAATAATGTACGTACGTTTGTGTGTGAGCATATATATGGTGCTAGGAGAGTAACGCCCTTTTTCGAGTTGATATGAACGGTTTGGAAAAATTGAGTGACCATCACCAGACCTAACGCCACCAGACGTTTTCTTGTCGGGTGGGGACTGAAAAATCATGTTTACAGGCTCAAGCCGAAAACAATTCGGAATTAAAATAAGCGATTTCTGATAGTTTTTTTCTGAAATTAATGTAGAAATGTGTGAAATGGTTTGTAGAAGTGTTGCTGATAGGTTTCAGCATTGTATTTAACACGAAGTGGAGCTGCCTATATGTCTGAGATAAGGTGTTGTAACTATTTACACTATTTACATTGTTCCGATTGTTTTCCAAATATTTACTGACACATTCACGACGTTTCAGTCGTTGTACGTTCCGGTCTTCTTCAGATGATATTTGTCGGAATTTCAAACCGAACCCTTTATATAATGAATTATAAAGGGGAAAGATGTCGATCCTTAAAGATAAAACTGCAGGAACAATGTAAAGCCGTAACACGAGGTGAAATAGAAAAATCAGGCGTAGCAGATCACATATGGAGGGAAAAGATAGATCACCGCTCTTTGTAGGATGAAGTTGAAATAAACAGACAGGGAACATCACAGGAAAATACGAAAACTTAAGCAATCAGCGCATATGCTAGGCTATAAAAAATTTCCTAAGCCGGCCAAGCATAGAAATGAAGATATTATGGAAATCAATAATACAAAAGATTAAAGACAAACCACAATAAAAATGAAGTGAAAAATTATTAAAACAAAAAAAAATTGTAATATGAGCCCTGGTAAAACAAAAATGTTTATCCCTGGCGTCAGCAGATTGAACAAAAACATGAACAGTTTTCAAGGTGAATTGACTAAAACTGAGATACCCAAAAAGACGTGGCTCGTGGAATTAGAACAATCTATTCCTGTGGACTATTTAGTGTCTCGGTTTTAATATATTAGTTTTCACTTCTCATACAAATCTCTTTTAATGATGGACCACAAGTTTTGCTGTTGGATTAATATCTGGAGAAACTGTGGATCAATCCATTAATTTTGTATCTTCGCAACCCTTTTTTGGCAAAGTGAGCAATACATTACACAATATAACGAAAGGTTTTCTTGTAAGAATGTTTCTTCCTTGAAAATTATAACACATGAAAAAAAATATTATCTAAATACTTACAATAATTCTCTACTTTCTTTTTGGCATTATCATCAAATAAGATTTTTTTTTTTGTCTACCATGTTAACCCAAAATTTTACACTTCCATCTCCACTTCTAAGTCGTCTTAAGAGCTGATTATTTTTACGAATGACACAATTTTTAGCCCAGTATTCAAGTCCATCCAATGTGCATTCATAATTAAAAATTACTGTTCAGAAATATTTTTTCCGTTTTTATATACATAACTTTTAATGGTGGATTACAAATTTTCTATTGAATTAATATTTGTAATGGCCAAGTGCTATTTAATTAATTTGGTACAGTTTGATCTTTTGGCAAAGTCAACGTAGACAATTTTGTAGAATATGATTGTTTTTTATTAATTTATTCGTTTTCTACGGCTTATCAACCCTTTGCAGGTTATTTAATGCCAGAAAATATTTTAAATTTTAAGAATATTTTTTAAGATAATAAGGGTTTAGTGATAAACCTTTTACTAATTAACCCATAGTTGGAGGGAACAGGAAGTGGATTCATGCCTTTCTCAAGGTTATTTGTGATTAAGAAAACCCAACTGGAATTGGAACTCGGCTCACCGATTAACACTTCCGAGCCATGAGACCAACCTCAAATCGAATCTTACATCATCTAGTATTCCCAAGCAGTAACCCACGTACGTACTGAGCAGACTCGACGTTGCTTAACTTCGGTGATCGTACGGGGACTGTTTTTTCAATGTGATGTGGTCGTAAGCCTGCAGAATTTATTGGGTCGTTGACTTGAAATAATATACTGAGTTAATATTAACAGTTTTTTTTTTTTAATCGGTATCACAGCATTCACGGAAGTAAAGCCACAAAACACACAAAGGGTCACAAGGTGTGTAAGAATTAGGAACAGAAACATTAATAATGAGTGGGAAGAGAAAAGAGCAATCAGGAGGACAGTAGATAACGATTGACATTGCATTTAATTTTTTGCAGATTATTGTTGTCTGGAAAGCATGAAGCTGAAAAGGGAGTTCCACAAGCGAGAAGTGTAAGAAAAGACACTGTTAGCATAAGATTTTATGGCTACATATAGGCAGCTCAATTGTAAACTGATGAGATCTCAACGCCAGTCTATTACCGTGCTTAAGTTCAAAAAGTCTAGGTACCATTACGAAGAGAAGTATATATATATATATATATATATATATATATATATATATATATATATATATATATATATATATATATTCTTCTTCTTTGGTTCTTATCAAGAATCTTGGCATAAATAGCAGAGCATCGGACCATACCTGGCAACAATATTCTAAGTATACATATATATATATATATATATATATAGATAGATAGATAGATAGATAGACAGATAGATAGATAGATAGTTAATATTAGTGGTAAATATACACATACATATGCAAAATATATAAATATATATATATACATAGGTATATACACATACATGTATATTTTTAGAATAAAAAATTCCAAGACGATAGAATCCAGGTAGAACTCAATGTCCAGGACAGAGTAAGGACATAATAAAAAGGCTTAAACACTAATATTCCGTGGTAATAATTTATTCCATTGGAATCGTAAATACGATCCAATTCATCAGAATTTGTAGGTTTGATGAATTGGATCGCATTTACGATTCCAATGGAATTAATTATGACCACGGAATATTAGTGTTTAAGCCTTTTTATTATATATATATATATATATATATATATATATATATATATATATATATATATATATATATATATATATATATATATATATATATATAAAGGTTTTATTTTGGTGGAGGGTTTTCTTTATCCAATGTTCTTAATATTTTGCATCTTTTTTCTCATTTTTTATATACGCAACACAATATTCTTCAAATATATGCATGCTGATCGATCCCTTTGTCTTGCTTATTACTATTTCAAGTTTGCCTAACTTTCTTTTAGTGACATTCATAAAGCAAGTTTTTTTTTATGTTCTATAATACTGTCAATTTCTATTTTGTTTGTTCGCTGATTAAACATTTTAACAATTTTCAAAGTTGCAACCCATTACTGAATAATTCTTCGTTAAATTGATTCTCTTTTGATATTAAATCGTTCTTAAGCCCATACTAATATTTAAAAATGACTTTTTCAATTAGTATCATCCATATATAAGTGACAAAGGATGTCTGCGTGTTTGTGTGTCTATCTGTATGTGTGATACCTTTTTACTCGAGATCCATCGAACGAATTTTGGCCAAAATTGGCAAGTACATTATACAATGTAAGAGATATGTCCTTAGCGTTAAAAAATCGATAATTTTTAAAAAATCAAAAATTGATAAAACCGGTCAAAAATCGATAAATTTAACTTTTTTCCTCCAATTTCGTTCATACTCAACATGTAGGTTACTTACACCATGACGAGCTCAACGATACCTCATTTTCATTTTTACGCCACTGCGTTTAGCGGAAAGAACGCGAAAAACGAAAAATCGATTTCAACACAAATTTTATACTAAAAAAAATCCCTCAATTTTCAAGAAATCTAATACAAACTTCACTCAATTGTAGCCAACAATAAGTTGATTGATTAACAGTCATTTAACTTAATGATTGGGCCCACCCATATAGTGAAAACCCGCGTAAATAGCCAAAAAATGGCAATTATTACTGGTTTCTCCCTTATTTTTTATTGATCTTTCAACCAATTTTCTTCAGACTTAACTTCATAAATGCATCCTCTTTTACATCTTCAAATTAATTGTGGTCTGAACTGGGTCTTTATGTTGCCTGTTTTACCCCTTGATGTCCTCGAATAACTTCGATTGAATAAATACAGAGTACCTCTGTAATATCAGTAACAGCATCAATTCAAAATGTTTTTTAATGAAAGTACTTTAAAGTAATTGAAGAAGATAGACTCTGTTACATCTAAACATGATGCTGTTTTTGCTCCATTCGAATTGAACGCTTCTTTCTGATCGACGAGCTGGATATGACTGCTAGTTAAAAATAAAAAGAATATCAGAATTATTATCACCAATATATTTATCATCATATCTGTTGTTTCACGTTTTCACTTCTGAATATCAACTGACTATGGATCTCCACGAGGTTTAACTTTTTTCATAACACAGACAAAATTGTTCTTAACTAGAATTCTTATTCATTTAGGAATTTCATCCATATTTAGGAGAACGAATTCTTCTCCTCTCCCTTTTTAATCTCATTTTCGCTGTTGTTCCTATTTTACTGTTATCCGGTTTTCTTTTATTGTGATCCTTTTGTGTTTTTGTTTGTGTGGGGCTTGGAACATTCTTAATCGTTGAACTGCTTCGGACATAAACATGTCATGATATGACAAAGCTTTCAGTAGAATCTGGCCGCTCAACACAAGCCACAGAGTAATAACAAGAAATAATTCAGTTGTTCGCAACTATGAGAAGATAAAGGTGATATGTACAAGAGTTAAGAAACACAGCCACTGTTACTGGGGATCTGCAGGTAATGGAATGGTTAGCGACTCGAAAGAGGAAATCATTGAACTGAGTTCAATTTCTGGTACATTCACTTTCACACAAATACTCTTGCAAAAAGTGTCAATGTTAAATAGTAGTGTCAGAAATAGCTTTTGTTTGTCACCTTTTGTCTTCAAAAATAAACTACATTGATAAGAAACAAAGTAGTTCCAGGGCTGTATCCTTGGACTTACATTGCTTCTTATCCTCATGAACGACCTTCACGATGTCGTTAGTTCCCAAATAGATATTTATGCTGATAACACAACTATTTACCCCTGTCATAGTTGCCCGACAAAGAAAAACTAACAGCTGCTCTCGGAAATTACCTCTAATCTGTGGTTAACTGGGGCAACAAATGACTTGTAAATTTACCAAAACAAAAAGCATTTAGTCACCAGAGAGAACATTTGTTATCTTTTAACGACATGGCTGATGCTAATCTCCAAGAGAGTAATTCTTTGCATCATCTTTCTGTTACAGTTTTTTGTGTATATGTAACTAGTGAGCCAGTCAAAATGACTTAACTCCCTTTATAGTCCACCAGTAGAAGGTTAACCAATCAGAAGACGTAGAACATTCAATCCGTCGTGTATAAAGGCGGCCATTTTTGTTTACCCTACCCGAATGACCAGTGCCAATTTGTCAGGCGAAGATGAAGAGAAGGAAGTACTACGCTCTGCTACTTTGCTGCGATATCCACTGCTAACCTGAACTACGCTTTCCTACTGTCTCCGAAATATTCACTGCTAACCTCTGGATTCTATACTCAAAGACGACCGTCATCTGAACAACACTTTCCACTTCCTTCTCGCGTTTATGAAGTGGAAATGATTATATTGAATCACATCCTAGATCTGCAGCCAGGAAAGTTTTGTTCACTGTGTCATGTCTCACAATATTCCTCGTCATAAACTCTCTTGCACATTTATAAATCTACCATTCGTCCGAGCATTGAACACTGCTGCAATATCTGATCTTTTGCTCCTACTATACATGCATATCTCGAGAAGGGCCTGTAATATAACCAGTCGTAATCTGGCATCTCGACTTCAATCACTTTCTCACTGCCGTCACGTGGCTTTCCTCTGTCTTTTCTGTAAATATATTTCAGTACAAGCTTTCCTTCTTGCTACCTCGACACTGCAAATGTATCTGAACACTCACGTCCTGAAAGAAGAAAAAGCGTTTAAAAGAGACGATATTTCATTTGTGAAACAAGATTTTATGAAGATCTCTTAGTCGCTCTTTTAGCCAGTGGTTTCCAAACAGTGCGGTGGGCCTCATAGGCGCGAAGGAAGAGGATAGCAGGTGAGGTGGAATGATTGAAAGAAAATCAAAGATATAGAAACAGTTTTCAAAACATAAATATTAAAAAAAAAATATATATTATTATGGTTTATGCATGAGTCCGAGTATAAATAGTTATAAATAATTATTGAATGATTTTATCATTGTGATATTTTTACATTATATCAAGTATTAAGAATGTAGTAACTAGGGTCTGCAAATTGGAGGAGAGAGTTATCAATGATAATGTTCTGACTTCAAATACACAGTTATCTCCCTTTAACACTCTCTCTTTTTTTTTTCTTTTTTTTTGTTGTTTTTTGTTTGTTTTTTTAAATGTACTTATTATCACATAAAATTTTGTGAGGCGGGAGCAGATTTTCATTCCGAAAATGCGGCCCAGAGAGAAAAAAAAGATTGGGGTCCACTGCTCTAAGCAAACGAAGTGTGAAAATCAAACTGAGTGAATGTTATAAAATCCTTCTGGAAAGTCGCTGAATATCCATCTGCTAAATATCCACAGCTTTTATAAAATGTTTGCAAAAATTGCTGGCCATTTCATTTAAAAGAAAAAAATGAATGATTGATTCGGTTTTTACAGCTTACATTGATGAAACATAGTTATAACACTATAATTTGGAAACCAAAGATGAAAACATTGAAAGCCTCAGGGTACATTTGTGCAATAAGATAACTTATGTCATATCGCCACTGCCATTTTTGCCATTTTTGTGAATTTGCGGGTGGTGTAATAAATAGTGGTTCGAATTTGAACTCGGAGAGTTGAGTTCGGATTCGAGTCGGTTTCATGAAATTCACTTACGCGCGAAATGTATTAATAGATCTCCCTCATCTATCGGTTAAATAGAAGAACTTGTATCTGAAAAAAAAAAACATTGTTATTCTGAAAAGAAGTGTCAATGCAATTTTTACTCGCAAAAAATTATCCTTACAATCCAAAATATGATTGATTTTTTTTATCTACGTCTTGTTAACATTTTGTAGATTATTTAAAGCCAAAAAATATTTTTAGATCATGGGAATTTTTCGCGGATATTTATTTACTGATACAAGTCCGCCTAGTTAAACAACAGTTGATGCGTTGTTTAATAACTTTCCCAATGGTATTTGCGTGTGAATATAACGAGGGCAATCGAAATTAGAACTTGTATCTCCGATTTTCAATTCTGAGCCGTTATTTGTTACACTACTCGGACATCCAATAAATTAATATTCAAAATCTCGAACTGACTGGGCGTCTAATTTTTTTTTTTTTTTAAACTGCATCCATTGAATCAAGTTCATTAACATTGTTATTAATAATCCAAAAGAAATGATCTAATTAGTTTTTGAATAAATTGAGGATTAATTAAGCTTAAATTGTCTTTTTTTTTCTTTTTTAATATTGAAAACCACAAATTCATTTTTTTTTTATCTTCTTTACTATTTCAATCTTTTAAAATTTTGTTTGCTACTCGTAAGGCATTCTTATCTTATAAAGAAAAGTTATAAAAAAACTTCAGTTTTCATCTGATCAGCAACGTTACAAAACATCAGATTTCAATACGTAAAGGAACGTCCACTGGGACACAACAGGCATTGTCAATAGTTTGTGGCCTTGTGCCAGATATTCTCAAACTTTATAAATAAAGCAAAACATCTTTAAAAAAATAAAACTGATATATTTTTCTCTCTTGGACAACTTCAACGGATAAAACTTTTAGAAATTTATCAGATGCCTAGAGATAACTGAACAAATTTTTTAAACATTTCATCTCAAGCAAGCCTCTAAGACGCAAAGGGTTACTGAGTTTGAAAGAATATGAGAAAAAGAAAAAGATTACTATGGAAAGAGACTATAAAAGAACAAGAAATAAGAAGACAGAAGATAACGATTGACATTGTATTTAAAATTTTGAGGAGCAAATTTGGCCGGAAAACAGAGTTCCGCAAGCGAATAGTACGACAGTAAAATTAGCGTTTCATTTATGGTTAAATTTCAACTGCAAAATGATGAAACCTTTCCGCCAATCTACTTTTTCTTTATCTGCCGTGTCTCCTAAAAACGTAGGCGATCATGACTCTCCACAATTTCCTGTTAATTGCAGTTCTATATAAATTATGTTTTGTCTTTATTTCTGAACTCTGTTCCGCCATCCATTTTCTCAAGCTCATCAAGTATGTTATCCGTTGTTCCTCTGTCCCTCCTGCCCTCAATCTGTCCTGTGAGTATCAGATTTTCCAAGCCCTCTTTCCTCATTATGTGCCCCAGAAATTTCAACAGACTCTTTTTGATGTTAAGTATAAGTTTCCTTTTTATTTCCATTTCTCTAAAACCTCTTCGTTACTTACATGTTCGGTCTATGGTATCCTCATCATCTTTCTGTAGAACCACATTTCTGTTGCTTCATCAATACTGCCATACAGAAAGTAGTAACATGTAACAATGCAGTGCTCTTTTCTTTGTTTCTAACGAAGTTTTTCTACTGAGCTTAAACTATGGGTACCAAAGATCATTTAACATAAAAATATTTATAGGAAAAGAACAGGGAGAGCGACATTGCGGCGGTGGGAATGTATCTGACGCCGAGATGCCATGTCAGGTCTAATAACATTATAGATTCGTCTTTGTATATTATCAAGAATCACTGAATACATAGCAGAAACACCAGGCCAAATGTGACAGCAATGTTCAACGGATAGACAAATGGCAGACTTTTTAAATATAAATTCTGATGAGAAAAAAATATACTAGTAGGATTGAACCCATTTTTCTAGCAATACACCTCACAACAGATTCAATATAAAATTAAAAAAAATATATAATATCACTCTTCCTGTAAATGGTAAACGATTTCTTCATGGATGAAGAGGAAACTTGAAGCAACAGCGATGTTGTTCTACAGAAGGATACTGAGAATACTATAGACAGAACATGTGAGCACCGAATAGGTTTTAATGCAAATGGAAGCAAAACGGCCTTTTTTATTTAGAATCAGAAAGAGACATTTGAAATTTGGAACGCATAATGAGGAAAAGGGTTTTGGAGAATTTGACACTCACAGGATATACTGAAGTCGAGAAGGGCAAAGGAAAGCAGCGATAGCCTTTATTAATTAAAGTAACAAAGAATAGGAATTCGTGGAGAGCCGTGATCGCCTTCAACCTAGAGGGACACGGCCCAGACCGTATTTCTTTCTTTTCTTTCTTTTTCTTTGTGATGTCAACGAACACTCGCTGACACTTTTGTGATGTCAAAGAACACTCGTTGCCACTTTCGTAATGCTCTTTGTAGTAGAGACTTTGTAATCGCAGATACAACTATAGTACGCCGTTGAACAATGCGGAAGCCAGACGCCTTCGAATATCACTCGCACTAATAGTACTTGCTCGATAATACTCGCTCGAATAATGATCCGAATAGAGAAATATTATAATGAATAGAGTAGAGATTAGCGGTTTGTATAGTAATAGAGGATAGACTAGAAATGCAGATCCGAATACTAATAGAGAATAGACTAGGAATAACGATCGTTAGTCGTCAGCTAATTTCTACATATATGCGTTTCTTCTATGGTCACGTGGTCTACTTAATTCAATAATGGGATCGCCTGTGTTTGCTCACTGGCGATCTATGTTCAAACTCAAGTGTCGGCAGCGACACTTTATTCCTATATAACAATTTTCTTGTTTCTAATAAGACACATGATTGTGAAGCTAAAAATAGGGAATAAATTATATCGTTGAGTATAACCCGACCACATAGTATAGCCATCCTTAGCAAATTTATTTCTTAAGTTATGCCATATTAGCCATTAAAGTCTCAATGTTGTTTTCACGATATTATAGAACAGAAAGAAAACATGTTTAGTCATTGCAAGTTAATTCTACTAATTTGCGCTTCAAAACTTGTTTTCAAATTTTTGGATACAGGCGCTACCTAGACATACCTGGTAATACATTTTAAGGTGTTAATTATTCTATCATAATATTCTGTTTGATATTACTTTATTATATTTCCCTATATTAATAAGCTATGGAAATACAAAAAAAATATAGTTTCTAATTCGGAATGAGGAGAGAAAATCTTATGCAAAATAAGAAAATCAAAAATAAAGACATTCTTGTGAGCAAAACTAATTCAAAAGACATTCAATTACTCTGATTCTCAAAGAACAAATATTGCCTCAATTTGTAATCTTGCTGTTTCAAATAGGAAATCTTTAAGCTGGATATAAGTGTCTGAACTTTTGTATAATACGACCTTGTGTATAATACGACCTCTCCATATTTGCCTTTAATTTTTGTTCAAAATTTCTCGTATTATACACCAGAAAATACCGTCAAAGAATTATTAGAGATATTTCCATCTTATAACTCTAATGTTTACCAGCAAAAGGATAGCCGCCCAAAATGCAAATTACAAATCGGGAATACTAAAATGAAAAAAGGACAGACATTTAAATACCTGGGTAGTGTTCTAACAGAGGACGGAAAGTAAAACACTGAGATATACGTATTGCGATGGCCAAAGATGAATTCCTAAAGCTAAGGAGAGTATTAAGAGATAGAAAAATTTCGTTATAAACAAAGAAAAGAATACTGAACGTCATATCTGTCCTTCTGTATGGCAGCGAATGTTACATAATCTCCCCTCAAGGATGAAAAAGAGACGCGAAGCAAAAGCAACAAAAGTGTGGTTCTACAGAAGGATGCTGAGGATACCATAGGCCAAACATGTGAGCAACGACGAGGTTTGGAAAGAATGGAAATAAAGACGAAACTTATACTTAAGATCAGGAAGAGGCAGTTGAACTTTCTGGGCACGTGATGAGGAAGGAGGGCATGGAAAATCTAATACTCACAGGTCAGATTGAGGGCAAGAAGGACAAAGGAAAGCTACGCATGACATACTTAATGGGCTTCAGTAAATAGATGGAGGCAAAGTTTTTGGGAGGAATAACAAAAAGGCAAAACTTATTAAGAGCCACAAGGAAGATATGGAGGGACATGATCACCTACACTTAAAGAATTTAGAAATAATGATTTTATTTACTTGCTTCATACAAGTCTGTCAAATGGCCTTATTTTAAGATTGATCAACATGAACTGAAGGTCGTTCGCGCCATATTTATTGTTTGTTGCATAAGCTGTTAAAATTACAAGAACATCGTTTCGAATCTTTTCATGTTGGCGCTTGTCTGTGTTTGCGATTAACCGCTTTGAAGAACCAACTATTGCTTTTATCGCAACAGTGAAACGGTATCAGTCCCCTGAGTGATTCCGTATTGATTGAAAAGTATAATTACCAACCAGAAAGTGCTTTTCACGGCAGATGAAAGTAGCGTTCGGTCTTTACGTTCATCTACGCTTTGTTTTATCAATCTTTGGTTGGAAATCACTCGAAGCTAATTTCTCCAAGGAGTTTCCATTTAAATTGCGCTGAGTAGTTAATTACTAGAAAATAATGCGACATTTATTTTTCACTTTCTCGATTTGTGCGCAAATTTAAAGTTTTCAGAGTGATTACTTACACATATCTAAAAAATTGAGTCTGAATAAATATATAAACTCGCGTATCAGTATATGGATAAAATGGTGAGATGCAAATTCTATTCGAGCAGCTTCTTCCCACGAAACGATGCTTTCTAAAAATCGGCTCCCAAGTGGATACCTCATCAACCACTACATTGCTAACCTGTTCAAGTCTACGGTCAATCGCTATCTTCCCCCATGTTTCCCCGCAAACTGTGTCACTTACTCATTAAAACTCTGCCTCGAGTGGCTCTTCGGCCTTGTACGGGGTGAACATTATCGTAAAAATATACATATGCACACATACGTATTGGTGAATGCATTTTTGCATTTATGTAAAACGGATTCTCAAAAATATCACAGCCATTTTTAAAACAAAATTATTATATATTATACAAATCCACTCAAACAGAGCTTAATGTGCATCCATATATATATCTATATATGAAATTGAAATGTTTTGAATTTAGAGAAATACATATATATATATATATATATATATATATATATAATTTAAATAAAAACAGACTATTTAAGGTTCCATGTAATAAATTATTTCACCACAGATCTTTTGAAAGAACTGCGGATCATCAGACTTTACTTCCAAAGTTTGGAAGTAAAGTCTGATTATCCGCAGTCCTTTGAAAGGGCTGTGGTGAAATAATTTATTTCATGGAACCTTAAATAGTCTGTTTTTATTTAAATTATTTGTTCTGGATTTACATTGAGCTCTCTGGATTATATCCTTCTTAGGTTTACACATGCGGATTACCTAGTTTTTCATAAACTATATATATATATATATATATATATATATATATATATATATATATATATATATATATATATTCACAGACAATTTAATACCCCTGAAGATGGTCTCAGATGAGATTGATAATACATGGAAAAATGAAAAGTATTTGAAAGAAAATTTTGGTATTTTTCTTAATCAATTTTCTAAGGCTACCAAGAAAAATTAATAATAATAAAACGACATAAGTCTAAATTATTTAACTAAACCTGTTTGAATGAAAATTTGCTGCCTAAATGCAAACACACACACACACATAAACACATATAATGACGTAATAATGTCGTTTTTTACCTATTTTTTAACGTCAAAAAACGACATTATTACGTCATTATTTTTGCACCAACCTAATACATATTTCATTAAAAAACGTCTGACAAGGAAATTTGGTTAAGTTTTTTATTTGATTTTTCTTCTGTTCTTATAATTTTCTTCTTTTCTGTCCCTAAATTATGTAGAATTTGACTGTCGGTTTTAGGAAACTTGAATAAAAGAAGGACTGTTGCCCAAGTACAACATTTTATATATATATATATATATATATATATATATATATATATATATATATATATACATACATACAAATATAGATAACTAGATTCGTTTCGAAACTAATTTGAAAATCACCAACTATCTAGATATTACGTTGAATTTACAAAATGGCACAATATCCCCGTATAAAAAAGAAAACCAAGAACCCCAATATTTAAACATAAAATCTAACCACCCAGCCCATATCATAAGGCATATTCCAAAAAATATTGGGTATAGACTTTCTACTAATTCCTCCAATAGGGACATTTTTGAGGCCAATAAAACAAGTTATGAGGAAGCCCTATTTAAGAGTGGACATAAAAATAAATTAGAATATATTGATATAAATAACCACAACAGTACTCAGAATAAACGTAATAATAGGCAAAGAAAAATTTTGTGGTTCAATTCTCCTTTTAATTTAGCGGTAAAAACAAAAATTGGCAAGATATTTTTTGATTTATTAGAGCAACATTTCAAAAAAAAAACTGAGTTACACAAAATATTTAACAAAAACAATGTAAAACTTAGTTATTGTTGCGTGCCGAACGTAGGGACTATAATAAATGGATTGAATAAGAAAAAATCTAGGAATAATCCACGCAGTAATCCTCCTACTTGTAATTGAAGAAAC
This sequence comes from Acanthosepion lycidas, assembly GCA_963932145.1. Taxonomy (NCBI): domain Eukaryota; kingdom Metazoa; phylum Mollusca; class Cephalopoda; order Sepiida; family Sepiidae; genus Acanthosepion; species Acanthosepion lycidas. Next base: position 22,454,640 of record OZ010606.1, on the reverse strand, counting down.
AAAAACATCTGTCCATTACAGGGAAAATATCAGCAAGAATGATTGGTTTATCAAGTGAAAATTTACAAAAATAGAGAGGATACTAACCCTAAAACATACGTAGGTGCTACTCAGGATAAATTAAAAAAAAGATATTATAACCACACAAGTAGTTTTAAAAACGAAAAAATTAAGCATAGTACCACGCTATCTACTTATGTATGGAAAACCAAACAAGAAGATAATATACACCCCATCCTTAAATGGGAAATATTAAAAAATGCCCCAAATATAAAGCAGGTCATAAATTTTGTAAATTATGTGCAGAGGAGACATTATCCATAGCTTTATATGATCAACCTAACCATTAAACTCCAAAACTGAAATCCTTAACGTATGTAGACATAAAAAATCATGGCTACTAAATCAGACGTTTTCCCGCTTATTTGTCATTCCACCTTAATGGGTTTTTTTTTTGGTTTTTTCCCTCCCTCCCCATTTTTTACCCTCCCACCCACTTAGGTGTTTGTGGTTCTTTGGTCACGTGGTATAATTTTAGCTATCGCCTATAAATAAGCGTTTCTCTTTGCCTCGTTAGCCGAACTTTCCCTGACGATCCGTTTAGGTGTATATATATATATATATATATATATATATATATATATATATATATATATATATATATATATATATATATATATATATATATATATATATATATATATATGGTATGGGTGTTGACTTCAATGTACACTTTTATATTTACATGCGCTCTACCCCAGATATTGAGCACTTTAATCCCTAAATATACCATACTTTAAAAGTATATTTTATAATTCACATATATATATATATATATATTGTGCGTATTTAGGAAGCATTTTTTCATTGATACACGTTTCATTAAATATTATAGAAAGAAATTGACAATATTGATCCATATATTTTTTTATTTTATTTTATCAATATTCTGAATTTCTTTCTTCGTTCAACGATAATGTTATTAAACTTATCAGATGTTACGAAAAACTTTTGCATAAAATAAATAGACAACACTTGTCTATAATATTTAATGAACGTGTATCAATATATATATATATATATATATATATATATATATATATATATATATATATATATATATATATATGATATAATATTCATATATATAATAGTATATTCATTTTACTAGTCGGTGAAGTGTTGGCCGAAAAATGGTTTTAGATAATCCAAAATACACGAATTCGTGGTTTTCCATTTTGGGCAAAGCAAGGTCGGCAAAACATCTGCACACCTTAGAGGGAGTATATATCAAATTAAAACGATTGTCTTTGTGCCGACGAGAAGAGAAATTTATTCGCTTTTTTTCTTTACCGTGTGGCGTGTAAATCTATTTTTCTTTTTATATTCATATAAATGCAACTATTTATTCTGATTCTGAATGCCCTCGTTCAGCATTTTTTTGTTTTTTGCTTCTCCCTTTTTTAATATTAAATAATATTAGATTGTATTATAGTCGTAGTCCTTCTTGTTCTCCCAAGAAGATCTTCTATCACTCCTCGATTCTCGTTAAACGTTTCTCGTTTCTATCATATAGACAAAATCAGTTTACTTCGTTTCGGTGCATTTCAATTGCACCTCGACTGGCGAGAAACAAAAATAGTTATGAATAATTCTGCTTGTAAGCAAGCCGTATGTGAAACGTCACTTCTTTTTTTTTCCATTTGTTTGAGAAAAAATATACATGAAGCAAAAAGATGACGGAGTGAAACAATAGTACTTGTTGATAGCAGTTTGGTTAGGTGTTAAATGATGGCTAGTCTAAAAAATGGAAGCAGTTTTTCCTCACCAGTCGAGGCGCAGTTGAAATGCACCGAAACGAAGTTGCATCTTTGTAGTGAATAAACTGTCTTTGTCTATATGATAAAATTATAATAAATAATTATCACTTTACTATCCCTCTTTTGGATTAATGCTGTGAACGTTAGAATTTATATATTACTTTCGTTCTCATTGCATTGGATATATATATATATATATATATATATATATATATATATATATATATATATATATATATATATATATATATATATATATATTTCAATTAAAAGGTGCAAATATAATTTATAAATTCATGAATCATTCATACAAAAATTGAAATTAAAATAACTGATCCAACGTGCAACTTTCGGATAATAAGTGCGACGTTACTGTAATTATTGAACAATATAGTTCATGCCACATTGACGGAAAATCTACCAGTACAAAAGAATTCTCTTATTACTATATTTGTACAAAAACGCACAACCTTAAAATTTAAATTCAAACTCAGCGTTGCGACCGCACGTTCCAAAGCAATAACACATTTCTCATAGCATTTTTTCGGATTATATCTCTATTTTCGTTGTCCTCTTATTGCTGAGAAGTAAAAACAAGAACAAAATCTACTTCCATACCTGATGATGTCTGTAGGAACAGACGAAAGCTTGTAAAAATAAAAAAGACCTTATGCAACTGGAATTTATAAACGGGAATCATATCATTCATACACAGGTTCGGGGTTAGTGTACCTTATTAAAATTGCTTGCGAAGATGTATTCTCGCTATTTATATCATTAACCTCTATATTTGTTTTTTGTATGAATGATTCATGAATATATATATATATATATATATATATATATATATATATATATAGGTTCAGTTGCATTGATCTTAGTTTTTAACCTGGGTTTCACGTTTTTGCGATCATCAGACAAACTGGTTTATTTTTTCAAAAGTTGATCTATTTTGCTTATTTATGTTTGATTATTTGTGTGTGGTGTAGGGGGATTTTCTTTTGTGATTGTTTAGGATTCTCCCTTACATAGATAAACATACATACAGGTGTATGCATTTTAGTTCGTACAAACACACCCATATAAATAATCTGAGGTTAGGTGCAGATACATAGCCATGCGTTCGAGGATACATATCTACGCAATTGTCCTTCTATTTCGATGTCGAGACTTTAGCATTACATATATAGCAATGTTCTCTTAACAAGGAACATGTGAGGGTGGTCTTGACGTTTGTCGTGCCGTCAGATAAGCTCACATTTCCTCACACATGCACACACATTTGTAGACGCGTACCTACACTCACTGTCCTGTGTCCACTACCGCCATGTTGGATAAGTTGGAGACATGAGACAGTGTAACAGCGTTTTATTGACAAAGCATTTTACTTTTGTTAAGTAGTTAGGTAGTCGTCTTCGGATCAGAATGATAGACCAAACTATTAGGTTGGTGCAAAAATAATGACGTAATAATGTCGTTTTTTGACGTTAAAAAATACGTCAAAAAACGACATTATTACGTCATTATTTTTGCACCAACCTAATATGTGTCCGTGTGTGTGCGTGCGCTTGAGCGTGTGTGTTTAATATTAAAACACTGTCTGTTTGTTATGTCAGCGTCTTCCGAGCGGAATGAAAGAAGAAAACAGTGTGTTTTTCTTTTTTTCTTTCTTTGTTTCTTTTTTTTAGAGCCGTTCATGTTTGTTTGCGAGGTAGTTTTGTTCTTTTTTTATTCGGAGTGGAAGACGACAATTTATCAAACAGACATTAACGGTATTCTTACATTATTTCGAACCATTGTTCTCATTTTGTTTGATACAATTGCTTATACATGTGTTCATATCATCTAGTGGTCATGGGTTCAATCTTTGGATCTGGCAGTGAAGCACCAATTCAGCAAGAAAAGAACAAAAACTGACAACACGGGGACAATAATATCACAATAATCAACAGATATTCAATATCAACTGGACACCTGATGATTACCATGGGGTACTTGGTCGAAACGTTATTTCTATAATAACATCTATATCTACCAAGATGAGATTAATTAATTGATTTTATTTAACGGTCTCTCAAACACTTGTGGGCCATTTTGTGCCAAAATGATTGTGGTGTAAAAGTATCTTATAGTTGGCCAAGTATGGATTCAGTTTTATAGCCCTTCAGATATGGTTGAAGGAAATTTTTTCTGCAAGTATGGTAGAGAAGTTTTATTCCAAGATGAGAACAATAGTTCAAAATAATCCAAGAATATTGACAATTCCTCATCCCAGAAATGAGATACTGAACTTTGAAAAGTGCTACGAAACGACACCATAAATAAATGTCAAAAAAATCTGGCATTGAAAATAAAAAGTCCCTAAATTACATGGACGGTGGATATACAAGTTATACATTCATTACTATCATATAATGGCCATGAGAACAGTTTTTAGATCAATGAAGCAACAATTCAATTTTAAAGAATAACTGACAAAATATATATATATAACAATGATTAACAAATATTTATTTATAATCATTGACCACCTAATGCTGACGAAAGAGTATTTAGTCGAAATGTTAGGTCTATAACAATATTATCTATCTGTCTAGGACACATGGCACAGTGGATAAAGGCGTTGGCTAGATCCAATGACAGAACCCAAAGAGTGTGAATTCAATACCTGTTTAAGGCGGTGGAGAACTTGGAGAGGGGAATTAACAGGAGATAACTGATAACTGACATCCATTAGACATGGCACGTGGAACTAGAACAGTTTACCCCAGCGAGCGAAATAAAGGGTTCAGTTCGACATTCCCGCCACCTGAAGAAGGCCGGAGCGTACAACGGTCGAAAGGTTGTGATAAATATGGCAACAAAGATAAGGATGATAGTCCGAACAATGTAAATACTGAGTATCGTTTATATCAACCAAAATGGAAAATAATTTTCAAATATTAACAATTGCTCAACTCGGAAATGAAATACTAAGACATTAACGATTTCAATATAAAAAAAGAGACAGATCTCTCTTTCCTTCTGACCTGAAGACGCCTGCCTAACCATGGCGGAATATGTTGTCAAAAAGATAAAATGCATTTAATTAATAATAATGCCAGGGAAACACATTTAATTAAAACAGTATCCGACACATATCTAAATACATTTTGTCATTAGACATGGGTTCCTTTTTTAATTCACCTTGATGTCTTCATTCGGGCCATATTGCTGTAAAATGCCGGTTCCCGAATTATCAACGAAGTTGAGCCTACTCAGTACCTAGATGAGTGACCGCTTGGGAATACCAGGAGCTGTAAGCTTAAATGCATGGCTGGTGTAATAGATAATTGCTCGGAATTCATACAATCTAAAATTATTTTCTGGTTTCAAAATAACCTACAAAGGGTTGATAAACAGTAAAAACCAGATCAATCAATCAGTAAATATTCCATTCATTGTTTTTATTAACTTTTCTACTGTCTCAACTTTAATATTATCTGCAATATTTGTGATTACTTGCCAAAGGTTGTCTCTGATTTCAAACATTGATTTTGTTATTTTGAATTTAACCTTATTTTCCCTTCTCTTACAAAAATCTATTTTAATAAAAGGCCACCAGTCCACTATTGGATTAGCATCTGAAGTGATTTGGGGTCATTTCATTACTTTGGTATTTTTAGATTAGTATCTGAAGTGATTTGGGGTCATTTCATTACTTTGGTATTTTTAAAGCAGATAAAACTGTAGGAACACCGTAAAGGCTTAACACAGGGTAAAAAAAAAACAAAAAAAAACAGTCATAGCTAACCATATATGGAGGGAAAGGGGAGATCACTGCCCCCTGTGGGATGAGGGTGAAATAATAGACAGAGAACATCTCTGAAAAATACGAAAACTTAAGAAATCAGCGCTTCTGATAGACCACAAAAATCTCCTTAGCCGGCCAAGCATAGAAACGAACGTCATATGGAAACCAGTAATACAGAGAGCTTGAGAAAAATTACAAGAACAACAATCGGAATATGAGCACTGGTAAAAAAAATTGACAACTGAGATATAAGGCTTCTAAATCTCAAAATTTCACTCACTGATGGCCCAATGGACAAAAACGTTCGTTGAAATCCAAAAGTGACTTGACCCAAAAGTGACTTGACCCAAAAGTTGTGGCTACATATCTGCCACAGCAGCGGTAAACAAAAAATTGAGGATTTAGTTTGACTGATATATATATATATATATATATATATATATATATATATATTAATATAAAATGACAATAGGAAAACTGGTAATTGCTGACGCGTTTCGTCCAATGTGGACTTTATCAAAGCAAAATACGAAAATGAAATTAATTGAACAAAGTAACTAATAAAAACAAAAACAGAATGTACCTAGCAACTGGAATGTATTTTGCTTTGATAAAGTCCACATTGGACGAAACGCGTCGGCAATTACCGGTTTTCCTATTGTCATTTTTATTAATAAATGTTGTCTTCTCTACTGGTTAAATCGGAGAAATTTTCATATATATATATATATAACATATTATAGATAGATATATAGCAGTATCTGTTAGTGAGACACTATTCGGTTTTCCAACAGTTGATTGATTAATTCGTTTTCTACGGCTTGTCATCCTCTTGCAGGTTATTTAAAGCTAGAAGATATTTTGGGATTGTAAGATTTTTTTCATCGGAATAACAATGATTTATCTCTGTAACTAACATTGTCCTCTCAATGGATTAATGTCCTCCTTGATATAATCCCCTACCAATCACAAATTTGTATTATATACAAACATTTCAATAACAGTAAACTCGCTTCTATTTATCTTTTTCCTGTTTCATTCTTTGAATGTATTTAGGTGCATGTAGATCAATAACTGTTTCCGATATATCGGAACCAAACAGGGTTTTTAGAGTACAGAATTACTCGGCCAAATCAAACTTTCCAAAGAACGGGAATAACTAGGATCAGCAGAAATATGGTAAACATTTGCATCGATTCTAAAATGAAAGATGTCTTGAATGGTCCTGTTTTTTTGGTTTTTTTTTTTTCGGGACGACGCTTAAAAAGATTATGCAGCTTTAAAAATCTTTATCAAAGCCCAGAAGAATAATCATCGAATAATTTCTAACAGAAAAGGCAAACGGTTACAGAAAAAAGTTGATTTGAATTTCCCGTGTGAATAGACTATTTTATGCACTTGGTATTCACTTTCCTTCCCTAAGAATTTTCCAAATAATATATGTAGCACATGCTATATTACTAAGATTAAATATACATGAACCGAATGTACGTTCTGGTTCCAAAGAAAGTATCAGCGTGTATCGATACATACGGTGAATACTACTTAGGTTTTATCTGCACTTTGATTGGAATATTTCACTGTATAATGCTCGTTTTGATTGAGTCATTTGTTTTTTATGGCTTATAAACCCTTCCTGGTTATTTAAAACAAAAATATCTTTAGAATGTCAGATTTTTTTTTTAGAGTTACTGACACAAGTTCGAATAATTAACCCATAGCTGGGGGTAGAAGAGATGAATTCCTAATTTTCTCAAGGTTATTTGCGAGTAAGGGGATATAAAGAACCCAATGGCAATTTGAACTCAGCTCTCTGATTTACAATTCCGAACCGTTACCCATTGCAACACCAACACATCCTGGTCTATAGCACCTCGTATTTCCTACAATATTCGATCTCTGTGATTAATTGAAGTGTATTGATGAGAAGGGTAAATCAACAGATAAATATTTCTTGCGCAAAATAAATGCTTTTGACGAAATTGATTTATTCATATACCTGCGTATTCACCATTGAAATAAGTGCATTGTCAAAGGAGGAGATTATGTTGAAAAATATTTGTTGTGTCGAATAAAAGATCTTTTCGCGTCATTATGCTAGAAACCTATTGATGTATCTGCTTATTTACCACGGAATTAAGAGCATTGACTATGGAGGAGATTATGCTAATATTTTTTTTTATGGAAAATAAATTCTATTGTCATCAGTAGGCTATGTATTTATTGATATACGCACATATTAGCCACCGAATTAAGTGCATTGGCTGAGACGGAAATATGACGAAAAATATCTGTTGTGTAAAATAAATGCTTCTGTCGACATGAGGCTGCTTCTATGGCGATGTGACCCTGATAATTCAAGTGTATGAAATTGTCTAAATTTCTTCTAGCAAGATTTGAACTCATATCTCGATTTTATTTAAAGAGAATAAAGACAACAGTCTTGATAAAAAAATGAAAATTAAACTCCGATTAGTCCCAAACTAACATTACTGATCATTTAAATAAGCAAAATTATTTTCTGTATATATTCGTTTCGTCTCTCTTATTTTATGAGCTTCGATCTGTCATGAAAAAAATTTACCTTCAGATTTGAACTCATATCTCTTGTATTTAACTTAAAATATTAGGTTGGTGCAAAAATAATGACGTAATAATGTCGTTTTAGACGTTAAAAAATACGTCAAAAAACGACATTATTACGTCATTATTTTTGCACCAACCTAATAAACAAGCAGCGTAATTACTAGATTAAAAAAAATAATCATTCACTGTTATTGGAAGACTCGGATCGTTTTCTGTTAATTCGCCCCCAAATAATGTAAAGTTAATTATCGCAAATATTAATTCACCCCAAGAAATTATAAATTTTAAATCAAAATTTGTTTAACGTGCCTCGCAATAACTTCAACCATCAAAATGAAAAATTACCAAAAAATCAGGGAGTTATTCACATTTCACAAGTGCGGATGATATTCGAGGTACTTAAAAGAATTTTTTTACTATTTCAAAAAAAGTGAATAAAAAATCTGTTTTTGGTTTGCTAATCGTGGTGAGCGCAAATGCTGACCTCACACATTTGTGGCGTTGTAATCGTTAACCCAACTGGAAGGCAATGGATGGGCCGCGCTCTGGAAAAAAGTTGTGCGAATTTAGTTAATATAAATCATTTTCATTTTGGGGTGAATTAACAGAAAAGATCCGAACACTTAACATTTGCGGTCATTAAAAACAGCATAGACGAGAAATCAAATTGTCTCACATCCTGTATCGTCAGTCTGACTGGGTAATCTCCTCTTGTAAAACAAGCAACTAGAGCGAACCAGTTGGTGGCATTCAAATTTAATCATGAAGTTCTAGCCTTCATTATATAGTTATTTTATTTCATGCTGTATTGTATTTACCACTAATAGCGCGCAAAGATGAATAAAGCACGATGGTATTTAATACTTAACAAATCTAAAAAATAAAACCTACAAAATTGATACAAAATATATGAATATACCCGTTATCTTTTCTTCAATTCATTTGCGGTGAATCAAATTTAGATATCCTATAAGAGTTAGAGACATATAGGATTCAGTAGGAATTGAACTCTGAAGTCTCTTGCTCAACTGCGCCACACACAGTAATCAAAGGGGTTGCAGTCTGGGGAGTCAGTTGGCTAGATGTAAGGGGTGATGTCGCAGAAATTGTCTAACAGCTATGACTTTGTTCTCCTACTTGTGTGACAGTGTGCAGAGTCCAGACATAGAATCTTCCATAAGCCACCTTCTTGACCCAGGGCAGCACTACCCGCTCAAGGTACTTAATGTAGTTTTCCGTGTTGAGTCTGAGGCCCTCACCAACAAATTCAGGAGTTCTTTTCTTATCAGAACGATCAGAATGATTTTTCAGAGCTGTCATACCTTTGTAATCACAATTAGACTCATCCAACTCTCCAGAATCATCTACACTCCCGATTGACAGCCAAAGACTGAAATGTTTGTATTGGTACGGTTTCGGTGTAAATATCAAGCAGTACAGCATGCTGTTTCCAAATTTCTGGCAGCTAGAATTGCGTCATGGTGCTTTTTTAATCGCAGACGGTACCCAAATTGCCTTAATATACTGTGCAGTCGACTAAAATAAAATAAAAACAACGTCCATGCGCGAAATCAAAAATATAAAATGTCTACAATTTGCCCAGTTTTGGCGCCAATTTTTACATTTACAAGAGCTTCAAAGGATCGTGCGCGTGCGAATGTGCGTTCTTTTTCCTGGACAAAGTGTTATTTTTTTTATTATTATTTTAGGCGAAAATTTAGTCCCAGAAAGAGGAGTGTGTGTCGTCTCTCTAAGGAATATCTCACTCTCATGAGAGAGTTATGATTATAACATAGAACCTGATGCGTCCCCAAAAGGACGCATCAGGTCAAGGAGGCTGGACTATTTTATTTATGACCTCTCCATCCCTGAATACATGGGACTCTCCCTTCATAATAATTCTTGTGCAACATTTTGTCCGAATGGGTGTGTAGATAAATACCTGATTTTTAAACTTAGAGGTAACATTTAGGATAGTGGTCTCCAGACTTTATCAAATAACGGTTTCCTTTAATATATAAACATGTTTCCCTTACCGAAGTCTGACTGGACCGTAAATCTAAGATAGGCGTTTCTTTTCAAACAGCTTATCCGGATTATGCCATCCAAATCCTTTGAGGTCCTAATTAGAAACTTTTAGCTCGAAAAATGTTTTTCTTATTGAATCGAAAATTATTGTTCATTAGACTTGTATTTGCTTCCAGCCACTTATAGCGGTGATCTCAGTTTGGTATGGTTCAGTTTGATTTCTCCTTGTTCATGGAATCTACTTTTGTATTTGGTCAATGTCAGTGATACACGTTCTCATCAGCAAAAAAAAAAAATAATGAATTAACCAGAAACTACCGCCAGTCCGCTAACATGTCATAGTATTCTTTGTACGTTTCGTTCTGTTGTAAATGGTTAACAATATTTGTTTGGGAAGTCGTGACGTCATGAATAATGAATTTGTAGTTAGCTTATATAGTAATATCGAGAGTGAGGCTAGATGAGTGACGCTGAATGACCAAAATGTGTTCAAGCAGGGTAGGAATCTCTTCCTCGGTCTGCTCAAGCATTTCTTCATTGTCAGTGAGATTTCGTTGCGTCATCAGTATATTTTGGTTTGATATTCTTCACATGACTGTCTCGGGAACTACAAACCACCAAAGTGTTAAACTCCTAATTTGGAAAACTGCAGATTACTTGACAGCTACCAAAACACGAAGGGAGACATTGAAAACAGGAAGTGTCTACCACTTAATACTATTCAGAAATAGGAAAACGTCTTGAAATCAAGAATCGTCTGTCGAAATCAGAACATTCTCTGTTTACATGTCGAGTGTCTTTCTGTACAACTCTGGAGATTAATTTTCCTTTAGAAACATTGTAAAGGAGTACACAACCCCAGTTGACCAGAACAAGAAAATTAAATTATCTGCTATAAAAATTTAAAACAGTTAACCTTATCGTCGACAACAACAACTCATCTGCAAGATTTAAACTACAGAGAACCAATATTATTTATGAATTCAAATATCCTTCAAGGCTTTGTGTTTATAATCCAACTAAATCCACGAATAATTAATTATATTGGACATACCACCACATGCCTATCAAGAAGATTCACATTACAGACGAGAAAAATGTTGATACTTTCAAAAGGAATTTACTTCGAATTGCCTTCAATTTCCGTTGGCCTTTCAAGATTTCGAACGAAGAACACAAGAGAAAAAGTTAACCTGATTTATTTAATAGCGATTTAGCAAGTGTAGCTTAGATGTGGAGCAAGAACTAAAGTATGGAACACCCAAGGAAGATCGAACTCAGTATTCAGTCGTAATTAATATAATGCGAGAAGCTTGCTATGTACAGGGTGGGCCAAAAGTTGCTTAAACTTAGTAGGTATGCTCTTATATATATATATATATATATATATATATATATATATATATATATATATATATAAATATAAAAGTGAACATAGAAGTCAACACTTAGAGGCGACAGTCTGTTTCATGCTATATATAGCATGAAACAGACTGTCGCCTCTAAGTGTTGACTTCTATGTTCACTTTTATATTTACACACGCTCTATCTCTGATATTGAGCACTTTATTCCATAAATATAGCACACCTTAAGACTATATTTCTTTATATATATATATATATATATATATATATATAATTTTAATTTTATTACATTTATATTTCTTACAATCATATTTGTTTAAAACTGTTTATATACATTTGTTTAACGCTTTCCTTACATATTTTAGCATAGTTTAATCTTTTAAATGCTCAAAATGTCCTCATTCAACATTGCAACATTCCTCGAACGTCTTCAGAACACTATGAAACACAACACGACACATATCCCGATCTTTATCTATTTCAATAAATATTTCTGAGATTTACTCTTTTAAGTCTTCCACTGCGTGGGGATTTCTCCCATAAACATTGTTCTTAACTATTCTCCCACCCCCCACCCCCACACAAAAAAAAAACAAAGCCGTTGGTGTTAGGTCAGATGAACGCGGTGGCCATTCGGTGCTGCCTCTTCTTCCAAACCAACGCCGTGGAAAGTTTTGGTGAAGGTCGTCCCTTACCGCCAAAGTATAATGGGGAGGTACTCCATCTTGCTGAAAGAACAACAAGGATTTAAATAAATTTGATCTAAAAGTGAAATAGCAAAACAACTACAAGCCTACTTTTGACCGACCATATAAATGTACCCGGCCATTCCACCAAGGTTGGGTATGAAACAAGGTCGTTTAACGTGGGGAGGGCCATACGCATGCGCACGCATACGCATGCGTATGGATCAAGGTCGAAAATTGTGGTTTTAGCCACCCCCGGCGACTACTTACACCGGTATTACACCGACCTCACTTCTCTTACTGAAATGAGGAACGCGCTGCCGTAGGATTGGAAACCCGGGAGTGAATAACTTCGCCCAAAGGAGAAACATACCCCCCCTCCACACCCTCATTAAATCCTCATTGGCTAATAACAAACTCCTGTGCCAGGTAAAAATGTTTTTCTAAGCGTAGCTTAGATGTGGCACAAGGACAAAAGTCTGGATCACCCAGTAGGGATCGAACTCAATATTCAGTCGTAATTTATTTAGCGAGACAAGTTTGCCAACCCTTACACCATGTTAAGGTGGATTTTTACCGCACTGAGACGAGACGTGACTCGAGGTCGGGTTAATTGTGGGAACCCAAGTGCGCACACAAGGGCCAAGGATTAAATGATTTTCTAACCGTGGCACATGACAAAAAAAAAAGGGTGAAGCAATCAGTAAAGATTAAACTCACTCGTAACTGATCTATAGTACGACAAGCAGGTCTACCATTGTATCACATTAGCCCAATGATTCCTTTTCAGGTTTTAAAAATATATTCATTAAATCCATGTAGATATGTCAATCAACTGCTAAAATTTACATAATTTCTATACATAAATTCCTTTTAAGAAACAAAAATAAATCCTCCGTTTGCTTTTCGTAATCTTTCGTCTATTTTTGATATCAACATTAAAATGAATTAGGTGCAGTTTCGAAATAATTTTACTAAAAATATTTTTAAATGCTGTGATTAAATATCATCTATGGTTAAATATCAACTTCGCCACACATATTGAGTCTCTGTTGTATTTTTTAAAATAATAATATTAATTCGAATGCGATTACTTTAACAACAGGTTTATATCAGTGAAAACAGTATTTAAATTTTTGATAAAAGCGAGGAATAAATGTGGAAGTCTTAATAAGATTTGAATTGTTGTTAAAACACATCTGCGTTGATAGAGAAAAAAAGATTTTCAACCGGCATCTTTTCACCACTTAACTTTGCTCTTTCTTCGATTCGATTCCATTTCGCTTACAACTCCTAATTTTGGCCATCATGAGCCAGCAGAATGAAACCTTCGAAGTAATTGAGGTTTGCTTAATAATTAGTTGGATCGAAATTAAATATAGGGTATTGCACTGAAAGGTGCCAACCATCCATAAACAAGCTGCATATTGTCTAATAGTCTGACACGCAATAAGTGATCCAGAATGCATGGAAAAGTAGCCGACCTCAGAAGAAGACAAAAAGAAACAAATAATGACTGTAAGCGGAAATTTTAAACGGACACAATATCACAGTCGTCATAACGGCTGAAGATAATAAACAAAATAAATTAAAAGAAATACATAATACAATGAAAATCTTATGTAATAATAGATACCTACGAGGAGAGATAATTAAAAGAAAATTTGTTTATTACGAGTAGTATTAATAGGATTCAAATTTATTATTCATTTTGAATTGGTATTTCTTTCATCTTATTTCTCTTGCTTTTTATTCGAGGCTTATTCTTTATTTCTCATCTGCCCTGCTTACTTAAATATGCTTTATTACTAGTAGTATTAATAGGATTCAAATTTCTTAGATGAAGCATTGTCAATTATTATTCATTTTGGACTAGTATTTCTTTCATCTTATTTATCTTGCTTTTTATTCGAGGCTTATTCTTTATTTCTCATCTGCCCTGCTTACTTAAATATGCTTTATTACTAGTAGTATTAATAGGATTCAAATTTCTTAGATGAAACATTGTCAATTATAATTCATTTTGGATTAGTATTTCTTTCATCTTATTTCTCTTGCTTTTTATTGAAGGCTTATTTTTTATTTCAAGTACCTTGAGGAGGTAAGTGCTGCCCTGGGTCAAGACAGTTTCTGCGACCATATCACTCTTTACATCTAGCCACCTAACTCCACAGACTTCCGTCCAGAAGAGTTGCAGGAGATTCCGAAGTCATCCGAAGGCCATTGTTGAAACCAAATTTCCTCTTTTGTATTTCAAGATATTTTTGTGTAATTCTAGTAAATATATATGTTAAAATGAGATGTCAGTGTTATTTTCATTTTTTGCATAATTTAGACGACGATTTATCAATCGCACGCTGTATATACCAATATCTTTTAGAGAGATAGTATTTCATTTGGTTTTCCAACAATTCAAGCTTAGGCACAATACTCTCGGATCTTCTTGATAACAACGAACCGCTTCTTTCGTTTTCCACGATTTTGACTCCAACAAAGAATTGCCTCTTTCTTTTCTTTTTCTTTTGGCTCCCCTAAAAATCATTTACACTTTTCTTTCTTTCCTGCCTTCCTTCACTCTAACAATCTCGTTAACGTTTCAATCAGCAATGTGTTTTAAACTGCACGACTTACGAAAAGGGCATATCTTTTCTTCTTTTTTTTTTCTTTTTTTTTTTTACTTTCTCAATTCATTCATGGTTGTCTTGTATTTTCGCCAGTCCCACACCGTAAAACTCTTTTATTTTGCCAAAGGTTTGACTGGCCTGGCCGTCCTGTATTTAATCACGAAGCTGGATAATACCTTGCTAAAACCATTTGATTCCTTTTCAAGCATTATTCCTCGCTTAAAAAAAAAAAGAGAAACAGAAAATCGAACACGTTGAGTTGATTACTCTCCAGGCTTAGCACAGGCATTTATTCTTCTTTATTCTCTCCACACCTAATTCACAATCTTCTTCCTTCAACTATTTCTGTTAACATCTTTATTTCAGAGATTTCTCTCCTGCCGGAACCTTGTTCATGTTTTGTGATGTTTGAAATAAGATCCCTGGTTTCAAGTGCAGGTCGACATGCCTTGCCCTTTTCTTGGAACTTTGCTCTATGCTTTTGACAGAACCTCTTTCAATGGAAGCAAGAAAGCGATCAGGCAATACTTGATCAGATAAAAGAACTTGCCATCTTTGGGGAAACTGAATTCTAATCAAAGAATAAAAGGTGCAGGTTGTTAACTCTAATCTGAATTCGGTTTGATTTCTAAGGTTTTGCTCAGGAAAATCTGATCTTACACACTGATCTGTCATCGACATTAGCTGTGTTCATGTAACTTTTGGGAATTGAGCCATCTGCGTGTCGATAATATTAAGAAGTTCGGAGGTACTGTGAAATTTTCCCCAACTTGAAGTTTTTTTTTTATGTGTAGACTCTCTTGAAGTCGTGAGCGATCGTGGCTCTCCACAAATCCATATTCTTTATAGGTCTTAGCAATGTTTGGTTTTTCTTTTACTATGCATCTATACCCTGTTCTGACGTCCATCTCATATGCTTCTTAGGCAGATTACACGCTGCTTTCTTTTGTCCCTTCTTGTCATCCGTATGCCTTATGATTAACAAGTTCTCCAAGCTTTCTTAACTCATTATGTGTTCCATATATTTCAACCGTTTCTTTCTCATTCTGTGTGTCGTTTTTCTTTCCATTTAACTTAAATCTTCCCCATCGTTTACATGTTCTCTCCATGGTATTCTCAGCATTCTTTTGTAAACTATATTTTTCTTGTCTCAAGCCTCTTCTTTATATACAAATAAATTGTCCAGTATACATCCGTTTATCTCTATCTATAAAAGGCAGGATTTGTGTGTGTGTGTGTGTGTGTAACGAATTCACGGCTGCAATTTTCGACGGATTTGCACCAAAATTTACATGCACATGCTCCAAGTTAGCGGGAAGGCCAAGACCGACCCAACTCCAATCGATAGTGGAAATAATCGATTTTTTCATGCTTCTACGGCACTTTTCATGTAGTTAGCGGCCATTTTCTACTGGCCAGAGTGAGAGCCTATAGCTGGCTGCCACGAATAGGCAGGAAGATTCTATTGGCCACTGTGAGAGCCAACAACTGACTGACACGAATGTTAGCTAGCATGCTAGCATGTAAAAACAAATCGATAGCTGTATTCGTCACAAGTGGGAAAAATTTAAATCTGCATGGCACTTTACTCCAATTGGCTCATTTGCTTGCTTAAACTCAACGTTGATTCTGATTCCGCAGAACTGGGTTGGGTGTGAAAAAGTATTTGTTGTTAACATTCTTTTTTCATTCGGTTTTTCCAGTTACGAGTTCTTTTTTAAAGCTGATCGTTTTGTGTTCATTTTGTTTAGTTCTTTTTTCGTAACAGATTCCATGTTTAGTATAGAGCTTAGAAAAAATTCGCAGTGTGAGATAGGGAAGAAGTAAGGTATGTAGCAACATCAGCACGGCAAAGGGCACTCCTTTAAAGGCAAGGAAGGGCAAAAATATTTTAACTCAAGTGATAGTGATTGCTGTACGAGTCGTACGATTTTTGAATCAAGCACGGGCAACGCCGGGCCATGATGCTAGTTGACATATAAATGTCAAATAAATCTACTTATTTTTCTTGAATCATTTTAGCGATAGTCCAAACACAGTTTCACTGTATACGGAATACATTTATATATATATATATATATATTAATTGTGTTCACCCAATACCATGCCTATGAGCTACTCAAGGTAAAGGGTTACTTTGGGGTGATTATGAGCGTAAGAAAGGGCAAGAAGTGAATATTTTTTTTGGGGGGGAAGCAGGAAAGATAATGGCTACCTCTAGATCTGAAGAGGTCAAGATTCAATTCGTGAATGAGTGGGGAGGAGTGTAAACCGGACGATAAGTAAAACCTATCTACTCTTATTGGGAGAAGAAAAATTAAAAACTGAATTTAATAAAAAAAAAACAATTTACGGAATTAGGAAGAGACATTAAAAGTATAGAGTTGAAGTAGATTTTAGAAACAGTCGGAAACCTAATCCTAAACAGGAAATAACGGCTATGCATCTACTAATGTTAAAAAAAAACCCTGGAGGAGTGTGAACCGGACGATGGACAAGGAGGAGATCTTAGAAGTAAAAGTAGAATTGAAGTAAATTTTAGAAGGAGCCGGATTGATAATCTGCACATTTTAGAATTGGCGCGTCAAGTTCAAATTGCAGCTAGAACTGTTGCTGTTGCTTAGAAAGGCATGAATATATCGCTTCTACCTCCAGATAGATGTTAATAACAAGGCCGGCTAAAGCAAAAAATGTAAAGCTCCGAATCGAAAACGGGTTGGGAGTGTAGGAGAAAAAAAAAACTTTGAATTCAAAACCTCTTGGTTGTGAGGCGAGCAACTACACCACGTAAAACTTACTTGTTGCGAAAACAAGTAATACATAGCCGGTGAAATTGGGTCCCTATACTCCGCAGGAAATCAGCATCATACTTATAAAACCCAGGTTGTCTGTGTGTCTGTTGGTTTATATATTGGATCGGATTTCCTACATTTTTCAACCGATTCCAACAAAACTAGACAGGACTACGTAAAATTACCTTGCCGTGGTTTTGACAGTACCAAAAATTGGAAAAAACACAATTGTTTTTGCACGAAATCAATTTGAAAACACGATTAAGAATCATCGCTGTTTCGAGAATGAAAAGGGGACAACTCATATCGAGTTATACTTATTATAAAACCCAGCGGTTTTGTGTGTGTGCGCGCGCGCGTGTGTGTGTGTGTGTGTGTGTGTGTGTTCGTTTATATATGGGATCGGATTTCCTACATTTTTCAACCGATTTCAACAAAACTTCACTTTTTTTTTTGGCAGGTAGTGTTTCTTATTGTCTTGCACACTTTTTTCTTTATTTTTACATACAGAATGCTTTAAAATTCCATTTACAAGACAATTGTTTATAATAAAATTGAAAAATTCTATTCAATCGGTAGACTCATAACGATCGAAAACAATGTTTTTGTTTGAGTTTGGGTTTGACCAATTCGTAAAAAAAAACAAAAAAAAAAACTAATTAAGACATGCGTGTCCGTCAACCTTAAACAATAATCTTTGTCAATTTTATTTTTCAGTCTTTATGATGGTCGATACTTGATCTATCTCTTACTGTTACATCCCCGGGCAACGCCGGGCTCTACTGCTAGTTTCTGATAAAATGATATGCGGCTCTTAGTGTGATGTCAGTAGGAATCTCGCTGCAAACATTTCGTTTCGTTTAATGGAGATTTCCATTTTTAAAAGATTGCTCGTGAACAACTTTGTTGAAAACATGGACGGCAACGCAAAAGCTGTTCAGACATGTATAAACGGACATGACAAGGCCGGAACTTCTGTGAGCCACCGTAAAAAAAAAGGAGGAGATTGTCTACTTCTGTTCTTAGGTCTTCTTGATGATTGAAGCAGTCAAAGGTCAAGCGATAATGATGATGATGATGATGATGAATGAGCATTTAATCTCTTCGGTGTTCGAAGATCAATGAATAGAGTCTTCTATAGATGAAGCGTGTTTTTAGTTTTCGAGGCCATTCCAGGGTGTGGCTGTGACAATATAGGTGTCTACAGGGTTTAAAATATAGTGAGTTCTTTTATTTATTTAGAAGTTTATCTTTTTAATAGAGGTTAAAATTTTAATTTAAAAAATATTAAAATTCTAAAGTAATTAATTCTGGATTGCCGTCTCGACTTCAGTCACTTTCTCACCGACGTAAGGTGGCTCCCCTCTGTCTTTTCTACAAATATTTTCATGACAACTGCCCTGACAAGCTTTTTATCTTGATACCCCAATTACATGAATTTAATTGTGCCATTAGATTGGCAACTAGGTTTCACCTATTTACTGTTGAAATAGCTAAATGCAACCTCCGCTTCTACTCCAAGAGTTTATTTTCTCGTACTTCCTCCCTGCGGAAGTCCCTTCCGTTTAATTGCTTCCCCGATAACTACAAACTTCGAACATTTAAATGCAATGTCAGTCGATATCTTCTTGAATCCCGTTTATATTTTGTCCTTTCCTCAGTCCCCCTTATATTCTGCTTTTCTCTCACTTTCACTCCCTGTAACTGCCTGCGTACTAGTGGCATTGCTTCGGGCGAAATTATTAAAAGAGATATCAAAAAAATCAATTTTTTGCTCTTTTTGGAAACTCAAATAATCAATTTTCCTTGCCTTCATTTTTAAGACAAATCGTGGTTGTCATTTTTTTTTTTTTAGGGGTGGTGGCTTCGTCCTTTTCGCTGATATCGTTGTCTTTACAGCCTTCATCATACGCCTGTCACATTTTGGTGATGTCCAGTGGATAGAGAACACGGCCCTTCATTTGGTCCATTAGAGCGTGTTGTTTTCATTCCTTTATTTGTCGCGTTTACAGTCATTCCTTTCAGAATGAGTATCTGTCAAGATCTCCATATATCTTTCTGGTCCTCCACGATACTTGGCTATAGGAAACGCATTAAATAAAAGAATAATAATAACATGGATGAAATCATAGAATCGATTCGACACTTCCTGAAGTTTCTTGAATGGTTCAAATACAAAAAGGCATCACACCTGAAACACTGTGATAAAGAAAATAAAGACTACACAACTTGTCTGAAATAATCAATCTATAATCGATTCACTGTTTTCATTACAAGGTTGGAAAAAAGAATTTAACCTTCACAGTTAATAGAATCAAATCAATAGAGCTTTTGTGTTTTATTATATTTATCGCTGGCTATGGTACCGGCCGTTGCGCGGGCGAAGATACTTTCTTCTCAATATGTGAATGGAACTGTCTCACTTTTATGCATGACGCCAAACTAGCTTGGCACCTTCGTAATCAGTTCCAGCTTATTTTACAACGATAATATAGACGGCGAAGTTTAATTTCTGTACCCGCAAAACAGCGAATGTCAAAAGGATTGTTTTTCTATTGACGCCCGCTTTTATCTGTATACTCCCTCGATAACTTTGTTTTCTATCGATTAGGCATACTAGATCTTAGATCACGATAAATAAAGTTTTGAAAAATTCGAAAATTATAACAAGAAGTAATCTGAAATATAAATAATTTGAGAAGAAAATTTATAATGTCCGTAAATAAAAACAACTTTGAATTCAAAGTCTCTTGGTTGTGAGGCGAGCGACTACACCACGTAAAACGTATGAAACAAGCGAAAACAAGTAATACATAGCTGGTGAAATTAGGTCCCTATACTCCGCAGGAAGTCGACATTTATGCTCACAGATAAGAACACTTGGCACAGTGAATAAAGACGTTGGTTAGATCCAGTGACAGGACCCAAAGAGTTGTGACTTCAATCATTTACCATTTTATAAATAACGAAAAGAATTTTTTATTCATAAATTTATAAAAATATATATGACCTGCTTGTATTTTTGAGATGAGGTATTATGTACACTATTTACATTACTCAGACTATTGTCCTCATCTTTGTCGCCATATTTATCACAATGTTTCGTGTATTATACGCTCCGGCATTCTTCAGGTGGTTGGAATGTCGAATTGAACCCTTTATTTCGTTCGCTGGAGTAGACTGTTCTAGTTCCACGTGCCATGTCTAATGGATGTCAGTTATCAGTTATCTCCTGTTAATTCACCTCTCCAAGTTCTCCACTGTCTTATCCAGGCATTGAGTTTAAAGAGAGATAACTGAGACACCCGGAAGAGGCGTGGCACGTGGAACTAGAACAATCTACTTCGGTGGACGAAATAAATGCTTCAGTTCGAAATTCCAAACGACTGAAGAAGGCCGGAATGTACAACGGCCGAAACGTCGTCAGTATGGTAACGAAGATGAGAACAACTGCTCGAACATTGTAAATAGTGTAAATTATTAAAATACCTAATCTCAAAAATATAGAGAAAAATCTGCTGTCGCAAATATGATTGGACTATTTTATTATCTTTTTTGATCAGTATTAATTCTTACTTCTTCTTTTTATAGTCAATAATTACATCCTCAATTTTTTTTTCAACTCAAATTGAACTTTTCATTCACATGGATTATTACTTTTATAGCATTTTGATTTTAATTATTTTATTATATCTCACTTTATAGTTTTAACCTTTCATTTGATTTCTTTCCATCAGAATTTTATATAGGTTCCATACAACCTATCGCCATTTTCCTGTGTTATCGTGTAAGAACTTACAAAAGAATACTACAAGAAAGCCTTTTTTTTTTCCGTTGCCTTTACTATCGCTCTCTTTTCAAATCTCTTCTGATAATGAATGTTAGAGAAATTGCTTTCCCACTTTCGTGTGTAGCGAAACATGTCGAAAGGCGGGAGGCGCTACTTTCTGACATTTTGTGTTGTGTGTAACGGTGGATCATTTTTGAACAGTTTCAAATGCCAGATAAAAAAGAAGATAAAACTGATAATGGCGTCTCCGAAATAGAAAAATAGACGGAAAGAAAAACTAAATAAAAAGGAATAAAACAAAGAAGAAAGAGAATGGCGTCAAGGAGGGAGAAAGAAAAAAAAAAAAAGAAAAACTGGATGATGAAAAGACATCGAAAACTAGGCGGTAAGAGTAGCAAGAAAAAACAACAGGACACGTGACACAGTGGATAAAGACGTTGGTTAGATCCAGTGACCCAAAGAGTGTGAGTTCAATACCCGGTTAAGGCAATGGAGAAATTTCATAGGGAAATTAACAGGAGATAACTGATAACTGACATCCATTAAACATGGCACGTAGAACTAGAACAGTCAACCCCAGTGAGTGAAATAAAGCGTTCAGTTCGACATTGCAACCACCTGATGAAGGCCGGAGCGCACAACGGCCGAAACGTTGTGACAAATATGGCGACAAAGATGAGGACAATAGTCCGAATAATGTAAATAATGAACAGAGGTGAACTTTTCCAAATGTAAGTACAGACTGACTATAAAAGCAAGGAAATAAAATAGAATTTATAGAATAAATCTGAACACAAATAATTATTTTTCAATCTAACGATCTCTTCTTACAACCGTTTAATAACAATGCATACAATTGATTTTTAAATCGAAAGGATCCGTATAATAATAAGTAGATACACTATCTTGTTCAATGAAGCATGTTTATATATATATATATATATATATATATATATATATATATATGAAGAAAAATATACGGAAAAAACAAACAAAAATCCTTATATGCAATTATGCTGTTTTAATGTTAATATAATGTCAACGTCGGACATTATATGGTTTTATTGCTATATTTTTTTGACGACAACATGACCATGTTTAAACGGAGTATGTCCTGAAGATGGTTTATTAGACCGAAACGTCCGACGTTGACATTATATTAACATTAAAACAGCATAATTGCATATATGGATTCTTTTTTGTTTTTTCCGTATATTTTTCTTCATACTGTCGGATCTATATCCATATATTTGCTTACATATATATATATATATATATATATATATATATATATATATATATATATATATATGTGTGTGTGTGTGTGTGTGTGTGTGTGTGTGTGTGTGTGTGTGTGTGTGTGGTGGACTCTCCCGTCGACGTATGAGGGTCAGCAAATCAGTTCCTAGGAACCGACGGCCAGATACCAGCACATATGATTTGATTGTAGCGGTGAATGCTTTGTGCAGAACCAACCACACTTTTTGAAGAGCCGAATACAGAAAACTGGTGCACTACGTGTCACAGGGTCCCTAAAACAACTTCCGCAGATTTTAAATTCAGAGTTGTCCTTCTCCTAGACCAGTTGCCACCCAAGGCTATAGAACCCAGTTTGTCCAGATAATTAACTATAGCTGGAAGGAGACGAGGATTAATACTATTCCCAAGGTTATAAAGTAAGTGAATGTAATGGATTCGACTGGAATTCGAACTCGGCTCACCGCTGGCCACTATTCCTCCGTGCCTCCTCTCTCTTTCTCTCTCTCTTTCTCTCTCTCTCTCTCTCTCTCTCTCTCTTTATATATATATATATATATATATATATATATGTTAGTAAACAACATATAGTACCCAACACCGCCAGTACGACTCGGAGTTTCATGCTACTAATGCAATCACCAGGTACTGATCTTTGTTTTCAGTTTTGGTTAATATTTCTGGCTCGCGCAATTCGTGATGTTGTTTGGATGTATAATTACTGTTTTTAAATGTTAAATTGCACTATAATCTAATTTTCAATTTAAATTTAGGCTAGAACTTCCAATTAAAGTTGAAATTAACATTATTTCATTTTTCATTTAATGAAGACGTTTACGGAAGCTGTAGTGAAAATCTCTCAAGGAGACAACGCTTTTTGTTTAAAAAAATATTTGGTGATAAAATTAATAAAAATTAATAAAAAAATATATATTCACAGTGATAAAATGAAGATAAAAAAAGTAATGATAATAATAGAATAATAAAAATAATAAAAAATAATATTGATAATAGTAATATTAAAAAATAAAGACAGTAAAAATAGTAAAAATAAAATGATAGGTCATCGTAATATAGCAATAAAACCATATAGAAATAATAATAATAATAATAATAATAATAATAATAATAATAATAATAATAATAATAGTAGCACTAAAACCATTATCTATGAAGCCCAAAACTGAGAAACAGAAATATTAATCAAGACTGTAAACAAACATTATTACCCGACCACTGCATTAGCATGAAACTCCAAGTCGTACAGGCAACGTAGGTACTATGTATTTCATATATATATATATATATATATATATGTATATATTCATACACGTTTCATAAAATAATATAGACAAGTGTTGTCTATTTATTTTAAGTAAATTTTTTTTTCGTAACGTCTGATAATATATATATATATATATATATATATATATAAGGGAACATTCAAGTCAACACTTCAATGTTCACACGCTCTGTGATATTGAGCACTTTATCCCATAAATATAGCACACCTTAAGAATAGATTTCTTTATATATATATATATATATATATATATATATATATATATATAGAGAGAGAGAGAGAGAGAGAGAGAGAGACAGAGAGAGACAGAGATAGAGAGACAGAGACCTATGTTTCATTGAATAATATAGACATAGTGTCTCTATTTATTTTTATACGGATCCTTTTTTGTTATCTAATCAGTTTCTTGGTGTCAAGATGAAATTCATCAAGGAAACCACCATTGAAACGCTTGTTTTGCAATAATTCCGTAACTACAACGGATAAATTTTAAATTTTGAACTAGCTGTAACGGCATGTTTGTGCATCTTTTCAAAAAAAAAAAAGAAAGACCCATCACAACGGAATTCAGAATTTTATCGCAGTTACAATAACTTTGTCTTTGTAATTTTCTCCTGAAGATGCTCTTAGATAAAACTGAAAGTACTTGGCTTAAAAATAAAAACAAAAACAAAAAAAAACTACTGCGTCTTCCTTGATGGGTTTATTTTAACATCCAGAAGCTGATTAGACAACTGGAAAGAATCAGTATAAAAACACTGACTCAGACAAAATCGAAAATACCAGTGTCTTTTGCCTGTTTTCTCTCAATCTCTGAGGAAGCTTTAATAAAATTGAAACGTTAGATTCATATACGTTCCCTATTTGTTCTTTATTTTATCATACTGTCGGATTCCGATCTATATTCTATCTGTATTTGATATTTAACTTATAGATTAAAGTTTATAAGCGGTAAACTCGACCTTGCCAACCGAACGATCCTTTGTGGCCGAGCGGTTAGGCACGTCAAGGTAAATGACGGTTCCCTATATATATATATATATATATATATATATATATATATATATATATATATATATATCGTTGATGTTTGTTGATCTTGGCCACTTCATGTCAGAATGAAAGACAAATCTGTGTGTAAGGCAAATGTTTTGGAATTTTTGAGGATAAGAGGGGTAATGAATTAAATTATCTTAACAGATCCCACGACCAGATTCCAGAAAGTGTTTGTTTATATATACATGTTTATGCATATTTAAAGCTGTCTGTTCAATTTAAATTAGCCCAATGTTACCATAAATTACACGCACAGATATATATATATATATATATATATATATATATATATATATATATGTATGTGTGTGTGTGTGTGTGTGTGTGTGTGTGTGTGTGTGTGTGCGTGTGTGTGTGTGAAAATCTATAGAAAATAGGAAAGAACTGGTTAGGTAAATAATCCAAAGTTCTTTAGTATTTTTGTTATTATTTTTAAAAAACAGTGCTCGACACAAAAGTAGAGCATTAATATAATTATTTAAAAATATTTAAAAATATGATTCCAACACGCTACATATGTATTTTTAAATAAATATATATATATATTAGAGCCGTTAGTATCTGCTAGATTTTATTTTAATTTTAATTTTATTTAATCTCTTCCACCTCTTATCCTCTAAAATTACAACGCATTTTCTTTACACGCAGTATCCGTGATCAACAAACGTTATATGGAAGTTTGTTTCATGCTTGTGATTATAACGACTACGTTCAAACATGATACAGACTGTCAACATTCGGTGTTGAATTCTAAGTCCACACTAGTTATATTTACATACGCT
The DNA here is from genome assembly GCA_963932145.1 of Acanthosepion lycidas. Classification (NCBI taxonomy): domain Eukaryota; kingdom Metazoa; phylum Mollusca; class Cephalopoda; order Sepiida; family Sepiidae; genus Acanthosepion; species Acanthosepion lycidas. Next base: position 22,428,758 of record OZ010606.1, on the reverse strand, counting down.
CTATCCCGGATAGTGAACACCTTTCCCGTGTGAATATACCGTACTTTTACACCATATTTTATCATACCCCTCCCCATATATATATATATATATATATATATATATATATATATATATATATATATATATATATATAATGTTTTTCCAATTTACAATGTGTGTGTTTGTTTGTGTTAGATTTGAAGTCAGTGTATTCTTTCTTATTTATTTTTACCCACCGATTAACTATCATCTGCCATTTTTCAGTCCATTCTCATTCAATTCTTCTTCTGGTGCTTATGGGTAAATTTTTTACAATCACTCTTATTCAAGTTTTTACACCTTTTTTTTTTCTTTCATTCCTAATTAATTTTTTCTTGTTTCTCGCATCGTTTTTTTTGTTTCTTCTAAATAATTTTCATTTATTTTATTTTTCTTTTTCTCATATTTTTTTTTTTTATTTCTCGTCACCAATCTCATTTGCCCTAAGGTTTTGTCTCAGATATTCCTTCTCAGTTCGCGCGCTGTTTATTTATTTATTTATTTATTTATTTATCTATCTATATTGCCGTTTAAGATTTTTGCTGTTTTAAGTTGTTTACTGAAAATGTTGCTTGAATTTTTGCCATTTTCCTTGCTATTTTGACATTCTTTTTATTCATTTTTCTGATTCCTTTTCATTTCAACATTTTTTTTTTCTTTTTCCTCTTCTTCTTTTTCTTCCTCTTTTTTCATCTTCGTCGTTCTTTCCATTTTATCTTTCAGTTTATCCATTTTTCTGATTCCTTTCTATTTTTCTTCTCCTTTCCGCCATCTTTTTTTTCTTCTTTTTTTTTTTTGTCTTCTAATGTTTCTTGTTTGCATTTTCTTTTTATTTTTTTATTGCTTCTCCCCTTCGTCACTCTCAATTCTTTACTTCCTTTGCTCATCATAGAACTCGAAATCAATCGAATCTTGCCCAACAAATGAAGTATCTGCCAAACTTTACCTTTCAATACCGCTATCTTTTTACCTTGACCTCATAATATTTCTCTGATCTGCTATTTAACTACATATTATATGTCTATGTTTCTTTTTTTTTTTCCTTTTACCGACCTAATCGCCATTTTCTTACCTTTGTTTTCCGTACTTCTTTCTTCGCGCATTTCTCAAGGTTGCTTCCCAATTACTTCTTTTGCAAGTATTCTCCGCTGAGCATTTATATTCAGTCCCTTCTTTCTCTCTCTCTCTCTCTTTTCAGCCTGTACGACTTTTCACAAGTCTACATGTTATTCATTTTTATGGTTATTTGCTTTTCTGCCCAAATTCAGTTTTCTTTACTATTTAATATCAGGAATCAATGAAATGGCTTTCTCTTTCTTCATTTTTATTTTAAACCTACTTTAACGTGCTTCTAGCAAAAAATTAAAAAAAACAAAACAGACGGAAATCATTGGAAATAAAGAAGCTTTGATATTTTTTTTTTTTTTTTTGTAACGAGCACCTTTTACAATACAATCATTGTTTAACATTTCCTCTGCACATATGTCAGGGATGCTGAACGATGGAAAACATATTTTCAAATGCACACATACTTTGACGCACACATTTTCGTCTACTCCCAAAATCAACGTCTTGTATAAGATATACAACCACAAATCTTTCTTGTGGACTGACGTGTCTTAATTCCAACCAAAGTGGTATGCAGCAATCTTGATACGAAAAAAAAAACATAAATTCCAATAATAAACAGATTTTAAATAAAAAATAATTTTAAAAGTAAATCGAAACAATTAATAATCAAGAAAAAAAAACTGTTAATGAGCCTTGAATATATTAGGTTGGTGCACAAATAATGACGTAATAATGTCGTTTTTTGACGTAAAAAAATTCGCCAAAAAACGACATTATTACGTCATTATTTTTGCACCAACCTAATACATTGTGAAATAGATTTAGATTGTTAGGATCACGTGACACAGCAGTTTTAAAAAAATAGCATAGCGATCACGTGGCAATAGAAACATTCAAAGCTCAAACCCATGAAGGAAGGAGAAAATTACTAATAGACATCGAACTTCATCTTTTCTTGATGACTAAAACCAATCAAAAGCTTGGGACCTTAACAAGAACAAACAAATTGTGGACACTTCCTTTAGACCATCAGTACCCCACCAAAAAAAAAGAAAAAGAAAAATGGAACTAATTTGGCAAGAACACCCAACTCCAGCTAGTTCTTGCAAAACCTGTCAGTCCAGATGTACAAGCGAAATGTGTCCATCGCTTGCTAGGCCTGTCGCGTAGTCGAGAGTACCTGGTGCTTCTCAGCGGTTACTCATGTATGACCAGTTTCAATGGTGCTTAACTTCGGTGATCTGACAAGAACTGGTGTTTTAACGTGATATAGCCGTCACTACACCAAGAAGAAATTATACAAAAACATAATTGAATTAACGTATATTATCTATTCAACAAAACTTGTTTAAATGAAAATTTGCAGTCTAATTCAGCCAGTATATATATATATATATATATATATATATATATATATATATATATATATATATATATATATATATATATATATTACCTGATGATCCGGACTCCTTTAAAAGGATTTTGGTGAAATAAATTATTGTAAAAGTGGTCTGTTTTTCATTATATATATATATATATATATATATATATATATATATAAAGAAACACCTACAGTAAAATGAAATTAATATGAAATGCTAGAAGATGTAAGCTTTTGAATGACCCTTGTCCTTTGTACTTACACGAGAAACAATATATTACTAGGTTTATATAAAAAATAAAAGTTTACTAAATCAGTGAAATTAAGTAACTATTTTTGCCGTCATTGTCATAAATTTTACTTAAAAAATATTTAAATAAAAAAAAATTGTAACCTAATAATATACATACTTATACTTGATGTAAAAATAATTCTACAAACTGTAAGGGATTCTAATTACATTTAATTGTTCTTAAAAGAAATATAGTATATTAAAAATTAAAAATTAAAAGTGAAAATATTTTTCAAATCGTAGTTAAATAAAACGTATTCTAACCTAAACACCCACCAAAAAAAACCAGTAATTTTAAAAGTTACTCCAAAATTCGCTTGAGGATGAAATGGAACTAAAGTCTTTAATTTAATTACAAAATTAAATTAGTAGCTTTTAGCTTCCATTTTTGAAACATGGTTAGAACTGTGTAGCGAAAAAAACATATTTTAAATAAATTAATTTATAATATTATATATATATATATGTGTGTGTGTGTGTGTGTGTGTGTGTGTGTGTGTGTGTGTGTGTGTGTGTGTGTGTGTGTGTGTAAGGGAAAGATTATAGTTATTCCCACGAGAGAAAAGTGTAAAATTTTAAAGAGAAAAAAGAAGCTACAATTTTACAACACGCGTATGTGGTAGAAATCCAAATTCTTCTTTGACTGATAGAGAAAATGATCCTTTAATTAAGGAATAATAAAACAATTAAGATTGGTCAGAGAAAGGAGGAAGGATCTTTGCGCTTATCATTTTATAACATCTGTATATTTTTAAACGATCTCTATTTTTGTGTATTGTGTGTGTGTTTTTGCTGGATGTTGAGTATCGGTCTGTATATTTTTTATAAAAAATGCTTCAATTATCTTTAAACGTTTTCTACAATTATATGTTTTCAACTGACAATATTATCTACAAGGATTTTTATTATAGGTACAAGTAGTTGGGTCTCAGGGTTTAAGTGCTTTCTGATCGAACTGTTATCACTAAAATAGTTAGAAGTCTATATAAAGTACTTGTCGTGTGACCAATATATTTGTTGTTTTATCTTTATTAAAAGGTTCACAGATTTTCGCTTGGTCACTGGAACTTATAAATTACATAGGTTTTCTGAAGTTGATATTTCATAAATGTATTTTATTGGCACTTTTTTTTATTTTCTATATTATTAGACGTTTGCTAGTGTCTACAGGTTAAATGTATTATCTTATTGATGTGACCAAGTAAATGGTTAAAGAAATAACGAAACAAGTGTTGCAGATATATCATAAGAACAACAGAAGAGTATTACATGACTAGTGAGTGTGTGTCGGTTGACCCAGCGTTCAATCTATTCGACTGTTCTCCCAAGGCCTACTCTCCTACTAATCTTATAGTAGGCGGAAGAGCCCAACATAGACTCTTAAGAGGGAGGACACCACAACACTTATGATACATCGCCTTGAGAATTCGTCTTGTTTGGAATTTTTTTATGGTTGCAGTAAAAGATGTTAATGCTGTGTGTTTTAGCGTTTCATTTTTGTAGGAACACTCTTATGTGGTTATCGAAAATATAGTTGGAAAAATTGTTGGTAACTAAAGTTTGTTTTATCATCTTAAATTCACTGAAAAATATTTTTTCCGAAAAGAAGAGGTGAGGTGTGCTTCATTGAGAATTTTTTTTTTTTTTTAATTTTTATAACTGCTATTTTATATCGCTGTGAGCATTCGTTTTTTCTAATTGACAAGGCTGGAGTTTTTATATGAGAAGGTGAAAAATACACTTTGTGGAATTCGACGTGGACATTGATAAATGGAATTTTAGTTTTAACCCTAAATTCATGTCTTTTCCTATCTTCATATTAGAAAGTAATTTTCCATATAGATTTAATCAAATATATATTGATTTATTTATTATTGATTTATATCAATTATATGTGTGTGTGCGTGTGTAATATATTCTCTCTCATATATATATATATATATATATATATATATATATATATATATATATACATACATATATATATATATATTCTCTCTTAGATAGATAGATAGATAGATAGATAGATAGATAAACCTAGTGAGCCAGACAAACCTAACCAGGTTTCACCTAAGTGGTTCGTCAGGGAAAGCTTTCCCTGATCCGCTTAGGTGAAACCTGGGTAGCTTTGTCTGGCTCATTAGGTTTATCTAGGTCTGCTCTACGGTTGTATATATATATATATGCGTGTGTGTGTGCTAGAAATTATTAGGAGAATTTGAGATATTCATAATTAAGTAATTCGTTGAGTTTTAGAAGAAACTTCAACAAAATGCGCACCGCTGATGAGTCCCAAATAGGATGAAACGGGCGTCCAGTGCTTTTCAATTTCTCTTGACTCGATGAATTCTAAACTCGATGAATTACTTATGATATATATATATATATATATATATATATATATATATATATATATATATATATATATATATATATAAGCTGCATTTTTTAAATATATGGCGGAATTCAAATTCACACGCACACACATATATACATATATATATATTGATTCGGGTACATGTGTGTGTCGTCTGTCATTATGTATTTATCCTAATAATAGATATGCATTTTGTGGCTCAAAGTTAGCAAAATGGTATCTGACGAGTTGTGCTACCAGTGACGAACAAAATGTATATTTATCCGTAGTATATATTTTAGCTCTGTTTTATTAGCATCAGCACCCAATAAGCAATACTGCATATATATATATATATATATATATATATATATATATATATATATATATATATATATATATATATATATATATATGTATGTATGTTTTTATAGTGATGTTATGCATATATGTTATGAAATTGAATAAATATTATTTGCTGTTTTTTGTATTAAGAATCGTGATTTTGGTTATCGGAATTTTATTCCATCTGTACCAACCCTGTACTTGGATATATATATATATATATATATATATATATATATATATATATATATATATATATATATAGCCAATTATATGATTGGTGTATATGGAATGAATTCCAATAACCAACAATTACTATTCTTAAAAGAGTGCTCAATACAAAGTAGAGCAGATATAATTATTTATTTTTAAAGAAAAAAAAAATTTATAACATAAATATGTTATAAAATCACTACAAAAATAGCCATTTTGTTTCAACACCCTCGGTGTCTTATCAAGTGATGACGTTGAATGTAAAATAAATGGTTTTAAAAGTTTCAAATGTGTATGGAAAGTGCATCCACTTTTAATTATGTATGTATGTACGTGTGTGTTGGTTTCCCTTCTCCCATTCCCCCCCTTTTTTTTTTCATGACAGACGGTGGAGATGTTCTCTGTCTTGTCCCCTTTTTTGTGTGTGTATATGTCTTGGTGCTTATGTATTAGAATCTGACTGCGTTTGTTTTACGCGTGAGTTTGGGACCCCATTTACACACCATGAGGATTAAAATGTATACATTGTAAAAAGACCGGATATTAAATATAGCTAAAGTAACTTCAATGAAAAAATAAATTGAATAACATATATATTTCTTATTTTCTCCTCAGTAATTTTATAGTTGTAAACTTGATAGCGAATAAATGTTAAATTTTGATTTTGTAATTAGCAGTTTTAAATTTTAATATTAAATTTTATCATATAATTTAGTAATTATTCGTTGGAATAAATTATTTTTTAATACTAAACATCTGAATAGATATTATAACATGACTTCGTTATCGAGCTTTTTGAATTTTCCTGTAATTGTGTTCTGATTGGTCTACCTAGCCTTTGTAACAACGTTTTCCCCTTGCGTAGAATATTAATTAATTTGAAACTTTTAAAACCATTTATTTTACATTCAACGTCATCACTTGATAAGACACCGAGGGTGTTGAAACAAAATGGCTATTTTTGTAGTGATTTTATAACATATTTATGTTATAAATTTTTTTTTTCTTTAAATTAAATAATTATATATATATATATATATATATATATATATATATATATATATATATATGGTGCAGCAGAAGAAATACCTTTCACACAATGTTAAAAAATTAGTGGAAATGGTAACTTCATTGAGGTAATGTCTTACCACTATATGGGAGGTATTGTGTGATATTAATATTTTTTCGTGAAATCAGTTATATTTTATCCGAGAAGCAATGATTCTTTAGTTTTTACGTTGTTGGTTATTTAAAACTGAAACATATTTTGGAGTGTAGAGAAGGGTTTTTTGGGAGGGGGGTTGCGAAAGAATATTAAATGATCATGTTTTCGCGAATAACAAAGATTTTATAAATACAAGTACTATTATTTAACCCATAGCTAGGATGCTGTTAAATAGTAAAGCTTGTATTTATAAAATCTTTGTTATTCGCAAAAAACACAAAGGATGAAGTCAGAGAAATGCTGATAAAATAAAAGAATCTGCATCTTTTGTATTACATGCATAATATTTGAGGAAATCAAAATATGAACTTCATTTATTTATCTACATGTCCCTAAAGATAGAATTATGTTCATTTAGCTCAATTAGAGCAGATGTAGACACAGACGCTAAATATGAAACACCTTCATACACACATATATATATTTTAAGACATTTTTTTATGTGTATACGTTCTTTTTATAAAAACAAATATTTAAGAAAAAGAATCTATAAACATAAAAAAATGTCTTAAAATAATTATCGGACTTTGTCTATTTCATAATGTGTGACACATATATATGTATAATGAATTATATTTCGCAAGATTCCTACGCAAAATTAGTTGTACATGATGTGAAAAAAGACTAAAAAACGTTTATTTAACAAAATAAAAACGTTTCTTTTTTGCAAAAATTAGAAATATTATATTTCTAATGATTTTTTTTAAAATTCTTCAGTGAAACTAAGTAAAACGTGTGAAATTCTTTTCGACGTGACAGTCGTATCACGTAATTAGTTTGGGATGCAAACTTCGTGTGACTCGCAACGTCTCCAAAATGAAACCCAAGCGTCATACACATGGAATGTTAAGTTGGACGAACAATTGAGCAGGCTAAGTCCAAATTAAAGGTGTTTAGTCTATGCTTTCGTATAATTCTCTTACATAATGAAGAAATATCTATATATACACATACGTACACAAATTCAAATACATCCTTGTATCAACTCGTATACACGCCGTTACACATTTATACACACACGGATACACACATTCATGTACACTCATATATATATTTACACACATCCATGTATGCACACTTATATATACAAATTTTTAGTTGGCATCCACTATGCAAAGCAGTAAAGCAACTAAAACAGTAAGTTCCAGGCTGAGGAAGAATTAAGAATAGAAATATTAATTTTGAGTAGAAACAGAAAAAAAAAGTAATCAGAAGGACAGTAGATAGCGACTGGAATTGCATTTAAAAAAAGATTTTTGCAGATTAAAGTTATCTGGAAAGCATGGAGCCAAAAAGATGTTCCACAAGCGAGAAATGCGAGAAAAGAAACTTTTAGAATAGAAATTACGACTACATCAAACCAACTCAACTGTAAATTGATGAGATCTCGACGCCAAGCTAGTACTGCGCTTAAATTCAAAAAGTCTAGGTACCATAGCGAATAGCTCATCTGCATAATTACCATGAAGGTATTTATAGAAAAGACACAGAGAGGCAACATTACAGCGGTGAGAAAGTGACTGAAGCCGAGATGTCAGATCAGGACCAATAATATTGCTGATTCTTCTTTGCATTTTATCAAGAAGCTTAAGGTACATGGCAGGGTACCCGGACCATATGCGGCAGCAATATTTTAAGGACTCTAAATATTTCTAAATATGGTTGTTGTCGTCTCTGTTTCGAGTGTGATCACCTCTTGAGTTTCACGTTTTCTCCTCTTTCCTTCCTTATTTCAAGTTGTATGCACCCGTAGATGACTTTTTAAACCCGCCAAACTCGGGCAAATTTTACCACAGACTGGACATTGTCGCTCGTTTTGGTTCAAATGAATGTTATTTTGCGCAACAGCAGGTTGGACATGTTTACGCAGATGGCATACCGAACACGGCTATTTCTAAATTTACAGAGCATAAATATTATAAATTAACTGATTTAAAATATGTTTTTCGCTACACAGTAATAACCATGTTTCAAAAACTGAAGCTAAAAACTTCAAATTTGATTATATAATTAAATTAAAAGCATTAGTTCTGTTTCATCTTCAAACGAATTTTGGAATAACTTTTTAAAATTTGCTAAGTTTTAAACGCACATATAAATTCATAATTTCCTATTTCCAATGATACAGAGAAATCCAATGATTTAGACAGGGGCGGTAGCGTGTTCACTTTTATTAACTCTTGTATCAATTATGAGTTATGTTCGAAAAAGAGGTTAAGTTTAGGGAGGGTGGGGGTGTATTTTTCAACGAATTCTGACATCCGTTAAACGCATGTCGTCTGTATTTTTTTTTTATTAACGGCAAAAATTTTTTCGGCATTTTTTTTCGTACTTGTATACTTAAAGATTCTTTCTAAAAGGGTGTTTGGGTTAGAATACGTTTTATTTAACTACAATTTTAAAATATTTTACTCTTAATTACTAATAGACTATATTACTTTTTAAATCAAGTAAATGTAATAGAATTAAATTATTTAAAATTATTTTTTCATATCAAATATAAGTACGTATATTACCAGCTCACATTGTTTTTATTTTATTTTTAAATATTATTTAAGGAAAATTTTTGACAATGACGGCAAAGAATAGCTATTTCGTTTCTTTGATTCAGTAATTTTTTTATTTTTTATAAACTTAGTAATATATAGTTTCTCATGCATGCACAATAGACATGGGTCATTTAATGACCTACATATTCTAGCTTTTCTTATTAATTTCCATTTTACTGTAGGTGTTTTATTGGATTCTTTTAAGCGCCAAAAATATTTTGAAAGGGATGTCTGATTTCTGTATTTATTTATCCTAAATGAAGTTTGATGGTAATTGAAGCTCTTTTTGAACACATGGCTTGTGCAACCTATATGGATTTTTATGTTTTCGGGATTCTAAATTGAGATATTGCATTGGTATACTAATGATTCCTTGCGACATTTATTTTGTAGAAGACATTTATGAGGATTTCTACAGTTACTTAATTTTTGATTATCTTCATCTCTTTTTTTTTATATTGTCTAAATTTTTTTTGGTTTTGGGTTAAGTGTTTATTGAAGATATTAACATTATGTTTCTTAATAATTTTTCTAAGTTTTCAGTACACTTGTAACTTAATTTTAGTGTATTTTTTATTGAAAATAGTACTTAGTTTACTTTCTCTAGGAAAGTGCTTAACTATTAATGCAAGAAATTTTTGTCCTAATTTCTTCTTTACCATTTGGTTGTATGGGGGTGTGTACCAAATTATTTTTCTACTTCTGTTTTTTCTATTCTTTTCATTTCCCTTTTAGTTAGTTTTGGGCTTTTGTAGCCACTATCTTTTAGAGCTTTATTATAAAAATTAATCTGTTCATAGTAAATCTTCTCATTTGCTGAATTTGTACTAATTCTTTTCCGATAGATAAAGGTATATGTTTAATTATAGATGGAGGATGATTTGATTTAGGGTGTACATATAAAGGATTGGTATTGGATTTTTTATAAGGTATGTATACATTTTTCATTAAATCTAATGTTATATCAAGAAAGTTAACTTTTTTTTTTAATTTAATGCTTACGGTAATTTTTAAGTTCAGGCATTTAAATACTTTATATAATATCTTTCTAAATTTATCGATTTTAAAGTTAGTAGAGTTCTTTATAACCATAAGTCCATCGTCTCTGTATAAACCAATGTCAGTTATATTAATTTCACGGTGCGCTGTAAGATTGTATAATATAAATGAGATCAGAAGACTCAGCTGAGTCTAGTGATCCCATTGTAATGTCAAAGTGATCATATGAATTTTTTATCCATTGCTCACCTTTATGTATCAGTACCGATTTTTTCGCATTTATAATAATGCTCTTTTGTTCTTCAGTAATATCCGTGTACTGGGTAGCAAAGTCCAACGCATCCATGAACAGTTCTTTAGATATTGATTGATAATTTTCAATATCAAACTGCATTAGTGTACAGTTCGTTTCATCCTTTATATCAGCAAACCAGTTTGTCACGTTTTTGGTATTAATCCTAAGTTTCAGGACTATTTTTTCTTTAATTTGTTGATTTACCCTTTCAAGGATCTTTTTACTTATCATGTTTCGTTGGGTTTATTATCCTTGTAGTCGGATTAGCCTCTAAATCTGGTTTGTGGTCCTTTAAATTTATATAACACTCTCTTTCCTTTAGTTGACCTACTCTATCACTAATCTTCAGTTTGTCTGTGATTTTATTTTTTTACTGCTAGTATTAATATTCTCAACAATTTACGCACACATAATTATCCAAGCTCGATTGATTCTTTCATTCAATTTCTACGGCTTATCAACCCTTTGTAGGTTATTTTAAGCCAAAATTCTAAGAATTTCTTTTTTCTTTTCTTTTTTTCATAACTTTCCCAAGAGTAAGCAAATATAACGAACCTGACTGGAATTGGAACTCGGCTCTCTGATTCAAAATTCCGAGCCATTATCCATTAGACCGCCTGACATTTCCAAGCTTACAGCGCCTGGTATTCACCAGCGGTCACACATCCAGGTACTGACCAGCTGGATGTTGTTTAATTACGGCGTTCCGTATTCAGGCTCGGGCGTAGACACAAATACACACATCCACAGATACACGCATATACACTCTTACATACTTTCGCACACACAAACCCACACAATCATAAAAGCATATGCACTCATGCACACATTCACACACTCATGACCTTATACTCTAAACGTACGTACATAAATTGAGAATTGTTTCCCCGATCTGTACAAGCTGTACGTTGCTTAACTCATTTTGACTTTTTTATGTTCTTTAGTTCTTTAAACTGTCCGGAAGTCACAGTGAAAATTCAGAAGTGACCTCACAGAATGAATATATTATTGTTCATTTTGTATATGCTTTGTCCTTTCAGGATTATGGCTCTCCCGAACCGCCTGCCATTTTTAGCTCTCAGAGCCTTTTTGCCATTTTTACATTCCCCCTCCTCCTATTCCTTGTTCCACCATGCTTCAACGTGTAATCAATGTCTTTCATTCTCCAAGCTTTATTTCATTGTTATTTTAATTATTTATGATATAAATGACCATTTAGTTTCCATTTTCCTTAAAACATCTTCGTTGACCCGTCCATAGAATGATCCTTCTGTGGAATTCTCATCATGCTTCTGCAGAGCCATATTTCTGTTGCTTCAATTCTCTTCTTGATTCTCAATATTCACTGCCTGAGGGCAGAGATTGCATAAGTGTTTGGTTTTGTTTCTATCGACTTTTGTTGTTTCTTAATACTATGCTTAGTATCACTATGATTAGTATCACTATGCTTACTATCACTATGATTAGTATCACCATGCTTAGTATCATTATGATTAGTATCACCATGATTAGTATCACTATGATTAGTATCACTATGCTTAGTATCACTATGATTAGTATCACCATGCTTAGTATCACTATGATTAGTATCACTATGATTAGTATCACTATGATTAGTATCATTCACTATTCCATTCGGATTGCGGTGTCACGATTTGCGTCCTCAATTTAAAAAAAAATCAGTACATTGGCGATAATGGCTCTCTGCAATTTCCTATTCATTGTAACCCTCAATAAATTTGTCTTTTTCTTATCTCTCCTAAACTGTTTTTTCCATCTATTTACTCAAGCTCGATAGATACGTTATGCGTTGTTTTCCTCTGTCCCTCTTGCCTTCAATCTGTCCTGCGCGTATCAAATTTTCAAACCCTTTTTCTTCATTATGTGTCCAATAAATTTAAGCTGTCCCATTCTAAGTGTTCTCTTTGCTGGAATTCTCTTTAAAACTTCTCGTATCTTACATGTTTTTTCTATGGAATTCTCTGCAGAAACACATTACTGTCATCTCCTCTTCATCTGTGAGGAAATTGTCCAGTAATCATTTCCATATATGACGATTGATATTACATAGCAGTTCAGAACTCTTTTCTTCGTTTCTATCGAAATATACATTGTTTCTAACGAAATATACATTACCTAGCTGTTCAGCACTATTTTCTTTGTTTCTAACGAAATTTTTCTGTTTCATAATAGCATCATTTTCTACTCCAATCAGCGTTTAGATTGTAACATTTGTAACGAAATGTTCCTTTTTCGTAATAGCATCTTTTTCTATCCCAATCAGGGTTTAGATTGTAACATTTGTAATGAATTTTCCTGTTTCATAATAGCATCATTTTCTACCCCAATCAGCGTTTAGATTGTAACATTTGTAACGAAATGTTCCTTTTTCGTAATAGCATCTTTTTCTATCCCAGTGAGCATTTAGATTATAACATTTTATTTCGCGTTTATATTTTGATGTAACATTTTCTTTGTCCGTTAAAACAATTAAAAGAAATTCAAGATGAGAAATTTCGAAGCTTTTCACTTCATCCATTTCTTTTTTAAATAATCAAAGTCAACTTTTTTAACACTCAAAATCTATTCACATATTTACACACCTTGCTGAGGTTACGACATTGACTCAGATTCTTATGATTAGTTGAAGTGCGAATGACTGAGTTATTTACTTGAGCCAAATTTAATGTGTCGCGATGCTAAAATCTCCTTGTCATTCTTCAATTTTTGTTTTGTATCGTCATTTTTTCTCGAACTTTTTTTGCTTAACTCGACTCTTGTTTGTCTGACTGAAAAAAATATTCAATTAATATGTTGAATGTCCCATAAAGCATAAGGGATAATATGTGTCATGCCTATGTGAAAGGAAGTTTATAATTAATTTTTGTAGTAAAAACTTTCAAATATGGCTTAATCATGAGAGAATCTCGTAAAAAAATAGAGATCTAAACGAGATTTCGCCTTTGTCGAGAGTTGTAAAAGCATGATCCAGATGTAAAAGAACTCAAATTCTCGACAGACTGAATTTGCATTTTTTTATACATATTATGATTTTATATTTTTATACATATTATGATTTTATATTTTTATACATATTATGATTTTATATTTTTATACATATTATGATTTTATATTTTTATACATATTATGATTTTTTTTCAACCAATATTCACCCTATACAAGAGCCACTCAAGGTAGAGGGTTAATGAATGAAGTGTGCGATCTGAAAAGTAGTAAGTAGGAATGGAAAATTATGAGTATATGGAGATTAGATAACGATTTATCCTTGACTTGAAGAATTTAAACTGCAGCTTTCAGGAAAGCATCTACGCAGGAGTTTGTTCCGAAATAGCAGTGACGCTTGGAGAAAAGCTGTCTGGGTGCAACTTGCTCCTTACAGTTTGAATACTGAGGGAGTGGGATTGGTTCGATCGGTGCCCGTAGCATGGTGTCTCTTAGGCGGAACTAAAGAATAGAATTTGTCCGAACATTTGCTTTGGAAATATTTATAGATTTGTGAGAAGATTGCGAGGTTACGTGAGTGTGAAAGCGAGTGAGGGCGGGGAAAAAAACAACATCAGTATTGTATGAGAATATTTACAAATATTTCATTTTTCTGAAGAGAAAATAGTTTCTTTACAGTAAGCGCTCCCCAAATATTCGAGGTATTTGATTAACTTGATCAGTCTATTTGTAATATTCTGCAGTTCACGTGTCTCACCTAAAAGTTCATGTACCTCTCGCAATTATGTGGCTAAAAAATAAACAACCACATTTTCTATCCAGTCCTTTCGTTCATAAGGAAGCCATTTCATACCTTACTATTCGTGAACTGGGTGCTATGTTGGGATGTTTTTTTTAAATCTCAAGAAAAAATACAATGGTTTTGTCACTCCGAGATGTGAAACCATATCAAAAGAGGAGAGTTCAATTTCTCTTACCACTCAGAAATCACCTACAGCTACGCATGAAGGAAAGAAAATCAGACCCTAGGTGTGATTACTTCTTTGCATACAGCTCTTAAATACCAAGTTCAAATTCAGAATTTTATCATCTTATTTCTTTATATATATATATGTATGTGTATGTGTGTGTGTGTGTGTGTGTGTGTGTGTGTGTGTGTGTGTGTGTGTATATATAAATATAAATAAATATATATATATATATATATATATATATATATATATATATATATATGTATAATTATTTATATATTATATGCGCGGTACCTATTAGAAAGCGCTCAATATCAGAGATAGAGCTAACATATATGGTTGGATAGATGTGAGCTTGTGACCCTGGGTTTCACGCTTTAGCGATCGTCAGACAAACTATATATATATATATATATATATATATATATATATATATATATATATATATGTGTGTGTGTGTGTGTGTGAAAAGTGTGTGTATATAAATATAAATAAATAAATAAATATATATATATATATATATATATATATATATATATGTATAATTATTTATATATTATATGCGCGGTACCTATTAGAAAGCGCTCAATATCAGAGATAGAGCTAACATATATGGTTGGATAGATGTGAGCTTGTGACCCTGGGTTTCACGCTTTAGCGATCGTCAGACAAACTATATATATATATATATATATATATATATATATATATATATATATATATATATATATATTGAAATTAATATGAAATCCCAAACATCGTTGGACGGACTCATAAAGGGTGAAGCAAAAGAATAGGAACTTCAAAAGAACTTACTTTTATATTTGATATTGGGTATAAAAAACAGACGAACAGGTCAATGAATCGTCATAATGGCGAAACCTTCTGTTAAAAATATGGCCAAGTTAGGATGAACGTGGGAATCGATAAGCATTCACTGGTTTTGTCATTTTTATTTCCTTTCATATTTGTTTGTTATTCCTTTTGATTTGATTTCCCGTTCAAGTTTTTTGATAAAAGATGTCATTGATATTTGTGAATGAATGTTTGAGCTTTATCTTTCATTTTTTTTTCTATAAGCCTTTTCTCTTTATCGTCTTTTTATCACTTCTCCTTTCTTGATCTTGTTACGTTTTTTTTTTCTTCTTTTTAATGATTAGTTCCATACGTCAGACGTTTTTTCTTGTCTTCAATAATTACTTACATGATTTCTCTTTCTTTTCTGTCTTTACTTCAAATAAATTCATTCCCCTTCTTTTTTTCTCTCCTTTAAAAGCGCGGACAAATATTTGCACTCCATGAGTGCTACATATGTTGAAAGTACGCAGACGACATATCGCTTTGAAGTAAAAAGCAATCTACCAGAGCCACATTCACTTGTGTTTATGAAAAGTTAACCATCTAGAGCAGGGGTTCCCAACCAGGGTCCATCTAACATTACTGGGGATCCATACAAAAAATAGTAAATCGGGATACCACGGTAATATTTTAGTGGTCCAGAGACAAATAACACCTTGGAACGGTTGTTACAAATGATAATTGGAATTCCTACAGTATTCTACGCCATATTAAAATACTAAAATTAGAAAAACAACTCTAAAAAAGCAGAAAATGAGATCAAGCGATGTAAGTTAGCATCCCTTTTACTATACCGGATGTTTGATTGTAAAAGTTGTATAAAACTGAGAAAGATGTCTAAAGGAAGGAGTATATATATAAAAGAAAATTATATAAAGATTTTAATTTATTGTATGAATTAGAAAACTGGAGCATAGCGTAACGGTTATCAGGAAGTAGAATTCAAATTCTGGACTAGTCGGTTACGTTTACTTAGCACTTAAGGAAGGCGTGAATCTATCTTTTATCCCTCAAAGTATGGGTTAATTTTGGGATGTCGACTAATACTAGTTGTCACTTCCGTAATGTTCGTTGTAGTAGAGACTTTGTAATCGCAAATACAGTGGTCTATGATAAGTTTTTAGCCACCCTTGATAACAGAAATTTTGGCTTTTGTATTAACGTCTCTTCTTTTTTTCAGACAATACCATGTTAGTATCAAGCTACTCTCATCTATGAACGATAGTTGACTTATATTTTGCAATGAAAGTTCACGGAAGTAAGGAAATTGTTGAATTTCAACGAGGGCAAATAATAGGATGGTATCAGTGTGGCAAGTCAAATAGAGAAATTGCTAAGTTTTTCCAGGTTAGTCATCAAACGGCTAATAATATTGTCAAGAAATTTAATGAAGAAGGCCATCATCGTGTGGAACAACGTCCAAGAAGACCAAGTCTCGTGTCTGAGCGAACGAAAAGGGCGCTGAAGAGGGAATTCGTCAGAAACCGTCGTCAGAACGTCATAGATATCAGCAACAGCATGGAAATGTCACCAGATACGGTGAGAAAGACTCTGAAAGATCTAGGTGATCAAAGAAGAGTTGAAAGAAAGAAGCACTTGATTTCAGAAGTAACAGGGGTACGCGTATGGACTGAGCGAGAGAATTCGAGAGCAAAGGTTATGAATTTTCGCAGTCTGTAATTTGGTCAAATGAAAGTAAATTCTGCCAAATATTCGAATTCGAGATAGGTTTATGTTAGGAGAAATCAAAATGAGACTTGGAACACTGAATGTCTGCAGGCGACCGTGAAACATGGAAGAATTGGAGTAATGGTGTGGGGTGCTGTCTGGTTTGGAGGGAAATCTGAGATGATTCTTGTTGGTGAGTGGTCTGATGATCCAAAATACTGTCAAATATTAGAGAACTACTTCCACAATCTGAAACCAATCAGATTGACAAGAATGTCTCCCTTTTTTAAAGAAGATGGTTTGCCATGTCATACGAGCAAAGTACCAAAGGCCTGGAAGGAATCGCATGGAATCAAGTCACTGCTATGGGTAGCCCAAAATCCTGACATGAATCCAATAGAGCACGTTTGGGAGCACCTTGACCGAAGACTTTGAGAGTGTACAACCAAAATCACGTCAGTGGCAACGTCTTAAAGAAACATTGCTAAAGGAGTGACAAAATATGGATCAGATGATTGTTGTTAACTTGATCAAATCCATGAAAAATTGAATACAAGCACTGACACTAGCAAATGGAGGACCTACTCTATACTAGTTCCAAATACTATTTATTTATGTTGAGTTGGGATTATGTAATTAAATTTTGAAAATGGATGCAGTTTATTTCTCCTTGCTAAAAAGTTTTCTTAGGCCACTGTACAACTATAGTACGCCGTTGAACAATGCCGGTATCAGACGTCTTCGAATAGCATTCGCACTAATTTCTCGATAATACTCGCTCCAATAGAAATCCGTATAGTGATCCAAATAGAGAAATAGTATAGTGAATAGAGAATAGCGGTCCGCATAGTAATATAGGATAGAATAGAAATAACGATCAATTAGACGTTACGCTACCTTCTATGTTTGCGTTTCCTCTATGGTTACGTGATCTACTTAATTCAATAATGGGATCGCATGTGTTTGCTCACTGGCGATCTATGTTCAAACTCAAGTGTCGGCATTGGCACTTTATTCCTATATAAGAGTTAAATTGATGATAGTTCCACCACTTTAGAGCTAAAACCCGCCGTGCTTTGTCAACAGGATCGAATCATTCTCATTCCCTTCGTATTTTGTTTGTAAAAAGGAAGTTTCACTCTCAGACAGTTTCTTCCCAAGATTTGCCACTTTGTGAAGCAGACTTCTGTGTGGTTACTTTCCCAAATAATCATAATCTCTTCAGTTTTACCGTCAGCAATTTTCCATCCGCATAATCTTCATTTCCTACATACTCCTCTTACGTTCATGTCACACACCTCATTCAGTAACCATCTACATTGAGTGGGTCTTGGGATTTTAATGGAGGCACATTAGTAAAAAAAAAAATGTAAATTATAAAGACTAGAATTACTTGTTCTGTGAGGCAGCCAGCCTAAACGAAGTATAATCTGTTAGACCAACGGAAAACACTGCAAGCATGATGGAGTGAGGCATGATGGCATAATTATTAAAAGGATAGGGCATTGAAAAAAAAATAGTGCTAGACACAAACTGGCAGTCAAGTTTGTCATATAGCAGATTATAAAATGCATATGATTCAGAAGGTACTACACTGTGTGTTTATATTACAAATAGGAAAAAGAACGTACCCTGACTTTTTTTTTATATATATTTTATTTTTATTTATTTATTTATTTATTTATTTACTTGTGGGAAAATACACGTCGAAGAAGCTAGCCGGAAAGCGTTTCTTCAAGTGACCATTTTAGGATATTTGTCCCTTATTGTTTTAATTCTCTTACATATCTATATGTCTATCTCAGTCTGTTCATATCTATTTATCTATCTATCTATCTGTTTATCTATCTATCTCAGTATATATATATATATATATATATATATATATATATATATATATATGCCTATAAGTGTGTTCATATCTATCTATCTATCTATCTCTGTTTCTATATATAGATATATTTATCAATTTCAATTTTTTCTCGTCTGTGTTCAGATCTCGCTCTCATTCTCTCTCTCTCTCTCTCTCTCTCTATATATATATATATATATATATATATATATATATATATATGTATGTATGTATATATTATTTATTTTAGAATATTACACCGAAAGATATATATATATATATATATATTATTTATTTTAGAATATTACACCGAAAGATATATATATATATATATATATATATATATATATATATATATATATATATATATATATATATATATATATATATATATATATATATATATATATATATCAGTCTGTGCATTATCCATGTATCTCAGTCTATATCTAATTAAGTGTGTTCACATCTGTCTATCTATCTTTCTCAGTCTGTTCATTTTCTAGCAAACTCTGTCTGTTAATATCTATCTATTTATCTGTCTATAACAGTCTGTTAATATCTTTTGTATATACCTCTGTATATATCTATTTATCTATCTCAGTTTGCTTCAACAGTTTATCTATCTATCTATCTTTCTATCTATCTATCGCATTAGCTTTAAATTGCCATTTTTCTACTCAATCAAGCACTATTGTGTTCCAACAGAAAAATACAACTTTGGACGAATACAGCTTTTCTTTTATAGTCATCCTCATTGAATGTTGCCATGTAAACAGGTACCCTGCTTATCAATATGCACTTCTCTATTTTTTTCACATTTTCGGCCATCTTTTATTCTTGTTAATCACGCTCGTTAATTCCACGTTATATAAATACTTCTATCGTTAATTGAACGAAAAGAAACGTATTATTATTTTTTTTGTTTCTTTTGTAATGTCTTAATTCGTTAACTTTTCTCTCAAATATTTGTCAAATGATTGGTCGGGTAAAATCACTCATTATTTAATTGTGCAATTATTCCCCCAAAAACTGATACAAACATCCAAAATCTGTTTATATATGTACAATTTCCATTTCTTGCACTATTTCCATTGTTCGGACTGTTGTCCTCACCTTTATTGCCATATTCACTTTCAACATCTGTCTATATTTCTGAGATGAGGTATTGTAACTATTTACACTATTTCCATTGTTCGGACTGTTGTCCTCATCTTTATTGCCATATTCACCTTCAACATCTGTCTATATTTCTGAGATGAGGTATTGTAACTATTTACACTATTTCCATTGTTCGGACTGTTGTCCTCATCTTTATTGCCATATTCAACTTCAACATCTGTCTATATTTCTGAGATGAGGTATTGTAACTATTTACACTATTTCCATTGTTCAGACTGTTGCCCTCATCTTTATTGCCATATTCGCCTTCAACATCTGTCTATATTTCTGAGATGAGGTATTGTAACTATTTCCACTATTTCCATTGTTCGGACTGTTCTCCTCATCTTTATTGCCATATTCACCTTCAACATCTGTCTATATTTCTGAGATGAGGTATTGTAACTATTTACACTATTTACATTGTTCGGACTGTTGTCCTCATCTTTATTGCCATATTCACCTTCAACATCTGTCTCTATTTCTGAGATGAGGTATTGTAACTATTTACACTATTTACATTGTTCGGACTGTTGTCCTCATCTTTATTGCCATATTCACCTTCAACATCTGTCTATATTTCTGAGATGAGGTATTGTAACTATTTACACTATTTCCATTGTTTGGACTGTTGTCCTCATCTTTATTGCCATATTCGCCTTCAACATCTCTCTATATTTCTGAGATGAGGTATTGTAACTATTTACACTATTTCCATTGTTCGGACTGTTGTCCTCATCTTTATTGCCATATTCACCTTCAACATCTGTCTCTATTTCTGAGATGAGGTATTGTAACTATTTACACTATTTCCATTGTTCGGACTGTTGTCCTCATCTTTATTGCCATATTCACCTTCAACATCTGTCTCTATTTCTGAGATGAGGTATTGTAACTATTTACACTATTTCCATTGTTCGGACTGTTGTCCTCATCTTTATTGCCATATTCACCTTCAACATCTGTCTATATTTCTGAGATGAGGTATTGTAACTACTTACACTATTTCCATTGTTTGGACTGTTGTCCTCATCTTTATTGCCATATTCACCTTCAACATCTCTCTATATTTCTGAGATGAGGTATTGTAACTATTTACACTATTTCCATTGTTCGGACTGTTCTCCTCATCTTTATTGCCATATTCACCTTCAACATCTGTCTATATTTCTGAGATGAGGTATTGTAACTATTTACACTATTTCCATTGTTCGGACTGTTGTCCTCATCTTTATTGCCATATTCACCTTCAACATCTGTCTATATTTCTGAGATGAGGTATTGTAACTATTTACACTATTTCCATTGTTCGGACTGTTGTCCTCATCTTTATTGCCATATTCATATTCAACATCTGTCTATATTTCTGAGATGAGGTATTGTAACTATTTACACTATTTCCATTGTTCGGACTGTTCTCCTCATCTTTATTGCCATATTCACCTTCAACATCTGTCTATATTTCTGAGATGAGTTATAGTAACTATTTACACTATTTCCATTGTTCGGACTGTTGTCCTCATCTTTATTGCCATATTCACCTTCAACATCTGTCTATATTTCTGAGATGAGGTATTGTAACTATTTACACTATTTCCATTGTTCGGACTGTTGTCCTCATCTTTATTGCCATATTCACCTTCAACATCTGTCTATATTTCTGAGATGAGGTATTGTAACTATTTACACTATTTCCATTGTTCGGACTGTTGTCCTCATCTTTATTGCCATATTCACCTTCAACATCTGTCTATATTTCTGAGATGAGGTATTGTAACTATTTACACTATTTCCATTGTTTGGACTGTTGTCCTCATCTTTATTGCCATATTCACCTTCAACATCTGTCTATATTTCTGAGATGAGGTATTGTAACTATTTACACTATTTCCATTGTTTGGACTGTTGTCCTCATCTTTATTGCCATATTCACCTTCAAAATCTGTCTATATTTCTGAGATGAGGTATTGTAACTATTTACACTATTTCCATTGTTTGGACTGTTGTCCTCATCTTTATTGCCATATTCACCTTCAACATCTGTCTATATTTCTGAGATGAGGTATTGTAACTATTTACACTATTTCCATTGTTCGGACTGTTGTCCTCATCTTTATTGCCATATTCACTTTCAACATCTGTCTATATTTCTGAGATGAGGTATTGTAACTATTTACACTATTTCCATTGTTCGGACTGTTCTCCTCATCTTTATTGCCATATTCACCTTCAACATCTGTCTATATTTCTGAGATGAGGTATTGTAACTATTTACACTATTTCCATTGTTCGGACTGTTGTCCTCATCTTTATTGCCATATTCACCTTCAACATCTGTCTATATTTCTGAGATGAGGTATTGTAACTATTTACACTATTTCCATTGTTTGGACTGTTGTCCTCATCTTTATTGCCATATTCGCCTTCAACATCTGTCTATATTTCTGAGATGGGGTATTGTAACTATTTACGCTATTTCCATTGTTTGGACTGTTGTCCTCATCTTTATTGCCATATTCGCCTTCAACATCTGTCTATATTTCTGAGATGAGGTATTGTAACTATTTACACTATTTCCATTGTTCGGACTGTTCTCCTCATCTTTATTGCCATATTCACCTTCAACATCTGTCTGTATTTCTGAGATGAGGTATTGTAACTATTTACACTATTTCCATTGTTTGGACTGTTGTCCTCATCTTTATTGCCATATTCACCTTCAACATCTGTCTATATTTCTGAGATGAGGTATTGTAACTATTTACACTATTTCCATTGTTTGGACTGTTGTCCTCATCTTTATTGCCATATTCACCTTCAACATCTGTCTGTATTTCTGAGATGAGGTATTGTAACTATTTACACTATTTCCATTGTTTGGACTGTTGTCCTCATCTTTATTGCCATATTCACCTTCAACATCTGTCTATATTTCTGAGATGAGGTATTGTAACTATTTACACTATTTCAATTGTTCGAACTGTTCTCCTCATCTTTATTGCCATATTCACCTTCAACATCTGTCTATATTTCTGAGATGAGGTATTGTAACTATTTACACTATTTCCATTGTTCGGACTGTTGTCCTCATCTTTATTGCCATATTCACCTTCAACGTCTGTCTATATTTATGAGATGAGGTATTGTAACTATTTACACTATTTCCATTGTTCGGACTGTTGTCCTCATCTTTATTACAATATTCACCTTCAACATCTGTCTCTATTTCTGAGATGAGGTATTGTAACTATTTACACTATTTCCATTGTTCGGACTGTTGTCCTCATCTTTATTACCATATTGACCTTCAACATCTGTCTATATTTCTGAGATGAGGTATTGTAACTATTTACACTATTTCCATTGTTCGGACTGTTGTCCTCATCTTTATTACAATATTCACCTTCAACATCTGTCTCTATTTCTGAGATGAGGTATTGTAACTATTTACACTATTTCCATTGTTCGGACTGTTCTCCTCATCTTTATTGCCATAATCACCTTCACCATCTGTCTATATTTCTGAGATGAGGTATTGTAACTATTTACACTATTTCCATTGTTCGGACTGTTGTCCTCATCTTTATTACAATATTCACCTTCAACATCTGTCTCTATTTCTGAGATGAGGTATTGTAACTATTTACACTATTTCCATTGTTCGGACTGTTCTCCACATCTTTATTGCCATAATCACCTTCACCATCTGTCTATATTTCTGAGATGAGGTATTGTAACTATTTACACTATTTCCATTGTTCGGACTGTTGTCCTCATCTTTATTACCATATTCACCTTCAACATCTGTCTCTATTTCTGAGATGAGGTATTGTAACTATTTACACTATTTCCATTGTTCGGACTGTTGTCCTCATCTTTATTACCATATTCACCTTCAACATCTGTCTCTATTTCTGAGATGAGGTATTGTAACTATTTACACTATTTCCATTGTTCGGACTGTTGTCCTCATCTTTATTACAATATTCACCTTCAACATCTGTCTCTATTTCTGAGATGAGGTATTGTAACTATTTACACTATTTCCATTGTTCGGACTATTGTCCTCATCTTTATTGCCATATTCACCTTCAACATCTGTCTCTATTTCTGAGATGAGGTATTGTAACTATTTACACTATTTCCATTGTTCGGACTGTTGTCCTCATCTTTATTACAATATTCACCTTCAACATCTGTCTCTATTTCTGAGATGAGGTATTGTAACTATTTACACTATTTCCATTGTTCGGACTGTTCTCCACATCTTTATTGCCATAATCACCTTCAACATCTGTCTCTATTTCTGAGATGAGGTATTGTAACTATTTACACTATTTCCATTGTTCGGACTGTTGTCCTCATCTTTATTGCCATATTCACCTTCAACATCTGTCTATATTTCTGAGATGAGTTATTGTAACTATTTACACTATTTCCATTGTTTGGACTGTTGTCCTCATCTTTATTACCATATTCACCTTCAACATCTGTCTCTATTTCTGAGATGAGGTATTGTAACTATTTACACTATTTACATTGTTTGGACTGTTTTCCTCATCTTTATTGCCATATTCACCTTCAACATCTGTCTATATTTCTGAGATGAGGTATTGTAACTATTTACACTATTTCCATTGTTCGGACTGTTGTCCTCATCTTTATTGCCATATTCACCTTCAACATCTGTCTCTATTTCTGAGATGAGGTATTGTAACTATTTACACTATTTCCATTGTTCGGACTGTTGTCCTCATCTTTATTGCCATATTCACCTTCAACATCTGTCTATATTTCTGAGATGAGGTATTGTAACTATTTACACTATTTCCATTGTTCGGACTGTTCTCCTCATCTTTATTGCCATAATCACCTTCAACATCTGTCTATATTTCTGAGATGAGTTATTGTAACTATTTACACTATTTCCATTGTTTGGACTGTTGTCCTCATCTTTATTGCCATATTCACCTTCAACATCTGTCTATATTTCTGAGATGAGGTATTGTAACTATTTACACTATTTCCATTGTTCGGACTGTTGTCCTCATCTTTATTGCCATATTCACCTTCAACATCTGTCTATATTTCTGAGATGAGGTATTGTAACTATTTACACTATTTCCATTGTTTGAACTGTTGTCCTCATCTTTATTGCCATATTCGCCTTCAACATCTGTCTATATTTCTGAGATGAGGTATTGTAACTATTTACACTATTTCCATTGTTCGGACTGTTGTCCTCATCTTTATTGCCATATTCACCTTCAACATCTGTCTATATTTCTGAGATGAGGTATTGTAACTATTTACAGTATTTCCATTGTTCGGACTGTTGTCCTCATCTTTATTGCCATATTCACCTTCAACATCTGTCTATATTTCTGAGATGAGGTATTGTAACTATTTACACTATTTCCATTGGTCGGACTGTTGTCCTCATCTTTATTGCCATATTCACCTTCAACATCTGTCTATATTTCTGAGATGAGGTATTGTAACTATTTACACTATTTCCATTGTTCAGACTGTTGTCCTCATCTTTATTGCCATATTCACCTTCAACATCTGTCTATATTTCTGAGATGAGGTATTGTAACTATTTACACTATTTCCATTGTTCAGACTGTTGTCCTCATCTTTATTGCCATATTCACCTTCAACATCTGTCTATATTTCTGAGATGAGGTATTGTAACTATTTACACTATTTCCATTGTTCGGTCTGTTCTCCTCATCTTTATTGCCATATTCACCTTCAACATCTGTCTATATTTCTGAGATGAGGTATTGTAACTATTTACACTATTTCCATTGTTCGGACTGTTCTCCTCATCTTTATTGCCATATTCACCTTCAATATCTGTCTATATTTCTGAGATGAGGTATTGTAACTATTTACACTTTTTCCATTGTTCGGACTTTTGTCCTCATCTTTATTGCCATAATCACCTTCAACATCTGTCTATATTTCTGAGATGAGGTATTGTAACTATTTACACTATTTCCATTGTTTGGACTGTTGTCCTCATCTTTATTGACATAATCACCTTCAACATCTGTCTATATTTCTGAGATGAGGTATTGTAACTATTTACACTATTTCCATTGTTCAGACTGTTGTCCTCATCTTTATTGCCATATTCACCTTCAACATCTGTCTATATTTCTGAGATGAGGTATTGTAACTATTTACACTATTTAAATTGTTCGGACTGTTGTCCTCATCTTTATTGACATATTTACGAAATTTCAGCCGTTGTATACTCAGACATTCTTCATGGCCATGTGGATAAAAGCGTTCTTTGAAGTAATCTAATGACTTGGCCCAAAGAGTTTTGCGTTCAATACCTGGTCACAGCTGAGTTGAATAAAACTTGGAGAGTTGAGTTACTAAAGGGAAATAACTGGGATTGTGATATCCAGAAAAGGTATGGCACGTGGAAAAATAACGCTTTACGCCAGTGGACGAAAAAAACGCTTCGGTTCGAAATTCTAACGTACATCATCTGGAGACAACCGGGTCGTACAACGGCCGAAATGTTGTGAAGATGACATTAAAAAAAAACGAGGACAACAGTCAGAACAATGGAAATAGTGTAAATAAGCATCGAAAATATTGCCTTGTCTAGTTCAACCAATTTCCATTTTTCGAAACAGAAATGGCCGTGAAAGTGAATCGAACAAGTGAATCTTAAATGTTATTCTTGTAGCATCGTAGCCTGTCATTAAAGGTGCAGAAAAATACTCCTTGTGATGTCAGTATTTTACGAAAAGACGGTAAAACACGTTTATTGTGAGTATGCCTATGAATATGTTGACAAAACCTTTACCAATCTCTGGAAATACTGTTCATTGTCAATGCTCGTAAAGAAAGGTATTTTTAGATTTGATGCAAAATCTACTAAACTTTTGTTAAATTTTCGAAAACATTATATAACAAGTCAGAAATCCGTTAAAGAAATGCCAACGTTCAGCGACCTGCAAGCCCGATATCTTCCACTATCATACGGGAAAATAAAAGGCACATTCACTATCTTGTGCAATGATTTGCATGGAAATAAATCTATGTCGTAAAGAATAATGTGCTTATATAATTAAAAACCCTCATAGGCTTGCGTGTATTCTGATCGCAAACAATGTATGTCTATAGGTGTATGCATGCGTTTTAAAAACGGTAATTCCGGTGCTATGATTAAGTATATATTCCCTTTATTTCCTCAAAACAAAAGACATCACCATATTTTCTATGTAGTTATTTTTTTATTTCCTCGCAAGAAATTGAAAAGAAGCAAAAGACAACAGCAAAATATTTTTGAACTCTTTCTCACGCTTTCTCTAAGCCAGATGCCAATGCGACATTTAATCATTTACGCACGACAAAGCTTTCTCTGCTTATAAAAATATTATTGAGGATAATTGAATTCATTTAATTTCTTTTCTCTTCGTGTTAAACATTTGTTTTAATGCCATTGTTATTAATTATGGCAAGGATTTTAGTGTAGATGGCCAGACTTAACTATAAATTCGAGTGCGCGAAAAATTTCAAGTACAAAATGTTTTTCATGATATTCCTTGTTTTCTTTTTAAAAAAGTAAACATTTAGCCATAAACTTTCTGATATAAAATGCCAGCTACATTCAAATCCCACGAAAAGTAAACATATCTGAATTAAGTTACATTAGTCTACTAAGGGCACTACGTATAACGGAGCCACAGCAACAGTGGTGTGTCTAGGGCATGATAGCCTAACTTAGCCTATCCATCTTGAAGCTGATTTTGAATTTAAAGTTCTTCTCCTAGAACAGTGATTCCCAAACAGTGCGGGGCGCATCATAGGTGCAGCAGAAGAGGATAACAGGTGAGGCAGAATGATTCAAAGACAATCAAAGATTTAGAAACAGTTTCTAAAAATTCATATGCCAAAAATAAACATGATTTCAAGATTTTAAATATTATTATGGATTACTTGTAATTGCATCCATGATTCCCAGTATAAATATTTATAAATGATTATTGACCGATTTTATCGTTGTGATATTTTTGGCATTATATCAAGTATTGAGAATATAGTAACTAGGGTCTGCAAATTGGAGGAGAGAGTTATCAATGATAATTCTCTGACTTCGAATCCGCAGTTATCTCCTTTTAACCATCACTTTGAATCTTCTTTGGCCATAGAGCTGCCTGTGCCTTTTCACCGGGACTTCCCTTGAGCCGGTGTCTTTGTATATGTACGTAAAAACTTGGCGCGGGCAAATTTCCATTACGAAAATGCGGCCCAGAAAAAATAGTTTGGGAAGCACTGTCCTAGAGTGTTTGCCACCTCAATACAAAATATTCCAGTCTATCCTGCTCTTTAAGTCATCACTAGAAGACAATGGATTTATGCCTTTTTCAAGGGTCCCCGCGCCATGAGAACGAAACAGAATCGACTCGAAATTGAACTCGGCACGCAGATTACATTTTCCGCGCTGGTAACCGTCACTTGTAAACAAGTCAATATTTTGAATGTTTTGGTTGTTTGTCTTAGCAGCATATCAACACCTCTATGTGTTATTTAATGCCGAAATCTAAATATTTTGAACACAACTGTATGCCTTCAATTACATATAAAATGTATTGTTGGTAATGCTACAATAAATATGTATTGGCGGTAATTTCACTACAAATATGTATTGTCGGTTATCTGTTTTATATGAAAATGTATTGATCATTAGAATACAAAAGTAGACCACCTGTGAACCGTTGGGTCAACCTTGTTGCCTTTACTATTTACATTTAGTTTCATGAAGAGTTTGTGAAAGTAGGGATATTTTTAAAAATACTTTTATTTGCAGTTATTGAAATTGCTTTCGACATTAAAAAAATTGAAGTAAGTTGAACAATAAGAGTTTTGAATGTCAAAATTCGGTGTGTTTGGATTCGATACAATAAACATAAAATATTGTTGCGGGGCTGCGCGTAATTCGGCCATTTAAAATAATCAAACAATGTTCATTGAAAGAATAAAATTCAGTAGAAAAGACAACGTAGTTTCAACAAATAGACATTAATATTTCGACAAGAATAGAAGCAATTGGTCATAGATTGGAAAGTAATGTCTTTTTCTTACTGTAGACAATGTTGCTGTAGTCTGAAGCGGTCACTTTGAAGTTTGTCAGCGCTATCGCTTTTAGCATGAGTTCGTGAAGTTCACAAGCGAGAGTGGCGTGGACCTTGATGACAGCTGTGTTTATCTTGTGTGAGGCCGGATTTCGTTTTTTTTATACACTTTCTCGCAATGAAATCGGCTCCATACCCTACTTCTTACAGGATGATACAATTTACATCTTTCTTTCCCCAACTCTCTATATATGACTTGTTTATATCTTTCTTTTTCGCAACAAACACTGCCAAACACACAAGATACAATATTCATAGAGTTTTATATAGTAATAAGATATATTTTTATACTTTCATAGATTTTCGTTTTTGTTTGGGGGTTCCCTATTTATCCATAGCTGGGATCCTAACAGGTGCTACCGCCCCAGGTTAGGGTGGACGTGCGAACAGCAGTTAAGAGGTGATTCCACGCTCCTCAAATCCTCCCATCTCCCGATCGGAAGGCTTGCTGGTGGATTTAGTTCATCGTCATACCCAAGCCTTCGTATTTTGGACTGTTCAGAGTCCAGGTTATAAAATATGTTTAATTCTTATAACACTTTGTTACTAAAAATATTAAAAGGTTAATATTTAACCATTTGTGCTCTGGTAATCTAAAGAATTTGGGTTACGCCACTTTACTGAAAAAAAAATGATGTGATGGTAACAGCTTAAAATGAGAAATTGGAAATTCAAGTTCGAATTCCTAATGGATTCGTTACATTTACTTATACGAAAATACCATTGGGACAAGTAGGAATACATCTTCTGTCCCGTATATGGGTTAAACAGTTAAACTTGTATTTAAAAAAATCATTGTTATTCTCCAAAAATATATAATATTTACTCGTAAAAAATTATTATCTATATTTGTAATTATTTACACTATTTATTTTGTTCGGACTGTTGTCTCATCTTTGTTGTCATATTCACAGCGTTTCGACCGTTGTACTCTCCGGCTTTCTTCAGGTGATATACGTTGGAATTTCCGACCGAACCCTTTCATCCACCGGGGTAGATTATTCTAGTTCCACATGCCATACTTTTTCTAGGTATCTCAGCTTCAGTTATCTCCCTTTTAATATATCAAATCTCCATCTGTTTGGGTCAAGTCACTGAATTACTTTAATCAATCCTTTTATTCACTGCGAAGAGTTCAATACCTGACCACAGCAGAGGTGAACACAACTTGGAGAGTTGTGTTACTAAAAGGGAGATAACTGCAACTGATATATCCGGAAGAGGCATGACACATGGAACTAGAACAATCATTACGGTGGACGAAATAAAGAGTTAGGTTCGAAATTCCAAGAAAAAAAGATCTATAAGAATGGCTATTCAAGACGACATTCATTTCGCGATTTGATAAAAAAACTCAATCAGTTCAAATTCTGTCCAGAAATACTATAACCTTTCAACTTATGAAGAACACTGACATGCCAAACAGTGTCAAATACGTTCCAGATATCCAAAGCAGCAGCCGAGCTCCATCATCGTTATCTAAAGCTGTATAGATTCTTTCAGAACTAAACGTTAATACATCCGCAGTTGACCTAGAGAAGAGGATACCATATTACTCATCTGAAAGAAGGTTCAGCGAGGTGAGATGCTTAACCAATTCAGAGTTGATTAGAGCATCTAGTACTTTGCCAAAAGGAGGGATAAGGCTGATAGGCCGATAATTAAAAGGATCAGAGGGTTCCTCTCAGTTCTTAATGAATGGAACTACAGAAGATGATTTCCAACAAGCAGATAAGCATGAAGCAGGAAGTCATGTACAGTTTAAAAAGAAGAGGAGCCAGTTTAGGAGCACATTTCTTTAAAACTATTGCAGGGATACCATCAGGTTAACATATTGTGTGGGGACCAGTTAAGATATAATAGCAAAAACCATTTATATATAATTAAGAAATTCGTCGGGTCTAGAAGAAAGCTCAACAGAATGCAGAAAGCACATCTTATATTTGAGATTCATCAGCAGTGCGCATCCACTACCGAGAATTGAAATTCGGATAGCTGCCTTATCAGGTAAACGTCATACCAACAGAAGCAACGGGTCTCGGTGACGAAGAGGTAGCGAATTAGACTCGATATAGCGCCGCTCGATCACATATTCCGTGGTGGAACTCATCCGAGTTTCCCTTACCCATAGGACTGTGGTCCCACGAGCCACGACTACTATCCCAAAGCCGCTCCATCCAGAGCATTAGAAGCCGGTTCAAGCAAGGATATACAAGTGATAGAAATTATTAGGAGGATTTGAGATAATTATAATTAAGTAAATGATCGAGTCTAGAAGAAACCTCAACAGAATGCAGAAAGCACTGGACGGCCGTTTCGTCCTATATTTGGGACTCATCAGCAGTGCGCATCCACTACCGAGAATTGAAACCGAGTCTATATCGAGGGCCGTTCTAATTATCCCAAATCCTCCCAATAATTTCTATCACACACACACACACACACACACATACACACACACACATCTTTAGGCTATCAGCGCACGCAGCGGTGAAAGGCAATTTTTAACGCATTATATAGGATATATAAGCATTCCCACCTACCGGATGGCTCAGTTCATAGTGAATAGTTTTTAGTGTTAAGTAGCCGCAGCCGACGAATTCCCTTTCTCCCTAAGTGATGGGGCGTATATATATATATATATATATATATATATATATAGTAAATGAAATAAAATTACTAATAATTACAAATTATATTAAATTATTATATTACTTTTAAGCACTATTTGCGTATTTTAGTTAAACTTAAAAGCCGTTTAATTCTTTTGATCTTCGACAAAACGCGCCATCTTTCTTTCAGTTCAGTCCCCCCTCCAAAAAAAACATTGATTTATTATGATCAATAAAAATAGGAGTGTAATGGTGATTTTTTTTCTATTATTAGCCTTTTCGTCTCTCATTGCTGAGCCATGACGAATAATACAGGAAGATTCCTCTATTTCTTGATGGCTTCAGTTTCTGTTTTCCGTAAGAAACAAAGGTCAGCAACAAACCCACTCCCGTTTTATGTCAGCAATCCTTCTTTCTTAATAATCAAAATGCTGTTCTGACAGTTCTCCTATACTCCCCGGGATCTTCCTGATATTTTTATTTCTTTATTGTAGAGTATTTTTTCGACCTTCATGTGTTTTTCTGGGTCAAATAAATGCTGACAACAATATTGTAGTTGGCAGGAGAGATGAGCAGTCAATCAATGTCGTTTCACTTCCGATGGAAAATCCAGTGAACGATACTGACTCAATCAAAGGTGACGAAAAGACGGCTCTTCAGAAACAGCCTGAAATGGCTTCTTCTCTAGACTAGCCAATGATGAATTATATTTTGCTGACGTTGAAGATGATCAGAATTATAATGGCCGAATAAGTAGGTTACTTTCAATGGCTAAGCAGATAAGTTACTTTCAGTGATATCTACTCTGCGTGGTTTTAGCAAGTTCAAAATTGAGTTGAGGTTTTATTTAAATTAATTGTATTTATTAAATGATTACGTTAAATAAGCATAGAGAGGTTATCGGATATATTACAAAAAGTTAAACTTTCATTTTAATAAGATAGAAAACTGTACACGCATATTGGATTTGACAAAGATTGTAAAAACGAACCATATTCAGAAAAAACAATGTTTGATAATACACTCTGAAATATTCATTCTGGATATTCCGGCACGAATGCCAAGCAGTACAGAATGCTGTTTCCAAATTTCTGGCGCAGTGAATTGCGTCATGGTGCTCTTTTTTCTCATGGACTATGCCCAACTGATCCTACTATACTGTGCCGTCGACAAAATCAAAAACAAACAACGGGCATGCGCAAAATTAAAAGCATGAAATGGCAACAATTTACCCATCGCACCCTGCATATTGCGATTTACCAACTTTATATCAGATGTGGTACTAGATCGAAAGTATGACGCACCCATTGAGGATTAAACCCACTAATCAGTCGTAATTGTTCTAACAAGAAAAGTTTGGAAACCATTACACAACGTCGAAGTATATACTACTTGACAAATTACAAATTGAACAAAGTATGAGTAATTAGAAATCGCACTAATTTAAAAACTGGACCATGATACTGAGTTATGAAAAACGCCACGAAATACCAGATGCCTGAATAGAGTTGATCTGTGGTGACCCCAGGATATATTGGGTTCACCCTAATTCATACCAAAGTAAGTTTTTCAATTGTATTCAGTTCAGAATATAAAAAGACAAAGGATACTTGACTGAACTGGTAAGCTCAAAGCCAGCAAGAGCAAAACAGGACCTCAATTTATGGGCATTAACAAGGTTGTAAATTTTCTGTGTATTTTTAGGTGAAGATGCGCGTTAATATATGAAAAAAAGATAGACGAAACACGTATAAAACTTGAGTTTCTGCTACGAATGTTTATTTTGTTTATTTTGACTGAATTGAAAGGAAGTTAAATGTCTCTTGAGTATGTCCTTTTTTTCTTTTTGGTTCAGACATAATTTATGGGAACGGGTAACGATGGTCGAGCTCAGGTCAGTCTCGTACTGAGTTGGGATAGGCGAATCTCAGCATCAGTAGTAGGGCTGTTGAAAACACGTCCGGAAGTGTGGTCATAAAAGCGCACATGTGACCAGAAACCCTTTCCGGTTTCTTTATAACTTGTACCATGAGAAAATTAATTAATTAATTTTTTTATTCTTTATTATTATTTTATTTATTGGTTTTATTTCATTTTCCCAAAGGTGTGCCAATATAAACATAATCCTGACGGAACTTAGAATATAAATCCAAAAAGACAATCGGGATATTAAGAAGTTGTATGAACGCCCAATCTACGAGAAGAGAAAACAGATATTCTTACATCCTCATAAGAAGATCGAATGTTCGAAGAACGACCGGAAACAAATACCCTTCATTAGCTAACGTTAATTTGACGTACCATATATACCCGTGCATCATTCGAATTTTACGGACCTAATTTTGAAGCTAATTTGACTAGAATAAATGGATTTATAGTTTGGTCAATGGCGTATCCATGACCAGCAGAACATACACTAATTTTATATCTCCTGTATGATACGACCGCCATAAAATTATCTTCCAAATTAGGTCTAGAATAGTCGCATGATACGTGGCTATATACGGTAAATCTGAAATGAATAATTATTTTAATATGAAAAATTTAACTCTTATTCTTATGAGATATTTACTGGAATAACATTAGATAAAATAAATTCCTATTTGCATTTCACTCATGCTTGTTGTAATCGTACATTGATCAAATTCCGTTTTCGGGTTATTGCCTTTTCTTATTACGCAGCTTTTGCTTTTCATCATTTTCCAGTCACACATCTTTTTTTTTATATATTCTCTCCCCAATGGGGGATAGTTTTTGATTCTCAAAACTAAATACATCCTCCTCATCAAAATCAACATGAAATTTATTGACTAATTGTCGTTAGTAGACATGTCTTCGTATCTAAGCGGATCCAATATATTAACCATCGTGTTCTCAGTTAAAACTGATTCATTTAAAACACCAGCTGAGTCAGGATTTCGTTTTACTTTGTTTTTTAGTTGCTAATATTCAATGGCAAATCATCACCGATTCAAAACTCCAGAAATATTTCTTACAACTAATTTTAAACGATATTGTTGTTGCGTCCACATATTATGACATCCCCCCCACCAAATCAAAATTTATTTATGGGGATTTTCTAAGCGTAGCTTAGACGTAGCATACGGCCGAAAGTGTGAAGCACCCAGGTAAGATCAAACTTATTACTTAATCTTAATTGAGCTAGTGAGAAAAGTTTGCTATTTCACCAAGTCGAAATGCTCAACTAGTTCCTGTATAGGTTATTATTTAATTAATTTACATATATATATATATATATATATACATATATATATATATATATATATATATATATATATGGAATAAATACCTAAAGACTCAGGAACAACCTACCTTTGTTTCCCCTAAACGGGTCTTCAGGGTGTATATATATATATATATGTATGTATATATATATATATATATATATATATATATATATATATATATATATATATATATATATATATATGTGTGTGTGTGTGTGTGTGTGTGCAAAGCTTGGAGATAGTAGTCGTAGCTCGTGGGGGCACAGTCCTATGAGTTAGGAAAACTTGGATGAGTTCTACCATGGAATATGTGATCGATTGGCGCTATATCGAGTCTAATTCCTTACCTCTTCGTCACCGAGGCTCATTGATACAGTCCGGGTTTCAATTCTCGGTAGTAGATGCGCACTGAGTCTCAAATATAAGACGAAACGGCCGTCCAGTGCTTTCTGCATTCTAGACTCGATGAATTACTTAAATTATTAGGAGGATTTGAGATAATCATAATTAAGTTATTCATATTCATATATATATAGCAATTGTTTCAGAATAGGTTATTATTTAATTGAATATATGTATTATTTATATATGTGCGCTACTTATTGGAAAGCGCTCAATATCAGTGATATAGCTAACATATCTTGCATTGATGGGACCCTGGGTTTCATGCCCATGCGACCGTCAGACAAACAAATATATATGTAATCCTATGAGGTTTATTGTAGTCTCCTTTATCACGAAAGCTGGTGTTCTCTAAGGCTCTATCTTGGGACCTACTCTGTTCCTGATCTTCATCAATGGCCTTCTGGATGGCATCAGTTCCCAAGTAGGAATCTACAAGGACGACACAACTATTTACTCCTGTCTCAATAATAAATCTGGTATCGTTGACAAAACTAACCTGGCTGCTGATCTCGAAAAGGACTTCCAATGTGTTTGACTGGGGCTTGTAAACTTTAATGCCTCCAAAAAGAAAATGCTCTCCTTTACCCACCAGATGGGAACCCTTCCTACTTCCCATCAGAATGGCTGATTCCTAACGCCTTGTTAGGACGGCTGACATGAGGTAGAATAAATACAATGAATCAATATCTACCGCAAGGTAAGTTGGATCTCTGTGTCGTGCCAGAAAGTTTTTCTCGTCTGAGTCCATCCTTCAAATCCTTAAATCAACCATGCGGGGAATATTGCTGTCATATATGGTCAAGTGCCCCTGCTGTACGTTTCGAGGTCCTCGACAAAATCCAGAGATGAATATGCAAGATGATAGGTCCTGATCTGGCATCTAGTCTACAATCGCTAACCCATAGACGTGCCGTGGCCTCCCTCTGTCTTTTCTACAAGTATTTTCACGGCAACTGTTCCGACTAGCTACGTTCGCTGGTTCCCGGACTGCATGAATGTAAGCGAGTTACCAGGCTGGCATCTCAGTCCCACCCTTTCACTGTCAAAATGTAAAAATGTAAATGTTAAATGTAACCGTCTCTTCTACTCAAACAGCTTCTTGTCTCGCACTTCCCGTCTGTGAAACTCCCTTCCCCTTACTTGCTTCCCCGATGACTATAATCTTCAAATATTCAAGTGTAATGTCAATCGACATCTGACACCGTGAGCTTGTTCCCCGTCCTTCTCTGTATCCTTTCTACAAACACGCATCTTTACTCTTAACCCCTTGCGTGATAGTGGCACTCCCGCTTTGCTTGGGGTGAATTTCCTTAAAAAAGGGATACGGATTACAATAATGTTCAACCAGAAAAAAGCCACATTATATAGAAGTTTAGAGAATAAAAGGCACAGTTTAAGGAGATATGTGAAGAAGATAATGATTAAACGTGGCATGCTGGTTGAAAGTTAGAACTGAAGAATGTAGTTCTTCTGAATACTTTCCGTGGAAAGAGCGATAGCGTAGTGTGAGATTTACGACGTTTGGTCTTTGGGAAAGAGATTGTAGGGTGGAAAATAAGTGATTACCCATACGGACATAGAAATGCTTTTTGAACTATATCGAGACTGGAGAATGAAAACTGGGCAGTTGTTGCCCATATATGGCGACAGTACTCGATTTTCAACCGGATCTGGCGGGAAAAGGATGAGGAGTTATGTATTTACTGAAGTGGTCCAGAGAACAGACAATGTCCACCATCTTTAGCGATGGATCGTATGTACACGTTCCACTTGAGGTTTGGATTGAGTTTAAGTCTAAATAGGCAATCAAGGAACTTTACATTTTAAGTAAACATTTTATGAACATGTTTCTCTTTTGTAAAATTTAATCTATTTCCAACCTTAACTTATTTTCTTAGATATCTTATCAGTTCGTCCCAGAAGGTTCTTCTGTCTTTTTTTCATCTTAAATTCGCTTACGGTCACATCACGTACAGATACCGGTTCCCGTACCCATACCGAAGTTAAGCTACGTCGTGCCTGGTTAGGCCCCAGATGGGTGACCGTTTGGTAATAGCAGGTGCTGTAAGTTTAGATGTGCGGTTGGTCTAGTGGATAATGGCTCGGAACTATTAATCGAAGAACTGAGTTCCAATTCCCGATACGTTCGTTATATTCTCTTACGCAAAAATACACAATGGATGAATGCCCCCTTTTCTCCCCTTTACTATTGACTAATCTGTAAGAACTGTGCCACTAAACTACAGTGTAACCCGGATATAAGAGAGTTGTCGGGACCGGAGAAGAAGTCTCTTATATCTGGGTTTGGTCTAATTTATATACATTAACACAGGCTCTAATTTGGGACCAGAGAAAATCTCTCTTATATCCGAGTTTCTCTTATATCCGGGTCTCTTGTATCCGGGTTACACTGTATTATTATCTTAAAAAATACTTGCAATCCAAAAATATTTTCTGGCTTTAAATAATCTGTAAAGAGTTGATAATCCCTAAAAACGAGTTAAACAGTCAAAACCAAAATATCTTTAGTTCCAGAATGATTTTTTTTTCAGGAATATTTTGGATTTATACTTAATTTCCACCAGAATGCGAGCTTTTGGATAAATTATGGAATATGAAAAATTATCCCAATGATTTAATTGAATCGATCGATTCAACATTTTTTTTATAGAATATTTGTACAGGATGACGAATGATTTTTCGAGTGCAGTTAATTGCAAAAGTGAATTCTGCTTATTTTTGTGCCAATACTGGCTATAGATTGATTCCAAAAAGTAACTTGAGTATCAAAGATGAACTTTAATAATAACCAAGAATTCGTCCAGCTTAGCCAAGTAGAATTTGTTGATTTAGTTTGAATTAACAAAGGGAGGTAACTAGTGGTGGCTTCGTTTGTACTAGAAGGTTGGTGCAAAAATAATGTCGGTTTTTGACGTTAAAAAAATACGTCAAAAACCGACATTATTTTTGCACCAACCTAATATTTACCCCCCACCCCATCCTTTCTATTCCTCCTTTCTTGGATTATTTTTCTATCTACTTTTTAATTTCAGATTATTTTTCGATTTCCTCTGTTAATCTACAAAAATATAATTTTTTTCTGATATATTTGCTGCCAATGTTATGCCTTCTTTTTGTTTTTCTTTAAAAACTTTGCCTTTCTGTATAGTTTAGTATTTCTTATTTACACAAAACGCATAGTCTCTAATAAAGGGGTAAAAATTTCTCAGCTCGACCAAGAAACTGTTTCAAAAATAAATTTTGGTATTCAGTCATTTGATCAGATTTGGGGAAGTTTCTATCTTCTTTTTTATTTTGTTTTATTTTATTTATTTTTTTACTAATGTTCGCCGAATACAAGGCTCAAGCGCCACTCAAGGTAGAAGGTTAATGAATGAGGTGAACGTAAGTAGAGGATTTAAGAAAGGATTACGAACATATGCCGGATTTATAACGACTGGCTCTAGACTTGAAGTGATTTCAATTGTAGGGTTTAGGGAAGTAACCATACGGGAGTCTGTTTTTTTAAAGTTGCGGTTCTTGGAAAGAATTTCTGAGTGAAATTACCTTCTTACTAATGGAATAGTTCAGAAATGAGGGTGATTCAACCCTGTGAACGGAGTAAGGAAGTCTTAGCCGCAAACTGAGGAATCACGTCGAGAACTTTTCACCAACATCCAGTATTCACCATCTCAACCTCTTAAGGTTCTTTTATTAGACAGGCTTTATCCAGATTCATGGTAGGGACATTGGCAATTACCCTACTGGGCCGGCCTAATACATGTTGATAGGGGCGGATATTGGGTGATCATGTCTCTTTTCGGTTCCTGATCGCCCAAGAATCCAATATTATAGCACCTGGTATTCCTAAAAGGTCACCCACCTATGTACTGACTTAACTCGATGGTGCTTAACTTCGGTGAACCTGTGTTTCAACAAGGAATGGTCGTAAGCTTCCACCTTGTTTTAATATCTCTAAATCTTTTTCGCATCTTCCCGGCTTCATCTGTCTAATTTTAATTTTACAATAATTTAAATATCTCCTCTAAATGATGGTTTTAATTGCAAGAAACTAACAAATAAAAATATTTTTGCGTACTTGAAGAAGGATTTAAGGGGATTTTAGCAATCAAATCCAAAATGATTCAGATTGAGCTATGACTAATGAACATCATCTTTCGTCCAAATGTCTTACAGTTTAAACAACTTTCCTGACACAAATATCTCTTTCTATTGAGTGGAGCCACAAAGATCTTTTATCAGCATTTTCGCCGTTGATTATGACGATAAAATTAACTTTTTTTACACGTTGTAGGTGGGTGCGTTACTTGTCGCATTTTTTTTTTTTTTTTTTGTCAAAATGCAAATGTTCTGAAATGTTGGCTTAGCGTCAAAATGAAACCCGTTCTAAAATTATCCACTGTTTGCTTTTTTTGTAAATTCCCAAACGTTTCCAATGTATTTACTGATTTATTTACCTTTTTCATTTTAAATATTTGCTCCTGCACTCTTCAACATCATGGATATTTATTTCTCTATCCAACAACTACAGCAGACACCGTCAAGGTTCATTTTAACCTGCGGTAAGGCGTAGATTTATCTGATTAAAAAAAAAAAAAAAAGCATTTCGCGATCTGAAAGCTCGTAAAGTGCGATTTACCCAAAGAATATATTCACTATAAACTGTATTTTATAAATACACAAATGTATTGAAATGTTCTGGAAGCTCGTGATGTGCAATTTTACACGAAGAATATATTCGCTACAAACTGGATTTTATAAATATACGAATGTATTTAAATGTTTTGGAAGCTCGTAAAATGCGATTTATCCAAAGAATATATTCGCTAAAAACTGGATTTTATAAATATACGAATGTATTTAAACGTTTTGGAAGCTCGTAAAATGCGATTTATCTAAAGGATATATTTGTTATAAACTGGATTTTATAAATACTCGAATGTACGTAAATGTCCTGGAAGCTTGTGATGTGCATTTTACCCAAAGAATATATTCGTTATGGATTGAATTTCATAAATTTTCTTGATAAACGTCATAATCGGCAACATATAGAAATTATGACAAACGCTTACATAGCTTCGAATATCATCAAAAACGTAAAAATCGTTTCAATTAACAAAGCTTAGCATGATCTATTGCAGTGTTGTAGTAATGTTGTACTCAGTGAGAATCGAAATCACTGCACAGCGCAAATTGTCACCCATAATAACCCAATATCCCTTTTCCCACTGCTTAGTGTCCATTACTCATTATCTAAGCCTGAATGGCCTAGTCTTCAATTTTCAGCCTCGACCGTCTTCAAAAGCGTTTCCTTGTGGGTGATGAATTTTTTCACACCCTTCATCTCCTTTCCCACAAAGAAAATGTTCACTACTTACATTCTTCGGACTATCATCCTCATCTTTGTTGCCATATTTATCACAACGTTTCGGCCGTTGTACGCTCCGGCCTGCTTCAGGTGGTTGGAATGTCGAGCTGAACCCTTTATTTCGCTCACTGGGGTAGACTGTTCTAGTTCCACATGCCATGTCTAATGGATGTCAGTTACCAGTTATCTCTTTTTAATTCCCTTCTCCAAGTTCTCCACCGCCTTAACCAGCTATTGAACTCACACTCTTTGCATCCTGCCACTGGATCTAACCAACGCCTTTATCCACCGAAGAAAGATCCAAAATGATCTGGATAAATCCTTCAGACATGAATTTGATGTAGTCAAGGCTCGCCAAGTACAAAAATTAAATAGATTGAAGGATCAGAAGATGACGCACAAGGTCCATCACCCACCAGTGAAAGCAGTAGTCAACATCAGCCAATATCAGCTGAGTACCTCTGAGGAGTCAGTATTAAATAAGGGTCTCAACTTCGCCACAACTCTCAAGTGAGTGCTATACTTAGATATCATTGCCAGAACCGAGGAAGTTGCCTTGAACCTACCTTGACAACAATGATGAGGATGATAGTCCGAACAATGTAAATAGTGTACATAATACCTCATCTCAGAAATATCAAGAGATACTGAAAGAAAATGGTACTACTACTTCTTTGGTAGATGTCCCATGAGTATTCCATTATTCCATCTTCACATCTTGTACCCGCCATTCTAGGTACACGGAATCGACACATCCTAATTCCCTTCATATTCCACGAGTAAGGAGTAAGTTCCACTCTGTCAGCTTCTCCCTCAGTGCAACGGACTCCGGAATGGTTGCTTCCCTAATCACTACCATCCAAGCCCTCTTATGGTCAGGCTCAAACGTTAACTGTCCTACATCTCATAATACCTCTTTATAAAGCCTTACAACTCTCTCCCATAGTTGGAGAAGCTTGTTGTTACCATTTTCAGAGGTTGTCAGATGACGTTACAGAGTCATTTTTTTGTCGTTTAAATTATTTTGTAGAGATCGGAACAAATGAAAATCCGAAGGAGCCAAAGTTAGAAGAATATGGCTGAACGCACTAGAAGTCAACACCAAAACAAACGCCATTGTCAATTTATGGTCATTTTAATATAAAACAGTGAAAATCGGGTAAGAATATTTGCGATGATCTGATAATATGAGCCATTTCCTTATAAAGAAACGTTTAACATTCATTAACCGTGCAGCCACGGGTAACATTGGTTGAAATTTATAAATATTTTCTCTTAAAACAATTTTTCAGGAAAATAAGTTTCTCGTGTTCACTGACTTTTATGGCTCTTTCTGGTATTAATGGGAGTTTCCTTTCTAGACTTTTGTTCGAAGTAGTGTGGAACGCCAATCTCTTCATGAAGTCGTCATTATTTTCCTTCGAGTTACATGAAATATCCATTTTAGTTGTTGTTACTGTTGAAAATCTTCAATTGATGTGGTTTCTGTTATTAGGCACAGTTCTTTGTGATTTCTCTAAAGACAGTCCACGAGGTTTGGAGAATGATTGGGATGAGCCAAAATATCCCCTTTGCGCATAATCGCGAGCATTTTTTAAAATCATTCAAATTTGTTCATTTTTCTTCATTAATTCTAATTTTAAAGATTGCCACGGCACGTAATAATATAAGTACATTTTCAGTAGATTACGTCTCTTCATCTTAAGAAAAATAAAAAATGTATTATGGTTTATCGGCATTAATTCCCCTACCATATATGGAAGATGTTTTACTTATGTAATTCATCAGACTGACGAGTTCCTCATTTTTTCCCAGCAAGAAAATCCCTGCCATCTGCAAAGCGGAGATTCGCGACTTGCAATGTTGAATGTTCCTCGACGATATCAACCATAATGCATTTAATGAAGATGTGGAAGTGCATAAGCCACAGAAGATAGCCTTGGCGTAAATTGACTTACGTGATGAACCACTGCAACATGGAAATATGGAAGTCCTAATAACTAACACAAAAAATTGAAATGGCGTGACCATGTAAAAAAATAATAATAATTGTACAACTTCTACTTTTACGGGCCTCATATCCAACGTTTTCATTTTTATTACCCCTTTCAATGCGTTGTTCTATAGTTTATTTACACAAACTCGTTAGGTAGGTTGCTCATTTTTTTCTCCTTCCATCCTCTTGCCTTCATTATGTACTGTGAATGATGAACTCACCAAGCTTTCTTTTCTCGTTAAGTCTTTTCACACAATTTCAACTGTCTCTTTCTAATGCTATGTATAAATTTTCTTTTTGCTTCCAATAGAAACAAAATCTTTCGCCTACCATTGTAAAAATTGTCATCTGAGGCACCAGAAGTAGAGGCAGGCAAACTGGGCTAAGTGGCTTTGGTGATCCTTCGCAGAGACTCAGACATAGGCAACATGTTAAGAGACCAGGTTAGGTGACCAGCTGCACAGACGATCTACGACAAAAAACAAACAAACTTGGTCATGGGAAAAATAATGATGAAAAAGAGGATGAAAAAGTCTACTGAAACGAAAAAAAAAAGGTTTGTGTTGTTTATGAAAACGTTTCGTCTGAAGAGTGGTTTGCGAAGTTGAGGTTCATCACGACTAAATCAACATATAACACTAGGATAATTTAATAATTAGCGACAGAGAAGATAACCAATATATTAAAATATCTAAATCAGGTGATGAAAATCATTTGCGCCAGCTTGATTATATTAGTCACTTTGATGTGTAATTTCTACATAAGTAAAGAAAAAATAACTGCTGGAATTTATTTAATATTTCGTTTTTTTCCGTCCCAACGCTTTAAGCGTTTCCTCTAGATATGTAATTATAACCGACGTTTTGTTTATATTTTCCCCTTCTCTGTACATATATACATTCCCATTAATAAGAACATTGTTTTATTCTGATGAAGTCCTTTTGAAGGACGAAACATGTTACAGAGAATGTTTCCCTGAGGAAGTTCAGTTACCTGCTATTAGTCTGATATATACATATATATATGATATTTCTATCATAAAATGATTTATGGAAATGAAATGAGGAATTGATCTGTTAACACAGACAAAACTGCGCTGTGACTGTTTTATTGTCTTTCTGATTAAATCGTGTCTTATGTTTCTCCATTGACTTCTTCCTTCTAGAAACAGAAATATCCAGAAACAAAAAAACAAAAAAAGTAAAAAGAAATATTAGTCAAAAAACAAAGAAAAAATGTCTGCTGGTGTTAGTTTTCTTCTCGTTTTATTTTTACTTTTGATGTCTATTTAACTGATTTTCGTTTGAAAAGTTTAATTTTTACAATTAGT
The DNA here is from genome assembly GCA_963932145.1 of Acanthosepion lycidas. Classification (NCBI taxonomy): domain Eukaryota; kingdom Metazoa; phylum Mollusca; class Cephalopoda; order Sepiida; family Sepiidae; genus Acanthosepion; species Acanthosepion lycidas. The sequence goes on along the minus strand of OZ010606.1, from coordinate 22,384,390 downwards.
AAACAATGGATTTTAGAAGGATCATTTCCCCCAAGTGTCAGGCGAAGTATCTCTTCCTGCAAATGAAAGTGGTCGGATAAGTTCAAATTTCAACTAAGTTTTCGTGCTAAAGCCTTTGAGGAAATGTGAACCTATTTTTCTCTACCCAATGCTTTACAACCAAATGTCTTGTTAATGATATGCCATGGTGTTTTACTCTATGACAATGTGATCACCCCCACCCCAAGCCTTAACTGGAACGATATTTTGTTTTCAGTTAAAATTTTACGTTTGTTGTGCAAAGCTAATAAAATCTGATTATATATTTTCTTCATCTTTTTCTTTTCTCCTTCATTCGCTTTTCTTTTTTTCTTTTTTTTTTTTTTTCTTATTCTTTCCTTTTTTCCTTCCTCTGTATTTTCTTTCTTCCTCATTTCCTTTTGACTTTTTCAATCATTTTTGTCTTACTCATTTGCTCAAAATCACATCAACCAAGTTTGTTTGTTTTTTTGTTTTTGTATTATTTCTGTTTGTTTTCTAAGCTATAGGTCGGTGCAAAAATAATGTCGGTTTTTGACGTATTTTTTAACGTTAAAAACCGACATTATTTTGGCACCAATAATTACATTTAACAATGTTTTAATGTTTCTTTTTTCATCTTTTTTTTTCCGTTTTTAGTTGTTATTTTTTTTATTATACCATTTTTTTCTTATTTTTTCAATAAATCTGTTGAATTCTTTTGATTTTTCTCCTCTTCTTTTTCGTCTTCTTTTTTTTTTTTTTTGCTTCCCTCGTCTTTTTTCGTCGTCTTCTTATTTTCTTTATGAGCAACGCTCATTTGCAGCACTTACAGATACTGTTAAAGTAGAAAAGAAGAAAATGACAAAAGTAGAAAGAAGGAAAAAAGGACAAAAACATAAAAGAATAGCAAAAAGAAACGAACAAAGCCGATATAAAAACAAAGATGGACGATAAGTTATTAAATATAAAATATACAATGTGAAAATTGAAAAATGAAGTGTCATAACAAGGCGAAACAAAGAAAAAAACAATATAAGAAAGATGGAAATGAATATGAAGAAAGTAAAAACGAATATGCAAAAGAGAAGATAAAAAGAAAGTCAGTAAAAAGGAGGAATAAGAATTCTGAGTAACAAAAATCAAAAGGAAGAAGAAAAATGGTTGAAAAATTAAAGAAAGGAATGTAAGAGGAGAAAAATGGTGATATTGAAAAAAGGTGCATGACGTATTCTCTATATTAAGATGCCAGCATTAATTGAAGTAGAAGCTGCAATAAAACCAAGTCAACAAGTAAAGGATCTCATTAGGGATAAAACAAGTAAAAGGGAAAGAAAACACGTAGAAGCAAGAAATGAAGGAAGCAGACGACATGCGTTTTCTAAAAAAGTAATGGAAACAGATTAGGTTTTTCAGTTAAATAAGCGAAGATAATTTCATACTCTGTAAGAATTTATTTTTTCCTGAATAAAATTTGTATAAACCAAGTGATGGTTGTAAAATTAGCTGGATTTATTAATATTCATATGTGTAATATCTCGTGCGAAATTCAGCTTCTAAATTCAACTTTTAATATTGATAAGAATTTGTTTAAAATCAAAAATATTTTTATTATATAAAATCAAAAAATATTAACCACAGAAACATTTGATTGACACAGTATCACATATACATTGTATATCACATTGTTCATCTTCAAATACTTAGAAGCAGCCCTGTCAAAAGATGTATCCTGCAACGACCACGCCCCAAAACAGCGATGACCAGGCTAGAAAGGATATGGAAGAGCAACATCAGCATTCAGACCAAGTTCAAGATCTACAAATCATTGGTCGTATCCATCCGCCTCTACGTGTGTGAGACTTGGACATTCCTGTTTGAGGCAGGAAAATGTATCCAGGCTTTCGAGAACAAATCTTGAGAAAGCTCTTCCACATCTCCTTTTGGGAGCACAAAGCTCATGACTATGTACGAATCAAAGTCAAAAGGATGGGAAGAAGAAGTCATAGTGTGGGCACGTCGCACGGCGTAACAGACTCTGCCAGACCACCATGCAAGGTACTGTTAAAGGTGGACACAAGCGTAGGCAGCAAGTTAAGAGCTGGTTAGACATCAAAGAGTGAATAGACATGACAATGCTGGGAAGTCTGAGTCAATGTCAATAGATTATCCTGGAGAAGCTTGAACGTTTCTTCTGCCCTAAAGTCCGCCCGACGATTGAAGCAGTGAAGGGATTGATCAGGATCAGGATCATAATCATGATTATATATAAGCCACCCTATGTAACGGCATTTAAGCTAGCTACTGCGGATGTCTGTTGATTAGGCCTTCATCAAAATAAGTAGGGTGGAGTAAATGCGATAGGTAACAAACTATAGAAGAACTCAAAATTGATCGCTGCATTTAAGTATTACATTAATAATTTAGCATTAACTTTTAAAGTTCAATGATAATTCTTCACCGTCACTTGATTTAAAGACAATTTGATGTGCGTAGGTCCTTATTTCAGTACAAAAAAATATTTTGATTTCATGAGTCACTCATGAAATCAAAATATTTTTTTTCGCTGAATTTCTCGATTAATTTCTATTATCATCAAATTTATTTCCGAGTAATAAAAATTATTCACGTACCCAAAAATATCGCCGAAAACAATCGCTGTAATGAAAACTTGGGAATGGAAAATTTTAAGGATTGCGAGTCCGGATCCGTCCCAGAATGATTTTAGTTTGCTCAGGGTGTCGGCCTGATTCCAAAATTATATAACATGTTGAGCTACAGGTTTTAGGAGTAAAGTGGACAAAGTGTGATGCAGTGACACATTCGCATTTATATATATATATATATATATATATATATATATATATATATATATATATATATATATATATATTTAGTTTATAAAAAACTAGGTAATCCGTATGAGTAAACCTAAGGAGGATAAAATCCAGAGAGCTCAATGTAAATCCAGAGCAAATAATTTAAATAAAAACAGACCACTTTAAGGTTCCATGTAATAAATTATTTCACCACAGCTCTTTCAAAGGACTGCGGATCATCAGAATTTACTTCCAAGCAAAAATAAAAGAAAAAAAAAGTAAACTAAAGTCTGATGATCTACAGTTCTTTAAAAGGGCTGTGGTGAAATAATTTATTACATGGAACCTTAAAGTGGTCTGTTTTTATTTATATATATATATATATATATATATATATATATATATATATATATATGACACTATTTGGCTTGCTAAAAAAAGAAAGAAGAAAAAAAAAGAAAGGCGAGAATCTGATTTATGTTACGGGGCGGGTGAAAATTCCAGGCTGGTCAAATGACCTACAGGGCAGAATTCTAAATAGATAAAAATTATTTAGGTCGCAGAAAATGTCCGTTGGATCACCCGCAAAATTACAAAAAAAAAAACAAAAGACTAAAACATTAGTTATCTACGGAAAGGTCGTTTGGAAAAGGCATCTGTTTTGTGTCGGAACTGGCTAGGATAGCGAAGCTATTTTATCTGATCAGTAATTGGCACCAAGAATGCAAATACGTCCAAATGGCCACCCACTTGATCCTGGCGAAAAGCTGATTGACGAATTCCAGGTGATTCGGTTAAGATAAAGAGTCTACGGTGTGAGGTCTCCTCGGAGAGAAGAAGGAAAAGGAAAAGAAAAAGAAAAAAAAAAGGGGAAGATAATTTTTTTTTTCTTTGAGCAGGATTTTTTTTAAACCGAGGCTAGTCTGGCCACACCCACGCCGCTGAGCGCCCATTAGCTGAATGGTGACGTGAGCGTTAGGCGGAGGTAATCATGTGAAGTAGGGGGGAGGCCTGTTGGGACCTATTGAGGGGATAGGTGTGAGATGCCACTGTGAGAGAGAGGGGAAACCCGTTGGCACCCTCTGAGAGTATGCGTGAGATACCAATATGAGAACAGAAGAAGGTGGGAAGACGGAAGACTTCCAAAAATGGAAAATAATAAAATTTTCCTGACCGAAAACAAAGAAGTGGATTGTGGGTTTAGAATTATCAAGGAACCTCAAACCCCGACAAGCCCACCCCGGTTTTGCTCGGCGTCCATATAAGCAGAGTCGCAGCGAGTTCGAGTGCCAGTTAAGTTGAGTGAAGTTCGCAGTTGGGGTTGGAGACAGACAGGCAAGCAGCTGCAGTAAGCTGAGAGCTCTGAAGACCCGCCTTGAAGAAGCTGACTAAGATTCGCGCAATTTCTAACCAAGAACAATTTATTTTTGAAGAACGACTTAGACTCACACCACCAAAACAAGTTTTACGAATATCACCTGAAAATACACCAAGAACCAGTTTCTTAAAGAACAAATAACTTAAGATGTTAAGACTCGCCTAACAAACACAAAGTGTCACGAATCCATATAGCGGATTGGGATGTAGACGCAGTCCTGTATTCAGCAACCATATATAAAATATTGTTATCCTTTTTTAACACATTTGAACTTTTCGAGTTATTATTTTATTTTATTTTACATATACTTGTGCGATATCGCCCTTATTCGAACTCGACTTGCCCGACGACTGATTGATTTCGTCTGCCTAAGATCAATTCACAACGTGGGTAGGTTAGACTGGAAATCAAAGCAGTTACTTCGGTAACCAGACGTTGGAAGCGAGCTGGGAACGACAAGGCTGATACCGAATCTAAACAGATTCCCATTCGAATCACCAAAAGGTTAGAACGTCACATTTGGTGCCGCGACCAATACCAAGCCAGTTGGTCGTCAAAGGACAGGATAGCACGACGGACGCGACTAGGCAGACAAAACATTTGGCGCAGCGACACCGGGGGCGACGCCACAATATATATATATATATATATATATATATATATATATATATATATATATATATATATATATATATATATCAACATTGACCGATAATAGCTCAAACAATTACTCCAACGTTTGTTTTCTAAGTCATGTGGGGGACTATTTCTATGAAAGAAATCCAATGTTCACCACTAAAAATGGCTGTTCAAAAATGAGATTCATGTACTACTTCGACCATCTTGACCATTTCTCTTGGTAATGCTTTCTTAGAATTGGTAAGTTTGGTTTTATTCATGTTTTTAAACACTGTTCTTAATATTCTCCATCATTTATCACCGTTTCCATTTGTAACACCAGCTTCTTTAAATATGTTCTTCTTGGTCAATTTTAATTCTTATTCCTTTTTTCGCGTAAATTTCTTTTCTTACAACGATGTCTACTCCCTCCAACACACTTCAGTCTGTTTCTGGTGATAATTATGCAGGAAACCCTCCACAAGTGCAACACTTCTATCTCCATTGGTGGTAGACCTGTCTGTAACCCGTGTTTCGCAGACGATATTGACCTTATGAGAGGCAATAACAATTAACTGCAAGACCTGACCAACAAACTCGTTGAAAGTGACGGCGCATATGGAGTGAAACTCAACACATCAAAATTAGTGGTGTATAATGGTGATTTTAATTTATTTCTTTACTTGAAAGCTCTTTACGACCATATCAGGTTGAAACACCGGTTACCTTAAGATCACCGAAGTTAAACAACGTCGAGCCTAGTCAGTACCTAGATGAGGGACCGCTTAGTAATAACAGGTGCTGTAAACTTGGATGTGCGGTGGTGTAATGGATGATGGTTCAGAATTGTTAATCGGAGAGCCGAGTTCGAATTCTGGTTGTGGTTGGTTTTATTCACGTACGCGCAAATTACCCTTGAGAAAGGTATGAATCTACATCTTCGCCCCAGTTATGGGTTAATTAGTAAGACTTGTATCACTAAATCATTATTATTCCCTCAGAAAGTCTTACAATCTAAAAATATTTCCTGGCTTTAAATAACCTATAAAGAGTTGATGAGCCGTAGAAAACGACTCAATCAATTGATTGAATGCTGTTCAAACTTTCCACAATTTCTAACAATGGCGCATTGGAATAGCAAAAGATCTTTTCTAAAAGCTAGGATTTCTTGATATGAGATGCCAATTTATTGACTTCCTTTATTATTTCCATGATTAGTTTTGTCTTATCTATCTACGTAATTCTATCATTATATATTAAGATCGATTTCATTATCGCATAGTATACGGTGTCTTCTGCGCATCTGCAAATGTCAAAGGGAGAAAGAAAATTGCAGAAATTCCTAAACAAGGTCGTAAAGGTAAGCAGAAAGACTGGAATAAGCATTAATTTTAAAAAGATTAAACATAAAGTTGTCAGCAAGAGGAACGATCCAGGATGCAAAACTCAATCAAGTACAGAAATCTAACAGTCTGGGAAATGGTTTAACAGAAGACGGAAAATGTAATAAAGAAATATGCCTTCTAACGCTAAAGGTCAGGATAACCGAGCTGCCTAAGGCGCCAGAATCAATGTTGTAGAATAACTTAAACCCAAAAGCGAAACAAAGTATTAAAAACTGTTTTGTAATATTAATCACCCTATATGACAGTGAATGCGGAACAATTTTCTGATAGATGAAGGAGAAACTTGAGGCAACAGAAATGCGGCTCTACAGGAGGATGATGAGAATAAAATGGATTGAACAAGTGAGTAACGAGAAAATTTTAATAAAAAAAATGGAAGCAAAAAGACACTTATAATTATAAACAGAAAAATATCATTGAAAAGGAAAGGAGGCTTGGAGAATTAAACACTTATAGGATATGTGAGAAGCCTACCTAACAAGCTTAGATGGCAGAACAGGGACCGGGGTATAGTAAGAGGACAAGCATTACTTAAAACTTCAAAGGATATGAAGTTGGGGAGAGCTGTGATCGCCCATGTCCTTAAGGGGTATGGCACAGAAAAGAATTTATCATATCTTCATATGTTTAAAAAACCTTGTTTAACATTTATTTGAATCTATATCACACAATTATGGTAATATTTATACCAATGCCATGTTTAAATATATTAGAAGCCATACTGTTCTGTATATTTACAATATGATGAACAATACTCGAAAAGTAGATATAATATATAGTAAATGAATGTAAGTATTTAAAAGATATTTGCATTTCATGTGATATATTTATCATATAAGTATATTTTCATGTGGTATGAAACTTATGGTACTTTTATGTGTGATAAATATATCATACATAGAAGTATATGTTCACTATTTACATTATTCGGACTATTGTCCTTATCTTTGTCGCCATATTTATTACAACATTTCGGACTTCTTCAGGTGGTTGGAATGTCGAACTGAACCTTTTATTTCGCTCACTGGGGTAGACTGTTCTAGTCCCACATGCCTTAACCGTGTATTGAACTCACACTCTTTGGGTCCTGTCACTGGATCTAACCAACGCCTTTATCCACTGTGACATGTATCCTTGAGGACATCTGTTCATGAATTTCTGGGTATTATAAACCTAATGTCTTCAGCCACCATTTTTACCAGTGCTCATATTGCAATTTTTTGCTGTTATCATTCCATGTTTTTACCAGAGCTCATATTGCAATTTTTGTTGTTATTATGACTTTTCTCAGCAATATAAACAGATACTAAAGTATATTTCATGTGGTACCTTTTATCACATACATACAAGTATATGTTTATGTGACATATTTATCATATACATACAACTATATGCTTATGCGGCATATTTATCATATATTTATCATATATATATAAGTATATATTCATGTGGCATATTTATCATAGACATGCTTTTTCATGTGGCATATTTATCATAGACATACTTGTTCATGTGGCATATTTATCATAGACATATCAGTATATGTTCATGTGGCATATTTATCATAGACATACATGTTCATGTGGCATATTTATCATAAACATACTTGTTCATGTGGCATATTTATCATGGACATATCAGTATATGTTTATGTGGTATATTTACTGTATACATGTAAGTATATATTGACATTGTTATCATTGTTTCTCGGCCGGGTTTTTTGCATTCACTTTCGCAGAAATAACCTCGGGAAAGATACATATATATATATATATATATATATATATATATATATATATATATATATATATATATATATATATCACTTCTCCCTCTATCTATGAAGTAAATAAAGAGCAGACTCAATTTTTTTTTCATCTTGCAACGAATCTCCTGATGTGCAAGAAAAAAAAACAGAAAAAAAGGTGCAAAATGTAAAAGTTCTTTATTAATCTACCCAAGCAAGACAATAAAACCTTTACAGAATGTGAGAAAATGAAAATTTTATTAATGATAGAGGACAATAAAAGAACAGGAATCAAGAAAACAGGTGATGACGATTGATATTGCATTTAAATTATTGATGATTAAAGTTGACTAGAAAGCAAGAAGCTGGGAGAAAGCTACCCACGCGGGAAATGCAAGTGTTTACCTCTCTTTCCTCTTTCTTATATCTTCTTCCTGTCTCTCTCATCCTTCTCTCTCTCTCTCTAATCTTCTTTTCTGTTATCGTATTCCAAGTCTCTCGTCTCTCATCCCTCTTCCATCTCTCTGTTCTTCTCCAAAGGAAAAAAATGTTATTAAGGAGCGAGAAAAAATAGGAAAACAGAAAATAAAAAGACAGAATATAAAAGAACACAGAATATAACGTTTGATTTAAGAGAAAGATGAAAAAAAAAGAACACACAGCTCCGTTTGTATCGCAAATCAATTAGAAAATGCCTGTTGAAAAGAAAGCTCTTTAAAATATCTTCCTTGTTGGTGAGTGAATGCTGGAAAGAAAAGAATACGTTCATGATCGTAGGTACGCAAAAGAAGATCACGGGAAGACATATTGGAATCCTTGGGTGGTTAGTTGTGTATACGATTCAGAAGGATTTTAGCGTCGTAATAATAATAAAAAAAAGAATTCATTCCTATTCTCTCTTTCTCTCTTGTCCTTCTCCCTGGCCCCTCTCTATTTACTTCTCTCTTTCTCTAATTCCTCTTTTCATCTTTCTTTAGCTCTTTTTCCATCTCTTCCCTCTGACTCTCATTTATTATTGTTGTCCCATTTGGTTTTTGTTTGAGTTTTTTTTAAATCATTTCACCCCAAGCAAGGTAATAAAGCTACTAAGATGCAGGGGGGATTACTGATTATGAAAGAATAAGAGAAAAAGTAAACATTTTAATGAAAGAGTACAATAAAAGAACAGGAATTAAGAAGACTGAAAATAACGCATGAATGCAACACAACAGCATGCCTTTCCACATTCACAATTTAGGAAAAATATCGTTGAAAATACATCTACACATTTTTCATGAAAATAATAAACATAAATTTAAAATTCTTAAAGCTATCTATATTAAAAAATTGAAACCAACTCTCAATAAAATTAATTATGAATACTGCACAAATGTTTTAAAATGTTTACAGTAGATTATTTAAAATATTTAACTAATAGTTTTTAAAAATTTATCTTTAAAAAATATTTAGACATTTCAATAACTTAGTTACCTCCCTTGACGTTTGAACGTGTATCTACATGATAGAATTTAAAAATTGTACAGTATACCCATAACGTATTTCACTTCGCATATAAAATTTAAATTTTCAGATGAACATAACAATATTTTATCTAAGAAAAGACACAGATGCCATTGTGGAAATGTTGAAATTACTCTGAATAAATGAATATGCATCAACATGGTAATTTTCTTTCTTCCTTTAATAACGATACTAAGAAGCTTGTCCGTAATTACGAGAGGATCGTATTAAAAATAAGTAGACAAAACTTGTCTAAATTATTTAATGGGGACGTCTTAATGAAAACAAGCTGTCAAAATATACGCAATATATATCTATATATATATCTATATATATATATATATATATATATATATATATATATATATATATATATATATATATATATAATTGACACTCATCAATCCCTGTCGCAGACACATTTCTGTTTAGTCAATAATATTTTCTTTATATTTTGTTTCTTTCCCTCTCTCTCTGTCTCTATGTCTCTTTCTCTGTCTCTCTATCTTTCTCTCTCTCTGTCTATCTCTCTCTCTCTTTCTCTCGCTGTCTCTCTCTATCTCTCTCTATCTCTGTCTGTCTCTGTCTGTCTCTTTCTCTTTCTCTCTTTGTGTCTCTTCTATCTCTCTCTCTCTCTCTGTCTCTCTCTCGGTCTCTTTCTCTCTCTGTCTCTCTCTATCTCTCTCTGTCTCTTCTATTTATCTCTCTGTCTCTCTCTCTCTCTCAAATATATTTATCTTTTCCTCTCTCTTATTGTGTGTTTTTTTTTCTATATTAGTTTTCATTTTCCTTCTCGTTCCTCTCTCTCTCTCTCTCTTCTGCTTTGATACCTTCTTTCCGTCTATCGTTTTTATTTTATTTTTGATTTTATTGAACTTTTTCATAAACACACTGTTCTGCAACGAATGGCGTGCGCGCACACACACATTCATACAACTATTATGATCGGTCAAAATTTGAAAGAAAAATTAATTGATCAAAATTATTTTTTTCTGTACTGTAAACAGGTATTACAATTTGAGCTTAGAACAAGAAATAAGAATAATTAACTGAAAATGGAAAATCTTTCCATTTAATAAGACCTGAAGAAAAAGTCATACTTTTTATAATATTGCAATCGAAAATGGAACTCTGAAAATAAAAGTAAAGAAAGAAAGAAAGAAAGAAAGTAAACAGAAAAAACACTGGAATAGATAGATAGATAGATAGATAGATAGATAGATAGATAGATAGATAGATACGAACAGAATGAGATAGATAGATAGATAAATACGAACAGAATGAAATAGATAGATAGATAGATAGATAGATACGAACAGAATGAGATAGATAGATAGATAGATAGATAGATAGATAGATACGAACAGAATGAGATAGATAGATAGATAGATAGATAGATAGATAGATACGAACAAATAAGATAGATAGATACGAACAGAATGAAATAGATAGATAGATAGATAGATAGATAGATAGATAGATAGATAGATAGATAGATAGATAGATAGATTGTGTTATATTTATCAATCCAACTTGCTCAACACAAATGATATTTGATAAATGATTTTTTTTTAATCGTGAAACATGAAAATTACTTGCAAGGACAAAAATGCAAAATGACATGCGTAGAGAAGCTCAGGAAAGCGGCAAGCGGGAGGAATTAAGGGAACGAACCTGAGAAAGTTGAGATGGGGAAAAAAATCTCCTAAATAAAGAAAAAAACTAAAACTACAGAAAAATACAAGGACGCAAACAATTTCATATTGGATATTATGGAAGGTGAAGGAAGGCATCGATAGCAGCAGCCGCCGCAGCAGCCGCAGCAGCCGCCGCAGCAGCTTGAGTAACGGCATGCAGGGAACACGGCGACGATGGCGGCGACTAGAAACGACAAGGAAATCAGACGACACGTCAAAATAGTTATTGTAGCTAGTAGGGTTCGTTACTCGTTGTATGCAGCGCACGAAATGAAGCAGAAGGGTGTGCAGAGATAGGGAGGGTGGCTGATAATGTGAAGCGAGGAAATTCTGTAAGACATGGGGAGCGGGGAAAAGGTGATAAATATTTTAGCAGGAAACTCGTTTCAAAAAGACATTCCGTGACGACAAAGATGGCAGCAGTGGACCCCAGAACAGGAAGAGCAACTTTCCTTACTTTGCTATCTCCTGATTAAAATTATTAACATTATTGATGATCTTCTTTCATGAACCGTGTCCCTTCAGGGAGTGGGCGACTATGGCACTCCACATCTTCTTATTTGTTAAATCTCTACTTCTAGATAACATTGTACCTTGAAAGAATACAACTGGTTGTCATTAACATTTTGAGTGAAAGTATGTAGACGAAACTGTAATGAAGCCTTTGGTGGTTGTGCTTAGCAGTAAGTCCGAATTCACCTTCTGATCACGCATGATTGTGCACTCTCTCTTCCTCTATCTCTCTCTCTCTCACTCTCTCTCTCTCTCTCACTTTCTCTCTCTTCGTCTCTCTCTCTCATCCTCTCTCTCTTCCTCTCTCTCTCTCATCCTCTCTCTCTCATCCTCTCTCTCACTCTCTCTCTGTCTCACACTCTCTCTCTTCATCTCTCTCTCTCATCCTCTCTCTCTCCCTCTCTCTCTTCCTCTCTCTTCCTTTCTCTCTCACTCTCACTCTCTCTTCCTCTCTTTCTCACTCTCGCTTTCTCTCACTCTCTTCCTCTCACTCTCTTCCTCTCTCTCTCTTGGTCTCTCTCACTCTCTCTTCCTCTCTCTCTCACTCTCTCTTCCCCTCTCTCTCACTCTTTCTCTTCCTCTCTCTTTCTCTCTCACTCTCTCTCCCTTCCTCTCACTCACTCGCTCTCACAGAAACTGTAACTAAGAGCCGCTCAACATAATTGCGCTATAAGCCACAGAATTGGTTTTGTGCGTGTCGTAGACAAGGCGAATATCTAACCACTTTAGCAGACGAATACTCAGAAACGAACAACTATTACTTATTTACAGGTGTCCCCACCAGGGATGGTTCATACCTGTAAAAAAAAATTCTTTGTTCTTTTTAAATCAATGAATATTTAATTAGAGATTTGACATTCTAAAATGTGACCTGAAAATTCAATTTAAAAAATGCAATGCCGTGCATGGAGCAACTTGTCTAAGGAAAATGCAGTTTAAAAATTATTACATTTATCATGTAACAATTTTTCAATAAACTCCTTCAAGATCGAGGACATTTTCTAAACCAAAAAATCCACTGCTTTCTACATTATTAGTAAGGCTTTTATGGGTCTTCTAGCAGCAATATAAAATCCAGCGTCTGTTCTTTAACTCGCTGTCGTCATTCTGTCGTCTGGTAATTCACAGGAAGTTTTTGGGGTGGTGCCTAGTGCCAGGGGTTCGAACCCCGCAGGAGCACGCCCCCTCATTGCACTAAAATATCGACGGCTGGTGAAATACTGACATCAGCGTGACAGCGGTCGCTGGGACATGGCTTTTTTGTCCAGACGTTATTTTTACATGACGAGCTTGCACAACACCCTGCTAGCAGGCTTGGTCCATAGGCTTAAGTGATCTCATTCACATATACTTGCCTGAAAAAAGCTGGAAACGTAATTTTGTCTGACTTGGCCATGCGGCGTTAGTGTTTTTACGGTCCAGTAACGATGTTGTTTGGCTCAAATGGAGTGTAATCGACTCCGTGGCGTCAATAAGTGCACCCTTTTGTGTTCAGGAGGAATAAAATCTTATGACGTTCAATATACAGTATAAATTTCGTTGGTTAATTGTTTGAGTGGTATAAGAGTTGAATTGTGATGCGAATCGTTGCAATGTTCGCATTCGTTTTACAGGTATCATTTTCGTCAGTCGATGTCACTTCTGTCCTTGAATCTCCTGTGGACTCCCACATTTTTGATGTGTCATTAATGCCTCTCAGGTATTCATATATTTCCGATAAGCTCTTACGTCCGTTGTCCGTGAAAAAGTCACCACTTTAGTCATAGACTATCCTATCTTTTTTACTTCAATCATTTCGAAACGCGATAAGACCTATTAAAATCAGTTACTCTGAGAGCAATGCCGTCGAGAGTTCTAAACTCCTGGAAGGGCCACACTGGGTAGCAAGGTTGAAGACGAGGACCCAGACTAAGTGCGACCAACCCCAAAGACCCCAACGGTGGAACAATTACAAAGCATCTCAACGGTAGAAGCAGTGGGCGAAGGAGGCTACACATTGACGGACATGCCACTCAAAATTATGACATCAGTAGCAGTCTATTACAGTTTCATAACTTGGTTCTGCATGTCTTAATCCATATGTGCTTCAGAGGTGCCAGCTCTACTGTAAATTAACGAAATCTAGACGCCAGTTTAGAGTTGTTTATAAATTCAAAAAAGTCTCGTTATCATAGCGAAGAGCCAGTCTAAACAATTACTATGAAAGTATTTATACAAAAGACACGGGGAAGCTACTTTATCGCGGTGGGAAAGTGACTTATAACGAGCTGCCAGTCAAGACCAATAATATTGACAATTCTTCTTTAGATTTTATCAAGGAGCTCAAGATAAAGAGCAGAGACACTGGACCATATGTGGCAGCAATATTCTAAGCATAGAGACTTATAGATTTGTATGATAGTTTCTGGAAAGAAAATTAGTCTCACACTACAGAGCAAACCGATTTTTCTTAGAAGCTGACATAAGAGAGTGGAGAGGATGAAAAAAGAAAGCTGAGAAACAAGAAACTTTCTTTAAGAAACAAAGAAAAGAGGTGCTGAATTACTATGTACTATCACTCTTCTTATATGGCAGTAAATACTGGAGATTTCCTCAAAGATGAAGAGGAGACTTAAGGTAACAGAAGGATACTAAGAGTACTATGGCGGGATCGTGCGAGCAACGAAAAAGTTTTAAGGAAAACAGGAACGATAAGGAAGCAATGTCGAACCTGGTGTAATTGAAAATGACTCAGAATTGTTAATCCTAGAAATTTGTTCCAATTTCTGTTTGGTTCATTATATTTCCTTAGACGCAAATAGACCTGGGTAAGGGATGAATCCATTTCTTGTCCCCCCCACTAGGGATTAATTAGTAAGATTTTTATCACTAAACCACTATTATGTAAAAAAAAACTTTCTTGCAGTCTAAAAATATTATCTGTCTTTAAATAACCTACAAAGGTTAGATAAGCCATAGTAATTAAATTAATCATTTAAAAACAAGTAAATTTTAGCAATTAAAACTATCCCGATTTCATGAATAAAATAAAGAAAAAAAGAATAATTATATGAAAATATTTAAGTATTTTTATGCAACGTATTCACTGTTTTTGAGATGATAGAGTAGCAGTGGGTGTTTTCTATGAACCTTTACGCAGTTGTTTCACGATAAGAATATTGCACATGCGCAATGACAGTATACAATGCATATGCAAATTCACTTTTCTATGTCATTTGAGCGTCAATGTTGGTTGGTTTTGTTTCACATTTACACACGCATTTCGTCGTCAAAAGAAGATTATGCATTGATGAAACACAATTTCCGTCTTTCCAATGGGGGAAGAAACCAAAAGGAAAACACGACTTTCTCTTTCTTTCTCCAGAGAAATTCCGTTTTATTATTACGTAAGAGTTTTTCCTGGTGTTAATTACATTAATACGCCTAATCTTTGTTGTTTTGTATTTATTTACTTTTATTATTATTATTATTATTATTATTTGTTTTTTTTTTGCTTTTCGTATCTACAAATGCAATATTATATTCGTTCTCCCAATGCGTTGTTTCTAAGTAGGTGGCTGCCAATGCAATAAGTTGCCATTAGATGGAAAGAATTTTAATCAAATATAGAAGCAATGAAGATAAAAACAGACGATTCCAATCTACTCGTGAGATTGACAAATTACTGATACATTATGGCCAGACAGTTTTCCATAGAGCCGAACATTGCAGAATATCGTTGATATTTTCCGTATGCGACCAACAATCAGCCTGACGATACGCAGGTTTTTAATAAATCTTGAGATTCATGAATGAAAGTTTTCTGAAATTATTTAAATAAGAAATATTTTTTAATGCAGCAGAGTATTTTTTTTTAAATGAGACAAACGAAATATGAAAAAGTTCTTTAAAATCTTACAGCAACAAATCATCGGCAAAATCACCAGCCACATAAAAATACCTCCAATTATTAAACGACATTTTTGTCATTTTAATCATGTATCCCCAAATATGGGAATAAAGCCACTAAAACACAACAGTGGTTACTGAGCGCGAAAGAAAAGAAGAAAAAGAAAAAAATAAGGAGCGAGAACAAAAAAAGAACATGAATTAAGCAGACAAAATATAACGATACACATTGTATTTACATTTCTGAAGATCAAAGTTGACTGCAAAGCAAGAATCGGGTCGTCCTTGTTATGATAATAAACTGCATCCTGTAGCCGGGTCTCTGATCAGGAGATTGCGGGTTTTGAAGGGCGTGGAAGCAGTTCTTAATTGCTGTTGTTTCCAAGTTCATTCTGACTCGGGGTGACAGTACCTGTTTGGGTCTCAGCTAGGCGCAAATAGTCAACCGAAAACTGGGGCCAAAACACTATGAAAGTTTAAAAATAGATTTTTATAGTAAAAATACCACCAATATATTTTTGAAAGAAAAAAATAATATTACAAGCAATATATTTTTGAAAAAAAAATATTACCAGCAATACATTTGACTCTCGATAAAAACCCACTTTTAAAAAAATACACCAAAGAAACATGATGGACAAACTGATTTCTTACAAAGAATATATATTCTATTAATACGAACCTATCCTAAAAATTTTGTCGGCATTAAATTGATTTAATTGGTTTATTTTATGGCATATCAATGCCATAAAATAAACCAAACCAAAACAGATTTATTAGAAACTAAAATATAAAACGTTTTCTCGCCATAATCTATCTTACATATTTATAAGTCGTCCTTACTTTGAATGTTACTGTCACATCTGGTCCTCGTGTTATATATTTATAGATTCTTAATAAATCCAAAGAAGAATCTGCAATGTTATTGGACCTGACCTGTCATCTCGGCTTCAGTTACTTTCGCACCACCGTAACATAGTTTCCTTGGGGCTTTTCTATAAATACTTTCATGGTAATTATTTGGATGAATTTTTCCGTATGGTACATAGACTTTATAAATTTAAACGCAGTACAAGATTGGCAGCAAAGTTTCATCATTTTACGACTGAAATGGCTAGATCTCTATCTATAAAAGGCAAGATGTGAGTGTGTGTGTGTGTAACGAATGCACGGCCGCAATTTTCGACGGATTTGCACCAAAATTTACATGCACATGCTCCAGGTCAGTGAAAAAGCCAAGGCCGACTTTGCATTTCCCAACTCCCATCGATAGTGGAAATAATTGATTTTGTCATGCTTCTACGGCAGTTTTCATGTAGTTTGCGGCCATTTATCCTATAGCTGGCTGCCACGAATAGGCAGGAAGATTCTATTGGCCAGCGTGAGAGTCAACAGCTGACTGACACAAATGTTAACTAGCATGCTAGCATGCAAAAAAAAATCGTTAGCTGCATTCGTCACAAGTGGGAAAATTTTAAATCTTCATGGCACTTTACTCTAATTGGCTCATTCGCTTGCTTAAACTCAGCGTTGATTCTGATTCCGCAGAACTGGGTTGGGTGTGAAAAAGTATTTGTTGCTAACATTCTTTTTTCATTTGGTTTTTCCAGTTACGAGTCCTTTTTTAAAGCTGATCGTTTTGTGTTCATTTTGTTTAGTTCTTTTTTCGTAACAGATTCAATGTTTAGTATAGAGCTTAGAAGAAATTCGCAGTGTGAGATAGGCAAGAAGTAAGGCATGTAGCAACATCAGCACGGCAAAGGGCACTTCTTTAAAGGCAAGGAAGGGCAAAAATATTTTAAGTCAAGTGATAGCGATTGCTGTATGAGTCTTACAATTTTTGAATCAAGCCCGGGCAACGTCGGTCTTGCTG
The DNA here is from genome assembly GCA_963932145.1 of Acanthosepion lycidas. NCBI lineage: Eukaryota > Metazoa > Mollusca > Cephalopoda > Sepiida > Sepiidae > Acanthosepion > Acanthosepion lycidas. Next base: position 22,366,954 of record OZ010606.1, on the reverse strand, counting down.
CTAGTATAACTATAAGTTCTATGCTAAGAGTTAATTCTATCGCATTTTTTGTTTGTGGAACTCACTTCCAGATTCTTCCTTCCTAGTCAACAGTGATCTTCAAAAATTTAAATGCAATGTCAGTCGTTATATTCTGTATTCTTAATTGTTGTTCTTTTATTGTCCTCCCTCCTAAATAGTAGTTTTTCTCATACGATCTAACACCCAGTAACTCTCTTGCGTCTTGGAGGCTTTATTGCCTTACTTTGGCTTAAATGATTAAAAAAGTACAAGAGATATTGTCCAAGTTTTCGACTTTCTTAAGGCATCGTCAGGGTAGATACATTGAATATAACACAACTGCACTCTCACAAAGACTCACCAGCAACCTATCTAACTATTTATTTCATTGCAAATGAAAAAAATATCTAAAGCAAATGTTTGCTTTTGTATATACGAATATATATCGACAAAGATTTCTAATTTTTCAAAGATTTTCATAGAATTAAACTCTATTTTGAGAGTATGGTTTTTGCTACTGATCTATTTTGTGACCATCTGCTCGCATGAAAAGAGACAATCTTTGTTTCTTTCTATTTTGGGGTAAAAAAAAAAGCAGTGAAAAGCAAAAATGCAGCTACCAGAGAATTTAAATTTTAACAGCAACGCTTGCAAATTCAGATATTCGACATTTACAATTCATACCTCACACCTTGTTCAGCAAATTTAAAACTCAATTAATTTGCGGTGCACTACAAACAGAATTCGTATCGAATATTGTTCAAGCGGACAATTGCGAAATTTGATAGTTAAATTAACAATTTCAACATTTCAGTTAGTAGAGGTATTGCCAGACGCTTCCTGTAAATTCTTCTGTGAGGAGAACAAAAGTCACTTTATCTAATCTCTAAACACAAACCTAGAGTTAATACTTTGAGATTTTCATAAGTTTTCCTGATAAACATTCATGAATTATAAATGATCAACTGTTTAATTAATATTATATTTGCTATTTTTTCTTAATATTTGGTTTGCTTTTATGTGTTCATGCGCTGTGTGTACTTCCGGAAAGATTCACATTGACTTCCTTCTTTTGCATTTAGTCATTATTGTCTCATGACTCATCCTTTAAGTGAATGAAGGTTTTGACGTATTTCTGTAAGTCCTATCCATGATATTACGGATCGTATAAATAATTATTAAATACTAGCAGTAGAACCCGGCGTTGCCCGGGAATGTAACAGTAAGCGATAGATCAAGTATCGACCATCATAAAGACTGAAAAATAAAATTGACAAAGATTATTGTTTAAGGTTGACGGACACGCATGTCTTAATTATTTTTTTATTTTTTTACGAATTGGTTAAACCCAAACTCAAACAAAAACTAAAAAAAACTACTTGTCTATTGTTTATAATGAAATATTTGCTAATACATATATTTTGACATTTAGGCAAAAGACATTTACTTCTCTCTAGTAAGTCCATTTTCAAGATCTATCGTTATGGAAAAGTGCCATATTTCCTACATTTAAATACTTTATAAAACTCAGCGTAGTCATTATACTTCATGGTGTCATAGTGGACAAGTCACTGGCAAGTTATATTCTTTCTCGTTCCACCAATTCAAACCGTAATTTCTTTCGTCTCACAAATATCAGAAGAAAATCCATTCAGGTGATTTTTCTGAAGACCTGCCACTTTGTGGAACAGATTCCTGCGTGAGAGCTCCCCCTGAACATTTAAATCTTGAGCTGTTCAAAGCATAAATCAATTGTTATTTACAAAGTGTAACTTTATAATTTACACTTCCTGCAACCTTCTTTTCCATTTATATCACACATGCCATGATTGTTTGATATTTCGATTATAAACCTTTTCCTGGAATGGCTCTCGGGGCTCGTATTGACTGAAAATTTGTTTATATATATATATATATATATATATATATATATATATATATGATTAAAGTGAGTAAAAGTTTTTCACTTCGCTGATTCGTAGGCGGACGTGTCCGTCCACTCTTCAGAGGATATCAGCCATTTATTGCTTATAGTTTTTCCTTTTATATACATTTAACATTGGTGTTTTTCAGAATTTTTGTTCGTGTGTGCGTTTGTGCGCTGTGGATGTGCTTTCGCTCGCGTACGCCCGTCTGCGCGGATTTGTGTACGTGTAAGGAGTCGTGATCATTTTCCCCTTTCTGCAATGTCTTTTTGTTGCTTTTTCTCTTTACACTCGTTCATTTAGCCTTCATTTTTTTTCCTTTTCCTCTTTTTTTCCGACTGCTGCTGCTTTTATCTGGATATGTTCCGACTCTAGGCATGTGACCGCTTTTAATTTTTTTTTTATTTATGAGTATTCTTGTTTTTTGCTATGGAAGCTGTATTTTCATTTCTTTATGTTTTTTATATAAATAATTGATATTAATATTAACGCTCAAATGATAAATATATATATATATATATATATATATATATATATATATATATATATATATATATATATATACGAGGTACCCAAAAAGGTTCTGTCCGTTTTTAAAGGAAAAAAAGAAAACGCTTCACGGTATGTGTAACTTATATTTAGTCTTCGAAGTAATCGCCGTCGGCATCCAGCACCTTCTGCTAACGTGTCTCCAGCTGTTCAATGCCCTTGCGGTAAAACTCGGGGGGGGGTTGATGCAAAGAAGTCAGTGAGGGCTTTGCGCAAGTCTGCTTCATTGGTGAAGGATTTCCCACGAAGATGATTATCCATGGAGTGGAAGAGGTGGTAATCGGATGGCGCAAGGTCAGGTGAATAAGGTGGATGGCACAAAGTCTCCCACCCAAGTTGCTGTATGGTATCCCTGACCACTCGCGTGACATGCGGCCTGGAGTTGTCATGGAGGAAAAGCACACCTTTGCGATTCACCAGTGCTGGCTCCTTCTGGTGCAATGCCTGTGCACACGTTTCAATTGCTGCGCGTATAGGACTCCAGTGACCGTTTGGCCCGTTGGTAGCCGTTCATAATGAACCACTTGACGATCTGTCCACCAGACACAAAGCATAATCTTTGCGTGGGTGCATAGGCGGTGTGAAGGACAGCATCCTGAGGAGACAACCAATGTCTGGAACGCTTGGGAATTTCGTACAGAACCCACTTTTCATTACTGGTAAGCACTCGATTGAATAAGGATGTGGTACGGTGACGAGAAAGCAGCGATACGCTGGCTGCCACTCGTTGTCCGTTGTGGACCTCCAACAGCGTTTGCGGAACCCACTTGCTCAGTTTGTACGTCTTACCTAGGCGGTCTAACCGTTTCATCGGAAACATTGAACTGTCTTGCAAGTTAACCACACATTAGACTACTGTCCTCTTCGATGGCCGCCTTCAGGACTCCATCATTCAAGACCTGTGGTCGTCCACTGCGAGGCTCATCATGGAGATACAAATCTCCCGACTTGAATTTTCGAAACCAACGCCTCGCAGTACGTTCATCCACAGCACTATCCCCAAACGCTTGACAAATGCGGCGACTTGATGCAGCTGCTGATAAGCCCACTTTGAAGTCGTAAATCAAACAGCCCCGAACGAGATCTCGAGACACTTCCATCCTTCTCACAGCTGTCCGGCTTATAACCGATGGCCGGCCACGTCCGATGTTCCTACTTCCGACTGTCCGAATTTGAAAACAGTTGCTACACGCATTTCGTATATATTTCAATTTCATTCAATGACTAATCAAAAAACGGACAGAACTTTTTTGGTTACCTTGTATATATGATTGTATATATGATATTAATGATATTAATGTTTAAATAGTAAATACTTATATATAAACATGTACATATATACATATATGAATACTAATACACATATCTCACATATATAGATAGATCACTTCCTTAAATTTGAACAGTCATGTGTTTTCAAACTTCGCTTAGAGCTGGAAGATTCTACGGTACTAACAAAATGTGAAATGCCTGCTAAGGATCAAAATATCATTAAAAACATCAAATTCGTACGAAAGGTGCAGAAAATTATCGGTAAGAACGTCATTGCTATCGGAAGAATTAGGACCTACGATACAAGTCAAATGTGATGCGGAGAGGTATATATATATATATATATATATATATATATATATATATATATATATATATATTGAACAATTAAAAAATTAAAAAAATTAAATCTTTAGACACACTTAATATTCTTTCGTTTTTTTTATTATTATTCCATTTAGATTCCTCGACTAGTTTCAACCAAAATGGCCATCATCGGGAGAATAAATATTTCTGCTTGCTGCTAGCAATGAACTACAGAAATGAATGTCTTGATGGAGAAAATGAACTTTTGTCTGTAGTTTTCATTTGTTTTTTTTTTGTTTTTTTATCTTTTTAACATGAATCTTTTAACAATCCTTGTGTTAGTCAAACAGTCTCTTTTAAGTTGTTATTTGAGATAAGAGCTGGATAGATACATGCTGCTATGAATTCTCTGGTCAGTTTGACAGTTTTATTGGACCTGGTGAGGGGATGTGTCTCTGTTTAGTGTTTGTGTGTGTGTTATTTGGTTCTTAGGGAGTGTGAGTATGATGTGAGTAAGCGTGTGTATTGCTGTGGGTGGGTGTTTTCATTTGGCTCATTAGGGAGTGAGTGAGTATGATGTGTGCAAGTGTGTATATTCGTGTGGGTGAGTGTATAAGTGTGAGGCCTTCACACCTCCGTAAGCATGTCTGTCTTGTGTGGGTGAGAAATGTGGGTAGGTTTTGATTTGTTGAGTTATATATTCGTACTACTATCTATATATTGTTAAATTTATGGTTTAGCCCGGCTGGATATTTTGTTTTTAGACGTTGTATCCACTTATTTTCATGGGACTCTAAAATCTTTCTAATGTTATCTGCTCTTAACTTTTCTATTCTCTCAATTATAGTGAATTTGGCATGGGTTTTGAAATCATGTTTTTCCGGGCGGAAATGTTGTTCTACAGGTAATAATTTTTCATGGGGAGTCGACTTAATTCGATTACGATAATTATTAATTCTGTAGTGAAAGGGCCATTCAGATTTTCCTACATATTGTTTCTGGCATAGTGTGCATTCTAGGAGGTAAATTATGTTATGACTTCTACAGTTAGAATCGTGGTAGATTTTGAAAGTAGATTTAGTGATTGAGCTAGTGAATGAATTCGTGTTTTTAATATGGTTGCAACATAAACTTCTTTTGTTGTTGCATGGTTGGGAAAATCCTGTCGTTTTTGTTGTTAGTTTATTACGGATTACCTTGTCCCCTGAAATGTGGTTACTACCTATGATTTCTTTTAGGTTCTTAGGTCTACGATATGCAAGAAGGCCGGGTTCCTTAAACACTTTTTTTTTAGGTCTGGTTTGAGATGTAGTATTTCCCAGTGACGTTTGATTATTTGGGATAGTGGAGGCAGAGTGGGATTGAAAGTGGTTACTAGAGGGATGCGGCTAGATTTATTTTTAATCTTGTACATTAGGGTGTCTTCTCTAGGTGTGGAAATTGCTTTATTTATTTGTTCCCTGATTAGGTGTTGTTTATAGCCACGTGTTGTGAATTGATGCTCCAGATTTTCAATGTGTTTATTTAATTCTTCATTGTTGGAACATATCCTTCTGAGTCTAAGTGCTTGTGAATATGGAAGGTTCTCTTTGAGGTGTTTAGGGTGGGAAGACTTAAAGTGTAGATAGTTGTGGGTGTCGGTGATTTTAGTGTGTAGTGTTGTTTGTAGTTTCCTGTTTTCATCTATGTAAATGCAGGTGTCTAAAAATGTTACTGATGTTGTGGATTTTTCATAGTCAAACTTAATTGAGTCGTGCACTGTGTTTAGGGTCATAAGGAATTGGGTAAGTTTGTCATCACTACCCGTGTATACAAAGAGTATATCATCGATATATCTTGCATAGAATACGCAGTCGCTACCAATGATTGGATAGATATGGGTCTCCTCAAATTTTTCCATGAATATTGTAGCATATGATGGAGCTGCAATGGTGCCCATGGCACAACCTCTTATTTGAAGGTAGTGTGCTCCATTGAAGTTGAAAGTATTCAATGTAAGGACATGCTCCATGAGTTTTATGATGACTTCTGTGGGGGGGAGTCGTGTTTTCTTCTTTTAGTAAGTGCTTCCTGAAGGGCGGTTAGCCCTTCGATGTTTTTAATGTTTGAATAGAGTGACCTAACGTCCATAGTCACTAGAGTAGCATTCTCTGGTACTGTTTGTATGTGATTAATTTTGTTCAGTAGATCTGTTGTGTCTATGATGTAGGATTTTACTTCCTTACCTAGCGGTTGTATGTAATGGTCTATGTATTTGGAAATTTTTGTCGTGCGGCAGTTGAACAGTTTATATATATATATATATATATATATATATATATATATATATATATATATATATATATAAAGAGAGAGAAAGAGATAGTCATCCATAGAGAGACTGTTTCGCTGTATCACATCTTTTTAGTGTGGCTAGACGCGATTGCTTCAAGCCGGAAACTCGACCGATTTGACATCAGTCGGAGACTCGTATTCCTAGGCTATTGGCGCACAGAGAAAGGGAAATTTTAACACATTATATACATGATATAAGCATTATCAGCTGCCAGAGTGTTCTATTCATTGGAAGAGCTTAGCATTATAGCAGCAGCAGCCGTCAAATACCTTTTCTTCCAGAGTGCTCAACGGACGAAGGGGAGCGTATAGTCATCCACAGGCTGTTTCACTGTATCACAGCACTTCAGTGTGGTTAGACACGCGATTGCTTCAAGTCTGGATCGAAACTACACACACACACACACACGTGTGTGTGTGTGTGTGTGTGTGTGTGTGTGTGTGTATTCTAATGACAGCTAAAACAAACACATTCACCAGAGTAGTGACAATAACTGGAGATAATCTGACATTATATTAGAATAAATCAGTTTCATATCTTATCAGGGATTAGTTTTAAAGGGTGTAAATTATTACAGCTTCCGGTGCTGGATAGTGTTAACCATAATTAACAATTATTTAACTGCGGTGGTTGATTTCAATTTTACCACACAGATAAAGATACTAGCTAGCAGCTGAATCATACTTATTATAAAACCCAGGTTGTGTGTGTGTGTCTGTCGTTTATATATTCGATCGGATTTCCTACATTTTGCAACCGATTTCAACAAAACTTCACAGGACTACGTAAAATTACCTTGCGGTGGTTCTGACAGCGCCAAAAATTGGAAAAACACAATTGTTTTTGCAAGAAATCAATTTGAAAACACGATTAAGAGGCATCACGAGAATGAAAGTGGGACAACTTATATCGAGTTATACTTATTATAAAACCCAGGTTGTTTGTGTGTGTGTGTGTGTGTGTTCGTTTATGGGATCGGATTTCCTACATTTTTCAACCGATTTCAACAAAACTTCACTTTTTTTTGGCAGGTAGTGTTTCTCATTGTCTTGCACACTTTTTTCTTTATTTTTACATTCAGAATGCTTTAAAAATCCCATTTACAAGACAATTGTTTATAATAAAATTCTATTCAATCGGTAGACTCATAACGATTGAAAACAATGCTTTTGTTTGAAAAAAAAACTAATTAAGACATACGTGTCCGTCAACCTTAAACAATAATCTTTGTCAATTTTATTTTTCAGTCTTTATGATGGTCGATACTTGATCTATCTCTTACTGTTAGATCCCTGGGCAACGCCGGGCTCTACTGCTAGTTATTACTAAAGACTAATTTTACCAATCTGAACCGTCAACATTAAACGTTGCTTTTAGTCATTCTAATGCTCCATTCTTTTCTATTTATACAGCAAAGTGCATACTGGCACGATGACAAATATAGAATATAAAAGACTTTTTTGCAAGCATGTGGATTTTTCAGTTTGTTCTCTCAAAGAAATCTTTCCCGCCGCCTTTGACATTTCCAAGTCGTCGGAGGTGGGGAATAGGTGAAGAACGAATTTTGTACAAGAATGTGTTCCTCCCAACTTTCATCTAATATTTTATGTAGCCGCCTTTCTGACAAAACTGGAAGAATCTTTAGGGAAAAAATGAACGCGATAAAATAATAATGTAACGTCTGTGCAAAGCGAATGAAGTAGAAATAACAACAGGGTAAAGTAAACATAGAAGAAATAAGGAATGGCGAAGGAGTAAGAGGCGTTAAATACGATGAACATAATAAGATAAAGAAAACGTTAAAATAACTCACCATAAAAAAAGCAAAAGGCAAAAGAAATGTAGCAGAAGACAATAACATTACGTAGAACACAATTAAGCGAGATAACATATTAAAAAAGAAACTAAGCCATTTCCATAAAGCAAGATAAGGTTTTGAAAAAAAAAAGATGGTGCATAAGAAAATAAGGTTAAATAGCGAAAATTAAAAAAAAAACCGTAAGAATAAAAAGAAATTTGATCAAAATAACACCTTGAAAACTAATGCAAAACGAAGCAACACAAAGTGATTGTAGCGAAAAGACGAAGGTCATCAAAGAAAATATAGAAAAACCAAAATTCGATACAAATCTTAGAGAAAATAATGTTTATAAATATAATAGCAATGGTGAAAAAGGTCAATAGACAAAACAGTCTACTAACAAATGTCTGCTGTATCAAACAAAGATTAAAGAATATACTTTGGAATAAAATAACCTTGCCAAAAGGTGACCCAGAATGATACAGGAAGGAAAAACATGGCGTAGGGTTCAAAATGAATACGAATGAATTTCATTAAATAAATTATGACACATTTCTTCAGAGCAAATAAAAAGAAATTAGAGAGAATATGTAACTTTTTAGACAGTATGTATAAAGAAAAATCTAATAAATTTATTGACTCATCCGAACTCAGAGTTTCATGGATAGGTTTTAATGACCAATGTTCGGTGTCTTTCTTAGTGAATTAGAATTATTTATGCACAGATTGTATCGTCAGAAGTATATGTATGATGCGACAAAGCGTACAATAAGCAATGGCTTTTAATTTGAAAATCTTCTATGTTACATTACACACCTATGAACACTTAGATAAAAACTTGCCAGTGATTAAGCTTGAAAACAGTAAAATATGACCATATATATATATATATATATATATATATATATATATATATATATATATATATATATATATATACATCCCTAGAATTAGAGGCGTTTGCCGTGGAGAAATGTACGAGTAAGTTTTTAGTCTAAATATTCGGATTAATAGGTTCAGAGACATTATTTTCTCCACATTTATCTATTAGATGTATACAGACGGAAGAAAAAAAATTAACCATTTCTTGGAGCTTCTAAAAAGGATTATATATATTAAAAACAAGAAGAAAAAACTTTTTCGATGAAAAATTAATTTTTAAATCTTTTAAAATTCAGCTTCAATGTTATAACTCTTAGAAAATATTGTCACTAAGTAAAAATATATTTACCAATCATATATTGTAAAGTTTATTACAATCTGATACCCACGAATATTTTGAAAAAGAATTTCGATTTTTTTTTGTGTGTGTGTGTGTGTATAAACGATCTAATTTTTGTAAGTATGCTCGTTCATACATGTTATTATTAATAAAACGTCACCTATTTTAAGAGTTATCCTCCTCTACAGAAATAAACTTTATCGGCTTGCTAGCAATTTTGCCCCACCATACTTTACTGTCAACACGTTAGACCGTTAATAAATCGATCAGCACGTCTGGAAAACAAAACACAGTACTTAAAATAGCTTATATGCAACATTTTATGCTATAAGTAATATTTGTTTCAAATTAGATTAATTTAACTTTAAATTTGCTAATTTTCCTCAAATAACGTTTCAGAAATATATAGTTTATTGTTGCAAGATTTTTAAAATAGAATTAACTTCGATTTTATTGAAAAAAAAAGCGATTCCAATGAATATAATTTATGTTTGAAATGCACTACAGAGTATTTTGATTACTGAAAATAGCAAATTTTAATCGTTTAGTTTTCAATTAAAACTAAAATAAAAACTTCAAGTGAAGCTTTTCATTTTAAAAAATTCTTTTTAAAACTTAGGTATCGAAAAGTCAGTGGAAGTGCCTACTCTTACAGCTGCCTTGCAGTACAATTTTATCTGCAGAGTATAAGGGCATCCACATAATATGAATCTGTAATAGTTTGTCAACACCTCGTAAATCACTTCACGAGTAATTTAGGAAGTGTTGACAGTTTTAATATTGTTCTACCGGAGACCGTATCTGTTGAAACATAAATTAAGAATATGACGGGTGAATCCTTTTTTATATAATTTTTAGGCACTCAGCAATCTTAAAAATGTTGGAAAATTTTCTCCGTAATCTAATTTTAGGAATGTTGAATTTAATTTTACTATATTCATCGCTCTTATTTTCTGATTATGTTGTGTATGGTCGACCATACTTTCAAACAAGGGCACATAACTTATCCATAATAAATATAAAAATCCTTTTAAAAATATTGGTGTAAAACGACTTATATTGAACTTTTCAGTTTTTGTTTTGTAAATAAAGTTTCTACTTAATAACAATATCACTTCACCGGAAGAAAGCGTCCTGGGTAAGACGATAAACTACATCCAACAACAAGGCTTCAAATAATGTTTTTGGAAAAATAATGTTGCCAGCTATACGTTTTTGAAACAATAATGTTGCCAGCTATACGTTTTTGAAACAATAATGTTGCCAGGTATGCGTTTTTGAAACAATGTTGCCAGCTATATGTTTAATAGTACTGTATATTTAATATATGTATAGGTATATGTGTATATATATATACATATATATACATATATATATATATATATATATATATATATATATATATATATATATATATATATATATATATATATATATCTTAATTTGGCATTAAGTGACCCTCAGTTGTTGATATCCCATAAAACCCAACCAACCAACCAACCAAAAATCACCGGAAGAAAGTAATACAGAATTTTAAACGATTTAAATTTTTATAATTAAAATTTTTAAAAATGAAAACAATTCTTTTAAAAATTCATTTTTCATCGAAAAAAATTTTTCTTTATAATTCTTATTCTTAATAAGTGTCCTTAATAAATATTATTTATAAAAGCAATTAAACTCTTTTCTAATTAAATAGTGCGTTTTTTATTTTAAAATTCTGCTAAGATTTTCGGGAAAGGAGCAGTTGTTTGAAAAAAAAATGGTTGATATACATTCTCTAACGAGTCCTACTTTTAACTAATAAAAAGTTTTGGACAGAAAATTTAATTTCTCGAAATGTCATGAAATTAAATAAGTGACAGGGAACAGATGTAAAAAAATATTTTTTAGCCTGATTTTCTAAAAAAAACAAATTTCAAAAATAATTTCCTTCATCTGTGAATAAGTCCTGAAAGTTTCATTAAAATCCGGCAATTATTTGATTTTTGCAAGAATTTCCAAATGAATGTGTTTTTCATGTGAAAAATGCTCAAAAACACTAAATGTAAATATATTATGCCAATCGCTGACGTAAAAGAAAAAACAAGATTTTTAAGGTAAATTTCGAATGTGCTAGAAAGGATTAATAATTTAAATAATAATTTAAAAATACTTTAGTCTTCCCTTTTAATAATAACATAAACATTTTGACGATAAAACTTTCTTTTTATTAAGTTTGGGTCCTTTTCAACATGCTATGCTGTTTTCAGCGAAAAATGGACGTACCAAGAGGAATCTGTCTTCATATAGATGCAAACAAAACAGGGTTCCTACTATTTAATCAACACAAATCCCTCAATTTCCTGCCAGGCAAGTCATTAAAAATGGTCGATCAATTCATCTAGCTTGGAAGTAATATTCCCAACTAAGTGGCAATGGGCAAGCTGTCAATAATCTGGAATTCTGCTTTATCGAATAAAATGAAACAAAACGTCTAAGAAATAGCCGTTATTTGTTTACATAAACATTGACAAAATGATTAGAAAGAAATATGTATCAAAGGATGCGACATATTAAATTGAATATGGGCTAAAAACATCGCCTTCCAAAAAAAAAAAAAAAAGTAAACAGCTCGATAGTCATCTACCTGACATCTCACAAGACGTTCGGAAGATTTGGTTTGGTTTGGTTTGTTTTACGACATTTCAACCTCAATGGGTTATTTAATGCCGACAAAATTTTTATTGCTGGTAATTTTTTTTTCAAAAAAATATATTGCTGGTAATATTTTTTTTTCAAAATTGTAATGCTGTTAAAAATGTATTGCTGGTAATAATTTTTCTTCAAAAATTTATTGCTGGTAATAATTTTTACAAAGTATTTCTGGTATTAAAACCTATTTTTACATTTTCATAGTGTTATGACCACAATTTGGGGGTTAACTATTTACCCATATCTGGGACCCTAACAGGTGCTACCACTCCGGGTCAGGATGGACATTGGAACATCAGCAATTAAGAGGTGGTTCCACTCTCCTCAAAACCTCCTGATCAGAGACCTTGCTGTCGGACGTAGTTTATTGTCTTACCCAGGACGCGGATGTAGTTTATAGACTTACACAGGACGTGGATGTAGTTTATCGTCATACCCAGGACGCGGATGTAGTTTATCGTTTTACCCAAGACGTGGATGGAGTTTATCGTCTTACCCAGGACGCGGATGGATTTTATCGTCTTAGCCAGGTCGCGGATGTAGTTTATCGTCTTACCCAGGACGCGGATGGAGTTTATCACCTTACCCAGGTCGCAGGTGTCGTTCGGAAGAGTTGAAAAATATTTTGTGGACCTTTCCGAAGGAGCGAGGATAAATCTATCAGTGTCGTTCTAGTTTGGTAATTAAAGAATGAAGAAATATACATCAGTTGGCCAACCAAAATACACCATCCAGTAAAAACAAAATTGAAAAAAACCCCAAATGGGATGACAACCTGAAGATCTAAGTGAGGTGAGGGATAATCGTGAAGAATAGACATTCGTCAGGGTTTCGTCCATGCAAGTGCTACGCTTTGATGATGATGATGATGAGGAGGAGGAGGAGAAGGAGGAGGGGGATGTATTAATATTAATTAATATTTTCTGTATATCTTCCAATTGAAGCAACATAGCTGCTTGGTTTTAAGTTATCGGCAAGAAGAAAAAACATTTGGATATAACCTGAAAAAAAATCCGTGAGTTCACTTGATCATCTGAGAAAAAATAGAGGTTCTTCTTTTTAAAGCCAAAACTCAAGTAAATGCAATTTCTACGACGTTATCTACATATAAACTCTTTTTTTTCTCCATTATCAATACTTATTTATGCTAGATAAAATAATTCCAGATTTTTACGAAGCCAAATCTGTTACCCAGTACACATGAACCTTTCAGAAATATTGATTATTTAAAGATCTAGCACTTGTAAGTCTGTAGATAAGTAAATGCTTCATTCAATTGGCATGATACCCAAATGTGTGTGATCATGCATACACACACACACACACACACACACACACATATATATATATATATATATATATATATATATATATATATATATATATATATATATATATATATATTTTCCAGGTGGTATATTCTCCCAGGGTTATCTTATTTAATTTTTTTTTTTTTTAATTCTTCTCGAGCAAAAACTTTTAAACCTTGTCTCCATTACGGTCGTTTCTGATTGGTTGACTTTGGTCTAGACTTAAACAAAAGCTGGGATTTTTTAATTTTTTTTTTTTTTCTATTTTCTACTGCTAAATGTTGTTCACTTGATTTTCTCAGTTATAAGTGAAAAATGTATATAAATATAATATAATAGAATATAAATATATTAATGTAAAGACATAAATATGAGGAGATTTTTCAGAAGAACAAAGTGAATTCAAAAGAACAAGGTAAATTCAACAGCACTAACACTTCGCTATACATAAAAGAAAACACAAAATCAGTATTTAACCAAAAAAAGAAAAAAACATGTACCTTTTTCGCTATTGAAACTATGAATGAGGAATTAAATACGCCAGAAAACTTTCATTTTATTTCACCGTATAGATCTTTTCTGTTAATTTACCCCAAAATAAAAATTCACACCAAATTCTCTCAGAGTGCGGGGCTTCCATTGCACTCTCGTTGGGTTAACCTTTACGATACCCCAAATGTAGGCGACTCGGGTACGCTATTTCCTAATATGGCGAATACATTCGCGCTAAACCCAATAAACAAACCAAAAACAGATATTTTTTTCACTTTTTTTTTAACCCTTGAACACTAACTATCAATTAAAGTTACACCACTACTAACCATGGGTATATCATGCCCGATTTTGAAAATATCAAAACAAATATTAAATATAAATCTTTATTTGAAATATTTTACATGCATGCACTTCAAACTTTGTACATTGAGTTACCATTAATAGGAACTGAAAAACATATTATTAGGTTGGTGCAAAAATAATTTCGTTTTCTCACATAGTAACATATGTTAGAAAACGAAATTATTTTTGCACCAACCTAATATTTATGTAAGAAAATCAGGTACTGAAAATTGTAATTAAAAATAGGAAAATTTGCTCTGGGTACTATATACCCATGGTTAGTGTTCTAGAGTTAAATTGTAAAAAAATCCTTGTAGGTACCTCGAATATCATCCGCACTTATCATCCGAAATCAGAATAACTTTGATTTTTGGTAATTTTTTTCATTATGAGAATAAAGAGTTGTTCGGGGGCACACTAAACAAATTTTGATTTAAAATTTTTAATTTCTTGCGTTGAATTAATATTTGCGTTAAGTAACTTTACATTATTTGGGGTGGTTTAATAGAATAGATCAAATCGTATATTTTCAATATAGGCTGCATCGATAGTGTTAGAAAAATAAGTTCAATAAATTTTCAGTAGTACTGATTTCTCAACAGGTTACCCGACGTTTAATAAGATTTATCGCCGTACCTGATATTCTGAAATACTAAAATATTCGGTTTTGTTTAGACAGGTTCAATGATGTAAGTCTTATTTAAAAAATTTTGAATCACTTCTTTTAAAGCATTTCATCCTTGCTATCGTTTAGTTGTAATGTGTGAATCTTTTAGGTATAAAAGAAGTCGATCCTTTCCTCATACCCTATTGCCTGGCGCTACACAATTACAAAGTGCTTTATCAAATGACAAAAATCATATCACTTGGTCTCTGTGGAAAAAAAGGCGAGCAATCACTTAGCAGTACTAAAAATAAGAACGAAATAAAACAAGCCGAAAAGGATTTGGAAATTAGAAATATCAAAAAAAAAAAACAAATACTGTTTCCTCTCAAAAATCTCGAAAAGAAAAATGGTTGACTGAGACCACTGATGTTAATTTATTAGATTAAGTATTAAAATTTGAAGAAAAATTAAAAACTACATTCAAAATCGCTTAGAAAAATGTAAAAGTTTCCCAAAACTAAATGAAAATTAAGTTTCTTATAAATACAAAAAAGAGAAATTTTAAAGCAGGTGACAAAGCTTTGGCATTTTTTCCAATCCCTAGCAATCCTCTACAGGCAAAATATTTCGGTCCTTTTTTAATAGAACAAAAAAATTAATGATTTGAATTATGTTGTTCGCGTAAAAATAGAATAATATGCTATATTAAGATGATAATAAAGTTACATTGAAAGAAATAATAAACTAATCTTGACCATAACTAAATATCATAAAAAATTCGAATATCATCAAAGTGACAATAAAGATATTGTTAGTATCGAAGAGGGTATACACTTTAAAAATAATGAAATTAAATCTAATTTAGATAAAAGAAATTAAAACATTTATCGGCCATTAAAAGAAAAGAAATTTTTGATTTGGTCAATGAGTTCAAAAAAGATATTCCTAATCATGGGCAGTGAAACGAGAACAGACTATCACTGTAAGTAAAATAATTCCTTATAAGTGACATGCATTGGCATACAACAGATGAAAGCCAGAGTGCACAACGGCCGAAATGGAGCAAAGATTAAAACAATAGTCCAAATTTAAACTTCATGGTTCTCCACATCTTCCTGTCTCTTGTAGCTCAATGATTTTGTATTTTTGTTATTTCTCTCAAACTCTGTTCTACCATCCATTTGCTAATTTCTATCTAGTATCTGTCCTGTTAGTATCAAATTTTCCAAGCACTCCTTCCTCATTACGTGTCACCGAAATTTCAACTGTTTCTTCTTATTGTTCAGTATAAGTTTGCATTTTGTTTGCATTTTCTCCAAAACCTCATTGTTGCTCATATGTTTTGTCCATGGTATCCTCATCATGTTTCTGTAGAACCATATTTCTGTTACTTCAAGGCTCTTCTTCATCTTTGAGGAAATTGTCCAGCATTCGCTGCCATACAGGAGGACAGATATCACGTAACAATTCAGAAGTTTCTTCTTTTTTATTTCCTTGAAGATTTCCAACCCCAGTATAAAAATGAGAGTTAGTGACTTAATACTATGAAAATTGTTTCTTTATTATTATTATTATTATTATTTTCTTTGCTTTCTGGCGTTTACACATTTCTTTCCGGGTCCCACCCAGGGACCTAAGGTTAGAAATGGCATCATGACACTTTTCACTGACAAAAAAAAAAAAAAAATTACATAGGTAAAGCCCTTCGTAAAGTGTGGGCTGTACTTGTCAGAACAATTTTTTGTATCCCCTTAAGGCATGGGCTTCCAGGAATCCATTCAATTAGTCTACTGCAATCTTTTCCAACCAGTCCTAGGGCTCCAACTACAACAGGGATTGTTGATGTTCCCATATGCCACATTTTCGAGATTTCTATTTCAAGGTCCTTGTATTTTGACAGCTTTTTGAATATCTTCAAAGATACATTGCAGTCAGCAGGAACTGCCATATCAATAAGGAGGCACCGTTTTTGTTTGTGGTCTTTAATAACAATATCTGGGCGGTTGGCCTTGATTGTTCTGTCAGTGTGAATTGTGTAGTCCCATAGAATTGTAACAGGTCCTATCTCCGTAACCGGGTCTGGGTGGTGTTGGTACCAGTTTCTTTCAGTTTCCTTCCCGCAGATTTTCCAGTGCAGATATTGGCCCACTCTGTCATGTCGGGTTTTATATTCAGTGGGTGCCAACATCGTGCAACCTGATACAAGATGATCAATCGTTTCTGGATATTTATCACAGAATCTGCATTTTGGGCTGACACAATATTTTAGTATATGTGCTTGATAATTCCTAGTTAGCAAGCATTGGTCCTGCGCAGCAAGGATAAAACCTTCAGTTTCCGCTTTCAACCCTGCACTGCGTATTATTATTATTATTATTATTATTATTATTATTATTATTATTATTATTATTTTTATTATTATTATTATTATTTTAAGATTGTATTAAATTCAACCGGAAATAACGTTTCGGTCAATGAATGCTGAACGTTTTCCTTATTAGCCTCAAAATGTTTTGGACATTGCGAGCTACGACCTTCTTGAGTTGTCTGGAATTTCAGGGAATTTCTAATTGAACCATTTCTTTACGGGGCTATCAATGAAGGTAGGTTTTTCTTGCCCTGCTGTCCATATAAGGGCAATAGCGTAAAATTGATGGAATAGTAATTGTGAATTGAATCACTGGGCCAGGTAACACCACTGAGTAATACAAGAAGAATAAGACGACATATCTCAAGACATGGACAGCGGAATGAGAATAATTAAAGATTTAATAAAGTGTTCAGTTTGAAATTCCCTGGAGATTACTTGGATCGGCAGACACATGAAGAAGGCTAGAGGGCACAACGGCCGAAACATTATGATAATAACAACAAAGATGACGATATTAGTCTGAATATAAATTATAATAAATTCTCATGCCAGAAATCCAAACACGTCTGATTCATCTTTTATAAAACAGTCACACTTAATTGAAAGAGATACAGACTTCTGAAAAACAATGCTTTCTATTAAACGAGATTGATGTTAATCGTTTACTTATTTTTATTTCCCTTGTTGGAGAAAATTCGTTTATCAAAAATGGCTCTGAAACCCGCTCCACGAAAATAGAAAACAAGATAAACAAGTTGGGGTTGGTTGTGATGAATTGCCTATAATTTTGGATTTGCTCGTAATTTGGGGTTTACAAATACATGCATTAATTTCATTTTGCGTGCTATTATCAAAATCAGATTTCTATGATGTCCGTTGTGTATTTATCGGCCAGATTCCAGCTGACATCCAATGGTTAATTGGCATAAAATAGATTATAAAGAAACAAATACATAAAAATCGAGTGAACAGAGCTGACATCTCGCACGCATGGGAACTGACCAACATCTCACAAACAGCTAACGAGAAGGCCAAACTCACATTAAAAATACCGGAAAAATTATGATATAGAAAAATGTTACTACAATCGGATTGATTGCGCATTATTAATATTAATAATTTACTTGCAGCGCCAAAAATGACACCAAAGCTTCCGCTGCTGTAGACGTAGTTAAACGCCTTTTCGGAAATAATATTTGTCAGCCTTTGATGTATATATACGTTTACTAAACGGACTAGTCTCTAAGATTTTGTCTCTTAAAAATTACAACACACACACACACACACACACATATATAATTATATATATATATATATATATATATATATATATATATATATATATATATATATATATATATAAACACCTAGTGTATCTAGGTCTGCTCTACGATTGTATTGAGCTCTTTTGTTAGTTGTCTACTCGTGTCGGGGATTTTTCTTTGGGCTTCAGACCTGCATCTGTGCGATTTGTTCGGCAGTAGTTCATGTTTGTAGCTCTTTCTTTTTTAAAAACCTTTTTTTCCCTCGAGATTGATTTGATTATTTACAAATCAAAAATTCGAGGGTTTTTCGAAACGAGTCTAGTTATCTATCTATCTATCTATCTATCTATCTATCTATCTATATATATATATATATATATATATATATATATATATATATATATATATAATGGACTCTCTCGTCGGTTTCGACGTATGAGGATCTGCCAGCTTATTGATTCAGTTATGAAAGATTATGCGATAATCTTAAGTGGCATTTAAGACCCGCTAGTGATTTACAAAGGAGGCCACATATGGAGAAAGTGTGAGAATTGTGAGATGAGATCAATGTTAGATTGTTTGACCTTTTAGATCTTGCTCTCGCTTCTTGAAGATGATTCAGACAAGCAGACTGAAAATTGCTGAGTCCACTAAAACACGTTGATCTCCATTCTATTCGCTCCAAAGCTAAGCGCTCAAGGGTGTTATGTGGTATATTAACTGCTAACAAGTTGCTTTTCAGCTTGTCTTTGTATCTTAGCCATAGGCGTCCTACACTCCTGTAGCCCTGATCTAAGTGGCTGTACATTAGGATCTTGGGTATCCTGTCATATATATATATATATATATATATATATATATATATATATATATATATATATGCAGGGGGATTGAAAAGTAACTCTCAATGTATGATGGATTCTTCTATAATTATTTACAAGACCGGAGAGTTCTTCATACGGAGTTACTTTTCAACCACCCTGAATATATATATATATATATATATATATATATATATATATAGATAGATAGATAGATAGATAGATAGATAGATAGATATGTGTGTGTGTATGTATGTATGTATACATATATATATATATATATATATATATATATATATATATATATATAAAAAACACATGTTTGAACGCTTGGAATTCAAAGCAACACAAAATAAATTACAACGTAACAATGAAAACATGAGAAAAA
The DNA here is from genome assembly GCA_963932145.1 of Acanthosepion lycidas. Taxonomy (NCBI): domain Eukaryota; kingdom Metazoa; phylum Mollusca; class Cephalopoda; order Sepiida; family Sepiidae; genus Acanthosepion; species Acanthosepion lycidas. Next base: position 22,347,251 of record OZ010606.1, on the reverse strand, counting down.
ATAACAACACCAAAAACAAAACTCTCTTGAAAATGTCTATAAATGTGGCCAAAAGTGTTTGGGATAATAAAAATTTCGGAAAGGTTTTTTGTACCCCCTTACTTCTACAAAAAGGAAAACATATGAATGCTGGGAATTTTTTATTTAAATTAATTAAATTATATGTTGCGAAATAAAATCTTTACATATGCCTTGATAAAATCCATCAGAGGACAAACACTGTCAGCTATGATAAGTTTTCTTTTATTCTCTCTATATATGGTGTATTTTGGCAACAGTCCTTCATTTATACATGTTTCATTAAAGACGACAGACAAAGTACTGCGATTAAGCTTTTAATTTAATTTTTTCTTGTGTTCGAACAAGTGTTTTCTTTTCTGGACACAGTGTAGAAACTGTCCAAATTTTCTGTAAAATACTTTTAGCCATTATCAAGGATGATTTTATTTTTCCTTTTTAATTGAGTGTATGAATTGTGTGTATGTTTCTAGATTCATAGGTTTCTTTTATTTTCCGAAATCATCACATAGTGTTCATGTTCGTAATTAATATTATTGAATGTTTTGTTTTTTATTATTGAGGCTTCCATTTTTTTTTATCTAATAATAAAAGCTGGTCTTGCAAAATCAATTGCAACTGAGTAATGAATTCTATACTCAACGGGTGCTCCCTAATTTCGCCCTTGTGCCACATCTAAACCATCCTTAGTAACTCATTATTAGGCATTTTGATGTGATGTAATCGTGATTTTTCTAAGCATAGGTTAGATGTGACATAAGGCTAAAAGTGTGAAGTACCTGCTGAGAATTGAACTCACAACTCAGTCGTTACTGACTTGACAAAACTAGCTCGCTAGCGTTTTTGCACCACGTGGAAGTGCCACTTCGAGCGTTAGCTATCTTTTCTTGGAAGATCAATTACTACTGAATAGTGAGTTCGATCCATACTTTCGGCCTTGTGCCACATCTAAGATATGCTTAGAAAATCAATATATATATATATATATATATATATATATATGTGTGTGTGTGTGTGTGTGTGTGTGTGTTCTTTTATTTCTATACGCATCACATCCGTATCTCGTAGTTTTATTTACAAGCATGAACTGCTCTAAGCCGATAAAGTAGTGCCTTAGAAAACAATGTAGAAAAAACAAAATCAAATGATTAACATCGATTTGTGAGCAATGTCCACATATGACAAATGAATAACATTTGTTCAGTGGCGTCCGTTGCGTCATTCCGCCACAATGTGAATCATGATTGCTTTCAAATACGATAAAAAGAATCTGTCCGTCAAAGAAACAAAGAATTACAAGAAAATATCCATCTGTTCGCATTTAACGGAATCAAAAGGCAAAGCAAGGAACTTATCAAAATATACTTTAAAAAAAGAATTCTGTTGAAGTGAATCTGCCTAATTAAAATACATTGACATGACATTTGAAGCTACTAATAAAAACTGGAAAAGATTACAAATATATTCATTAGTCTCTAGTATGAAATGTACTATTTTTGGTAGATAATATTTTCTTATATCTTTACTGTTTGGTAGCCCGTCAGTTTTCGATGATGCAATCAGCTACTGTCAAAAAAGTCCCTTACAACGGAATCATTTGCAAAGATAGTGTCCGAAATTCCAAGAGATTTTGTAATATTTTTATTGCGTATGAGTTGATTAATTTGTAATTATTTCAATTTTCAGGACTTCAATTTAAAAATGACTTTAAAAAAGAAACAAAGAAATTCTATCAGAATTCCTGGGAAGAGAAGTTATCATTATTTACATTCAGACTAATATCCTCATCTTTGTTGTTATTATCATCTCATTGCCTTCTGTCTGAATTCCTGGGAAGAGGAGTTATCATTATTTACATTCAGACTAATATCCTCATCTTTGTTGTTATTATCATCTCATTGCCTTCTGCCTGAATTCCTGGGTAGAGGAGTCATCATTATTTACATTCAGACTAATATCCTCATCTTTGTTGTTATTATCATCTCATTGCCTTCTGCCTGAATTCCTGGGAAGAGGAGTTATCATTATTTACATTCAGACTAATATCCTCATCTTTGTTGTTATTATCATCTCATTGCCTTCTGCCTGAATTCCTGGGAAGAGGAGTTATCATTATTTACATTCAGACTAATATCCTCATCTTTGTTGTTATTATCATCTCATTGCCTTCTGGCTGAATTCCTGGGAAGAGGAGTCATCATTATTTACATTCAGACTAATATCCTCATCTTTGTTGTTATTATCATCTCATTGCCTTCTGCCTGAATATCTGGGATGTGGGATCATTATTATTTACATTATTTAACTGGGATCTATTTTCCTCATCTTTGTTTTTCTTCTTATCAGAATATTTTGTCCGTTCTGCCGTTCAGCTTTCATCAGGTCTATGTCAGTCCGGTTAAACTGTAGACCATTTCGAAATTCCTTGTAGGTTACTCGGATCCACAAACTCTTGATGAAGGCCGAAGGACACAGCGGCCGGAAAGATGTGATAATAACAACAAAGATGAGAAGAATGCTCCACATGTAAATCACTTAAATAATAAAAACAAAAAAAACACTTTAAACCATTCTCGTTTTTGTTCTACCCTGCCGAATAATCGACATATATCGAGAGCCGATATCGTTGCCATATTTATAATCTCTAACCAGTCATGGTTTTATTTCAGAATACAATACAACGAACTATGCATGATAAAGAAAATGGCCGACATAACGGGGGAAAATATGACATGGGCAGATCAATACGTTCTTGTCCTTTTTTTGGCGACATTTTTACCAATGCCAAGATCCCGCCAAGTCAGCTTGTTTGAACGAGATAATCAGATTGCGTCTCTAAATCCCGGTGCCGGTTATTTTCGAAGCTTCGAGAGCAGCTTCCATTTTGTTTCTAAACTTTAGTTGATAATCATATCATCAACTTGATTGTTAGTAAATTACCTTTGCTACACAATTAGGTCTGTGTTTTCCTTTCGGCTTAGTTTGGGGGATTCTCTAACAAAGTCCGTTAGTCTCTGTTCGCCCTCTGGCATTAATTTTATCGATTTTTTTTTTTTTGACGCAATCATCATCAATGCAACTATTTTATGCTGTTATGATTTGCGCTTTCCGCTAAACCTTATTTATTTTTCAATCATACTTCTGACACGTTATCTCCTGTGGCGATAGTTTGTATTCCAAAATTGTTAGATGGTCTTTTTTTCCATCTTTGAAACTTTAGTCTTTTTGACATTTTTCTAGCTATCCCAGAGGTCTCAGGTTTTGTTATTAAGCTTTCATTACATTGTTCGTTTTTGTTACAAAGAGTCGTCTATAATTTTTCAATACTCGTTAATCGCTGCGTGTTTTGGGTCTAGCTTCTGGGCTTCTGAAGATTGTGCTTCCATCAACTTCAACGTCTTCTCCGTTCATTGACTTAATTTCAGAAACATTGTCAAAATCTGTAAGCAGCTCGTTAGAATTTGATGATCTGAAGCGCGCTACTGTTGTACCAGTTTGTTTGGATAAATTCCCCAATCTTTAATAAGTAGCAGCATTCATCAACTGACAGGTTAGGATTACGTTTCCAAATTCTCCGCTCAGGATTGCCCCACAGGACTGGATTAAAGCGGCCTTTAGTATTGAAAAGGGGCGAGCGATAAATGAGCAGTACTAAATAAGAACTAGAAGAGATTTCCCGCATGTAAATAATGATAACCCCCTCATAACTATCTATCGGAGAAAACTACATGAGCTCCTAGACATTGTCGAAAAGAAAAATGAAAAGAAAAGATCAAACGTCAATTGTGAGAAAACAGAATTTATGGTTGTTACCAAGAGAGACAATCAAAGACGTCGAAATACAGAAGTACAGAAATTTAACCTTCTGGCAACTGATATAAAAGACGACAGAACATGCTATACATAAATCCAAAGTCGCATTAGAATAGAGAAAGATGCTTTCCAAAAGCTAAACTAGGTATTAAGAAACTTGAAAATTTGTTATAAGCACAGAAGTGCTGAACTACATAATATCAATCTTCCTAAACAATTTTATTACAGATGAAGTGACTTGAGATATTACTGATGTACTTCTACTATGAGGATATCTTGGACGGGGCATGAGTACAACTTCGAAGGTTTAAGGAAAATTTGGAACCAAAGAAACAATTAGACTTAGAATCAGAAAGAGAGTTGAAATTTCTGTGACATGAGAAAAGTATGCTTGGCAAATTTGACAATCATAGGACGTAGTAAAGGCAAGAAGGACAGATGAAATCAGCGAGTAACACACCAAAAGAAATTTGTGTAAATGCCTTGCAGAACAAGATCTGGGATCAATAGTAAGGAGAAAATATTGTTGAGATTTACAATGGATAGGAACTTATGGAAAGTTATATCACCCACGTCCTTAAGGGACACCACACATGAAAGAAGAAGATTATCATAATCAGACAATGCAGGATAATATGCAACATATTTGTGATAATCTTTATAATCCCTAAATCTGTTAAGTGATCCATATTGTAATGACTTTCGTTATTTAATGAATGATAATAATAACACCAGTGTCGAAACTAAAGATGTTCAAATGATTTTGTCTTTCAATAGAGTGCTGAAAAGTTATCGGCTCGACCTACTTCATAAATTCTTGCTTTGGAATCCCTACTTGGTCGGACCCTCCCATTATCGTATATGCATTCCTTACACCTCCATATATGCATTTTACCCCCCCACACCTTCCTGTATTTTTCACACACCCCCGACTCCATATATGCATTTTACCCCCCCACACCTTCCTGTATTTTTCACACTCCCCGACTCCGTATATGCATTCCCCCCACCTTTGTGTATTTTTCATCCCCCCCGACTCCATATATGCATTTTACCCCCCAACACCTTCCTGTATTTTTCACACTCCCCCACGACTCCATGTATGCATTTTACCCCCCACCTTCGTTTATTTTTCACCTCCAACGACTCCATATATGCATTTTAAACGAATTCGTGTATTTTTCACACGCACACACACACAACGACTCCATATATGCATTTTACCCACCCCCCCAATACCTTCCTGTATTTTTCACCCACCCCCCCGACTCCGTATATGCATTCCTCCCACCTTCGTGTATTTTTCACCCCCCACGACTCCATATATGCATTTTACCACCCTCCCACCTTCGTTTATTTTTCACACACACACACACACACACACACACTCCGACTCCATATATGCATTTTTACACCCCAACTCCGTATATGCATTTTCAACCCCCACTTCTGTATATGTCTTTTCAACCCCCACCTCCGTATATGCATTTTCAACCCCACCTCACCTTTCAAATTCTTTCACACCCAGTAACCCCCGTGTCTTAGTAGTTTTACTGCCTTGCTTGATTCGATTACAAAAAAAAAAAAAGAAGATATTTAGTAACCTCAGTTTAGTCACATCTGGAGATAAGAAAAAAAAAACCGCTACGCAGATAATCTTGATTGCAAATCGGGTTTGTCACGTATATCGCAGCAGTAAGTACGAAATTTTCATCTTTTTTTCTTTATAAATATGTTATAATCCCTTTAGTATCGGAGATAAAGGAATTGAGCACAGGATAGACTGCAGTAGGGGTAGTTTGATCCCAAACTTAAGTACCCGGGTCATCCTCGTAAATAGTTCCGTCAGATTTAGCCCCTCGTGTGGATGCTATGCATAGCGTTCAATTCGTTAAGAAATGTCTATCAGCTATTTATAACCGTTTTCTCAGATCAATGATTAAAGATAGATTTAATCCTGTAGGTCTACTGTCCTTCGTTGGATCTCGTACACTGGCACTACAAAATTATAAAGAAACAAGTATAAGATAATTGCAAATGTTTGGGTCAAAATTTCGCATTTATATTTATTAGTTATTAAATCATTTATTAGTCACATACATAGTTTCCATTTTTTTTAACAAATGTCTCCCATCGTTCTACAAGGCTGTTGATGCTATTAAGTTGGTGCAAAAATAATGACGATTTTTGACGTTAAAAAATACATCAAAAACCGTCATTATTTTTGCACCAACCTAATATTTTCGTAGACACTTTGTGCATTTTGTTGGAAGAAGGTTGTGAGGTAGTTTTTGTACAGAGTCAAATTTTTTGACACTTAATTCGTTGTGTAGAGACTGGAACAAATGAAAATCAAAAGAAGCCAAGTCAGGAGAATATGGTGGGCGATGGAAGATTTCCCATTTCAATTTTTAAAGCTTCTGTTTGCAACTTTTTACCACAACACAAGACTTGATGTCGTGGTGGAAAATAACACGTTTCAGAGTTGCCAAACACCGATTTTTCTTATACCCAAGTCCCTTCAAATGGCGAATGGCTGTTGATATATCGATTTTCAAACTCTTAGCAATCTCTTCCTTCACAATCTTCAGTTTATTCTCCACGATAGCAAGCGGAGTGTCTTTAACGGTGTTGAAAGGCCGCCAGGGGCGTGATGGAGCTTTTTCGGTCATGATCGTCCTAACGAAATCTGCCAACCAATTTTGGCCGTCCGAAGAGCTAGAGTACGATCTAAATAAACTTTCTGGATATTTTTTGTCGTAGTTCTAACGCTTACTCCATTCCAAAATTCCTAGAGCATAATTTGGCAAAAGTGCAACTTTTTAATCTTCCTGTTTTTAAGCATATCTCTGTGAACAAAACGTCAACATTCAACAAAGCCTGATTCGCCAATGAAAGAGACGGTCTTTCAATCTAGAACGGACAATGTTATGTTACAGTCATTTTATATTAACAATGAAAATCGGGACAGAATATTTGCAATGATCTGATACCAGTAACAATATCACATGAAAAAGTTCAACAGCATCAGCAGCTAAAATGAATAATGCATATAACTCAAAAAGAAAATAACGCCTTAAGCAAGATGTTGACTTTCGACACTTCCTTAAACAAAAGGTGACGGAAGAAGCCCCTATCAATATGAGAAAGAGCTGTAATAATTAAGAAAACTACCAAAAACTGCTTTAAGAGAAAGATTTATAGATTTCAACTGATAGTTATTTTCCAAGCGTCGCTTAGATGTGGTAGAAGGCCGAAAGTATGGGGCATCTAGTAAGGATCGAACTCACTATTCAGTTTTAACTGGTCTAGCGAGACAAACTTGCTAACCATTACACCACGCCGAGGTGCCCCAATTCCAATTCATAGTAATGCTAACTGTTCGGTCAATTAATACTAAATGTTTTCTTATAAGCAAACGACTAAACTCACCATCGTTTTATGACCATTACCGCTATTGACATTTTTGCGTTCTTTCAGATTTCAAGCAATTATTCGAATTCTAGTGAGTATTTATTAAATCTATTTACACTTGTTTACGAAATAAGCTGGAAAAACAAATACTTATTTCAGCACTGTTAAATTATTAAATTCTGAAAGGCGGCCCCAGAATGGTTCCCTTTCTAAGGGAGATTACTCATGATTTCTCCCATACTGTTAGCCAGGCAACGAATAGCGACAGCGAAACTGCTTATCACAAATATTTGCATTCTTGAATGTTTTCATTTTCAGTCGTTCGGCAGTTTCGCATGATTTTGACTTGGCACTAAATCGACAACGATGTAGCATTTTTTGAATTATGAATGAAATGATATGCGTAAGATTTTCATTTGCCGTTGGTTATTTTGCCCGAAATTGCCGATGTATATTGCTTGCTATTTTACATCTGACATCATCATTATTATTATTATTATTATTATTATTATTATTATTATTATTATTATTATTATTACTTTTAATGTTATCATTAATATATACATATATATATATATATATATATTATATATATACAAGAATTATAATATATATATATATATATATATTATATATATACAAGAATTATAATATATATATATATATATATATATATATATATATATATATATATATATATATATATATATATAATATAATATATTATCTATATTTGTTTTTTGTATGAATGATTCATGAATTTAAAAATTATATTTGCACCTTTTAATTGAAATTAAAATAACTGATTTAACGTGCAACTTTCGGATAATAAGTGCGACATTCTGTAATTATTGAACAATATAGTTCATGCCATATTGACGGAAAATCTACCAGTAAAAAAAAATTCTCTTATTGCTATATTTGTACAAAAACGCACATCCTTAAAATTTAAATTCAAACTCAGCGTTGCGACCGCACGTTCCAAAACAATAACACATTTCTCATAGCATTTTTCGGATTACATCTCTATTTTCGTTGTCCTCTTATTACTGAGAAGTAAAAACAAGAACAAGATCTACTTCCATATTTGATGATGTCTGTAAGAACAGACGAAAGCTTGTAAAATTAAAAAGACCTTATGCAACTGGAATTTATAAACGGGGGTCATATCATTCATATACAGGTTCGGAGTTGATGTATCTTATTTAGATTGTTTGCGACGAAGTATTCTCGCGATTTAAATCATTAACCTCTATATTTGTTTTTTGCATGAATGATTCATGGATTTATATATATATATATATATATATATATATATATATATATATATATATATATATATATATATATATATATATACAAGAATTATATCATATTAAAGTATAGTAAATCAAATATAATTTACCTACAGTGAATATTTTTTATTAGAACATTTTTATCATCATCCACATCAAAATGATATTTCATCATTAGCGTCCCTCAAAGGAATAGAAATGAAATTGAAAGAAAAATGAAAATGAAGGGAAAAATGATGAATGAAAATAAATCGAAAGCTTCATTTGAAATTTAGTTGGTGGGGGGTGGGGGCTGGTTGAAGTTTGATATCAAAAGAATCAATCGAAGCCAACCATAATTGACATTTGATGTCGGTATTGAATTTGAATATTGAATTCTCATCTTATTGATTTTTCTTGTTCGCTGTCTGCATTTGAATTTTGTTATTTAAGGTTCGAGAGGAAATTTAGAGACACAATATGGCGGAAATTGAAACATGTAACGGTTTATCATGGAAAGATTTTTCTGCGCATATCGGGAAAAATAAATCTTCCCTCGCCCTTACACGGTTTCTTCCTATCTATCTATCTATCTATCTATCTATCTATCTATCTATCTATCTATCTTTACGCACACATCACACACACACACACACACACACACACACACACACACACATATATATATATATATATATATATATATATATATATATAGATAGATAGATAGATAGATAGATAATGTTCACTCAAGTTCATCATTTTTCTTTCATTCTGGAGTGATGTTCAGAATTGACAATGTACTTTCATGTATGTGGGGGGGTGACATTTGAGCCAATAAAATATGCAAAAATGATAATCCATCCTTTGACAGATCATTTTTTCAATTGTTTCTTGGTGTCTATCAACCCTCCTTACCAGCAAAGATCGTTGAAGGAACAAGTTTAATCCCCGCTAGATCGACAATGCGACAGATAGTACTGAATTATGTATCTATCCAATAGTTTAATAATATTGTTTGGTATGATCAATCAATCCAAAAGTTGTCAACGTCCTTGAATTATTGGATCTTTTGAGAGAAAATCTCAACTGGTTACAATAAGTACGAAAGCATGCATTAGAATTGGGTGAACAATCAATATATTTCATATCGAAGTCGGTTGTTGAGTTGTTTTTATTTATTTATTTTTTGTTTTTTCGTTTTTTTCACCATATATACCGCAACATACTTGTGTAAATATACGGACACTAATACTCAATATATTAAGAAATTTGAACAAAAGGGTGAAAACGTGAAAGAACATGAATAATTCAAGGTCTAATATCTGGCTACTGATTAGGTTGCAACTGCTAATGCTGATGCTGCTGCCCATGTTTTGACTGCTGCTGCTGGCTATGTTTTGATTGTTGCTCCTGCTGTTGTCCATGTTTTGATTACTGCTGCTGCTGTTCTCCATGTTTTGATTACTGCTGCTGCTGTTGTCCATGTTTTGATTGCTGCTGCTGCTGTTGTCCATGTTTTGATTGCTGCTGCAATTGTCCATCTTTTGATTAATGCTGCTGCTGTCCATGCTTTGAATGCTGCTGCAATTGTCCATGTTTTGATTGCTGCTGCTGCTGTCTATGTTTTGTTTGCTGCTGCTGTTGTCCATGTTTTGATTATTGCTGCTGCTGCTGTCCATGTTTTGATTACTGCTGCTGCTGTCCATGTTTTGATTGCTGCTGCTCTTGTCCATGTTTTGATTGCTGCTGCTGCTGCTGCTGCTGTCCATGTTTTGATTGCTGTTGCTGTTATCCATGTTTTGATTACTGCTGCTGCTGTTGTTGAAGATTTGCTGTCATTTGTCTTCAATCCCTGAGTCGGACAGGGTATACTTGCACTCAGTTGAAACGGGCGAGCAATAATCGAAGTGTTTTTTCTAAAGAAAATAAAAACCAGACGAGATATCCCTAGATTGAGCAGTGGGACGAGAACAGTATATTAAGTAAAAGAAAGCGTTCAGTTCAGAATTCGCTGTACGTTACCCAGATCGATATACAACATTAGAATGTCAGAAGCACAATGACTGAAGCGTTCTGATAACGACCTCAAAGATTAGGACAATAGTGCGAACATAAAGAGTTTAAATAAAGATAAGCCCTCATCCCGGAAATTCAGGCAAGTGTCACATATATATAAAAACATATTTCATTGAAGACGACTGACAAAGCACTGCTATTAAGTTTCTTTTTTTTTCTTGCATTCGTGCAAAATGTACAAAAATGTATGCATGCAAATAGGGCTAAAAATAGTGGAGGCATTAATGATAAAAAAAGAAGCCAATTCTTAATAATATCGACTATGAACGAACCATAATGAAATGACCATGTTCAGAAATTGTAAAAAAAAATCCCATCTCTATAGATATATACATGAAGAAAAATATGTAAAAACAAAATAAATCCGCCTAAGATTTTTATTATGAATATATTTTAAAATCTTCACAGAATCAAAATCGAAATTATGATCAGATTTAGCTATGTGTATAAATAAAGCATTGTTTAAAGGCAGGCGTAATATCTATCTCGCACACGGTCAATACTAGACCCGGCTTCTTTAATATTTCCCATTTTCTGGCAAGATTAATGCTGGACAAACGTATAAATTTTAGATTAAAATAAAATTCTTTTTCATTTAAAATATACTCTATTTTAGGAATACGTTTTCACAACATCGCCCACATGACGCCGACGTGATCGTATTGCGAAACAGAACGCTGATCTTAAAAATTTCAGTTATTCTGTTTTGATTAGTCTTATGTATGGGGCGCGATTTTGGTAGGTCTCCCTTGAGAGCACGTGGTATTATGCTGGTTGAAGGATTGTTTGCTGATGGACGAGTTCTTTTGGTGAATGTGTAAAATGTAATGTACGAATGGGTCGCGAATCTGATTAGCTAGGTATAAGATAGTTAGTGTTGACCAGCCTCTACCCCTCCCCTTTATTGGCCTCGTGCCACAATTTGTACTTTTTATACCAATAAATACCAGTCTTATGTCTATCGTCTTTTCATGTTGACTTGAATATCGTCTAATTTTAATTATGTTTTAATCGCTATGTCCTGAAGAAGGTCTACTAGACCGAAACGTCTGATGTCGACATTGAAACAACATTAAAACAGCATACTTGCATATTCGGATTTTTGTTTTTTGTTTCCATATTTTTCTTCATACTGTCGGATCTATATCCACATATTTGCTTACAGATATATATATATATATATATATATATATATATATATATATATATATATAAATCTACATATTCAGTTTAAAAGATATTTTTGACAATAGCTAACATGCAACATTTGGGTATTTTTTAATTACTCTGTACTCGGAAAAGGAAATACTTTTACGAATGCAAGTAAGGTTTAATAAAGAGGCTTCATCGCAGTTCCTTGTCAGACGTTTTAAATAAAACTTATTTAAAAGAGGGATTGCTACCCAAGTAAAAGAGAAATGGTAAAAAAAAAAAAAAAGCAATAAAGTGTTAGTGTAAAATTAAAATAAACGACGAAAATGTAAAAAAAAAAACACGAGATTCTACACACATGCACATACGCGCAGACGGGTGCACGGGCACACGCACACGATGCCAAAGATTTGATCCGATGAAAAATGGATACATGACTGACGTGGCAGATTTTTTTTTCCTGGCGTAGGTTGCCAATTCTTTCTACGGTAGGCTGGTTGCTAACAAATGTTAAAGGAACCAGTCTTTCCTGCTATTCAACTCATAGCTTTTGGGGAGAAGAGATGGATTCATACCTTTCTCCAAATGAATCTAACGAACTCAACTGGATTCGAACTCGGCCTCACTTGACTTGAAGTTGACATCACAAAAAGAAGGATACTGAGAATTTAAAGAACTGTAACAAGGAATTTTTAAAGAATATAACAACAGAAAAAAAACTTATACTCAAAATCAGAAAAAAACAACTAAAGTATCTAGGCGTTATGGAGCCTAACCCATAATAACATAATGGACTATTCCATACGTAAAAAATACTGCGCCTCAAGAGAAAGCAGGGAGTTCAGTCCAAAGTCGGGCGACCGGCTGATCGGCTGATCGGTTGAACACTATGCCTACGGGCGGGGAGGAACCCGAAGGAGGCTACACCGAAGGGCGGAGTCTCTTTCGGGATGGTAGACCGACCCTGAACCCGTTTATACGGGTTCAAAGGGCATATTTTTGCCCGAGCCCACGGGCTCGGAAACCCCACGGGCTCGGAAACCCCACGTTAAACCGGCCTTGTGCCACATGATGCCCTCGTGGGGGGTGACTAAATACCGTTCAGTACGAAGTCGGGGACCGGCTGACAGGCTGATCGGTTAAACTCTCTGCCTTCGGGCGGAGAGGAACCCGAACGAGGCTACGCCGAAAGGCGGAGTCTCTTTCAGGGAGGTAAACCGACCCTGAACCCGTTTATACGGGTTCAAAGGGCATATTTTTGGCCGAGCCCACGGGCTCGGAAACCCCACGGGCTCGGAAACCCCACGTTAAACCAGCCTTGTGCCACATGATGCCCTCGTGGGAGGTGACTAAATACCGTTCAGTACGAAGTCGGGTGACCGGCTGACAGGCTGATCGGTTAAACTCTCTGCCTTCGGGCGGAGAGGAACCCGAACGAGGCTACGCCGAAAGGCGGAGTCTCTTTCAGGGAGGTAAACCGACCCTGAACCCGTTTATACGGGTTCAAAGGGCATATTTTTGGCCGATCCCACGGGCTCGGAGATCCCACGTTAAACCAGCCTTGTGCCACATGATGCCCTTGTGGGAGGGTGAATAAATACCGTTCCGTCTGAAGTCTGAAGTGAGGTCCGTCATGAGTCTGTCAGTCAGAACGAGCGAGTCAGTCAGTCGAGTCAGAGGCAGTCCGAAACAGAGTCGCGTTCAGACAATTACTACTAAACCTGATTGTTCGTACTAACACTTTCTACCTCTCTGTATATATTCCCGTTTGTAATATATCTGTGTTATTCCATATCATTCTTCGAGTTCTTCTTTATTGGTTCTACATTGGACTATCACCGTGGTACAAGGAACCGGACCATAACACTAGGATTTCATAATGAGGAAAGAAGGCTTGGAAAACTTAACGCTTACGAGGCATATTGTGGGCAAGAATGACAGGGAAAGGGAGTGAGTCACTTATCTGATGGGCTTGCGTGAATAGATGGCGGGACAGGTCGGGGACGGAAGCCTCAGCAGAGGGAGAAAAACAGCTAAGAGCCACAAGGAATAGAAAGTTGTGGAGAGCTATGATCGTCAATGTACTGAAGAGAAGTTGAAAGGTAAAATGGATTCATGTCGTTCCCAAATAGCTTAAAACCTTTCTGCGTATATCTAAGAAATGTATTATTGATATCGTGACGAGTGGTGGATGTATTTGTCGGTACCTGTGTGCGTGACTTTTTCTCATATTAAAGGGAGCTTTTCTTCACGCTATTTCCGAAGAGGACTCCACCGAAAATATTCTATTCAGGTTTTCTTTAAGGAAAACGAGATGAAAAATATATTGTCCATGCACAGAAATGCATGCACGCGCACGGACACCCACACATATACAAATGGATATATCATATGTATAAAAGATAGATAGATAGATAGATAGATAGATACGAACAGAATGAGATAGATAGATAGATAGATAGATAGATAGATAGATAGATAGATAGATAGATAGATAGATAGGAATACGACCCCGAAGAAACCGTCTTAAGCGCTTTATTTCACATGAATGAATGCTAAAACATTGGTGAATAAGAGGGTTGGAAATAAAATGCATTCACAAAAGTAATATGGACAGCGTAGCAAGCTGACAAGCAGTTACACGCACGTGAATTATAAGCATATATATATATATATATATATATATATATATATATATATATATATATATATATATATATATATATACACGCTACAGTTCAAAAGTTTTACGCAACCCGAGAATGGGATGAAGAAACTGAGGTCTTAGAATCATTGAAAAAAGAATGCAATAAATTATCGAACTTCTTCTCTGAGAAACTTTTGCAACGAATGCCAAAGTAATCAAAGCTGAAGGAGGATATTTTGACGAGAGCAAAATTTAATCATTAAATGCTTTTTCTCTTTCTGTCATAATAAAATTTCTAATAAAAAATCATGTCCCACTTTTTTTAACTATATATAATAATTTTCTCTTATTTAAAGTACAAAACTGTTACTTTTGGGTCCAATTTAAACAATTACCAATTGTAGCCTAAAACTTTTGAAATGTAGTGTATATATATATATATATATATATATATGTGTGTGTGTGTGTGTGTGTAGAGTGATGTCAACACTCAGTGTCAACAATCTGTTTTATGCTTCAATTCAATCTTCCATGAAAAAACAGAATGTCTTCACTCGGTGTTGACATCAGTGCATACACTTCTTACATTTACACACGCTCTCTCTCTCCCTCTCACTCTCTCTCTCTCTCTCACTCACTCTGAGTCGATCGATCGATCGATCGCTGGGATATTTTGTACGTTTACTCTCTAAATATAACACGCTTTTTAATTTATATTTTATATTTTATGTATATATATATATATATATATATATATATATATTTATATATATATATTTATATATATATATATATATATATATATATATATATATATATATATATACATATACATACATATATATATAGAGAGAGAGTCTGTCGATTGAACTTTTTATATTGTCTTTCCAATGTCCTACTGAAATGTTTTACATCGGGATTAAAATTTTATTGAACTGTCCAAAGTTCTTTTTTTGCTACATTGGGAGTAATTTCGACAAGAATTGTCTCTGATCAGTAAGTTAAGCAAGATGTACTTAACTAGATTCCGGCATTTTTCGATTACTGCAATTAGAATTTAACTCAGTTAAAGGTGACATTAAAGGTGACCTTCTTCAGGTAGTTGGAATGTCGAACTGAACCCTTTATTTCGCTCACTGGGGTAGGCTATTCTAGTTCCACGTGCCATGTTTAATGGATGTCAGTTATCAGTTATCTCCTGTTAATTCCCCTCTGAAAGTTCTCCACTGCCTTAACCGGGTATTGAACTCACACTCTTTGGGTCCTGTCTCTGGATCTAACCAACGCCTTCATCCACTGTGCCACGTGTCCTTGAGCGAAACAAAGGGTTCAGTCCGACATTCCAACCACCTGTAGAAGGCCGGAGCGTACAACGGTCGAAACGTTGTGATAAATATGGAGACAAAGAGGAGGACAATAGACCGAATAATGTAAATAGTGTTAGTAAAACTTGTTTGAATGAAATCTGGTTGCCTATATATATATATATATATATATATATATATATATATATATATATATATATATACAGATACCTTAGTCTGAATATATAATAATATTTTTCCCAAATTTCTTATGTATGTTACTATACATATGTAATTATGCAATTAATGATCATCGCAGGATTAAGTGCATTAACATGGTAGAAGATTATGTTGAAGCATAAATATTTGTTGTATATATTTCATTTTTTTCATGTATTGTTAAAGAGCTATCGATGTGCTCACGTATGTGTTAATGTTGCACAGATATTTATCTTTCAACATTGTCTCCTTCCTTGTCAATGCATTTAATCTATCTGTACTCTATTTCCAAATGGAAATTCAGAAAGTAACTCTGAATATATATATATATATATATATATATATATATATATATATATATATATATATAATGTGCTGTTTATATAAAGTATAAGGTAGAAGACGATTTTTTTTTCACAAAATGACAATAGGGAATGTAATTGAAGAAGAAGAAGATGGTGGAGTGTTTCAGGCCACAAATCGAGATAAGTATGGCACACAGTGTGGGGGTGGGGCGGAACTGGGAGGAGCAGAAAGTTGCAGGAGTTGCAAAAGGAGTGGGTAGGGTTAAAAAGGCGGTATGTAATAAATATATAAAAAGAATGAAAAGCGAATCCTGAGAAAAAAGTAGGAATAATCTAAAGTGACAGTAGTTAATCTGAATGAGGGAGGGTGCCATTGGGAAGGGACTAACAAGGGTAGAAGAATCAGATTAAAAATAATGACGATTTTAAGTTCGAGAAATTTTAATTTGGTGGTAAAATATAGAAAGGGGGCTTGAAGTGAAAAGAGATGGTTACAAGGAAAATGAACAGACCCCCCCCCAAAAAAAAATGAGGAATAACAAAGAGACTAAATGACTTTGACTCTTTCTGTCTGTTCAAATGTTTTTGTGTCTCTCTGTGATGATGTTTGTGAAGCCAAAAGTTCGTCTATGTTTATCATTACCTCTTGCGCCGTATATCAAAACATTTATTTTATAAGTATCCTGTTAATTTCGTTCATGCTATTACACACACACATACACACATATATATATATATATATATATATATATATATATATATATATATATATATATATATATAATATTAAGACATTTTTATGTTTATACATTCTTTTTATAGATACAAATATTTAAGTAAATGCTCTGTTTATAATAAACAGTATCAAACAACATTTACCGGAGGACGAATATTTTCTGTGAAAAAAAAAAAACTTGGACATTCAGGCCGGTACCCAGCAGTAATATTCTATGTCATGCTTGAAGACCATTTGTGTTTTGTATTCGTTCGACTATTTATGAGGGAAAGTCAAAGATTATCCGCTCATAACACAGATATGTTATGGCGAAAGTGCGGATAATTTTTACTTAAATTCGTATCTATGCAGTT
>OZ010606.1:22082437-22327437 GCA_963932145.1 Acanthosepion lycidas | reverse complement strand
TATATATATATATATATATATCGAAACAAGTTTAATTATAAAGAACTGGTAAGTTCATTTTTTTTTTCATTTTTTTATTGTATTTTTCCAATGTATTGAGTATTCTGCTTCAAATTGCAAAATATCCGAAGGTGACGTTGTGGCGTTGTTTTATTCAACTACTTTCCACTGTATCAGTTATTTTGAAGAACAAATGTAGTGTCTGTGTATTAGGCAGAGTTCCTTTACCTGCATCTTGATACGCTGACGTCATGAGAAATGGTGATTGGGAACGAGGCTGCGCATTACGTCATATGTAATGGTGATTGAGAACGAGGCCGCACAAAATGAATGACATTTTTTACACACACACACACACACACACACACACACACACACACACACACATATATATATATATAATATATATATATATATATATATATATATATATATATATATATATATATGTATATTAAGCATTTCACCCCAAGTAAGGCGGGAAGCCACTAGGACGCAAGGGGTTACAGAAAATTTAGAGCAAGATCAGATAAAAGTGATAGAAGAAAGGATGAGGAGGAGGGTAATGGATAGATCAAGGCAACTGGAGATGTCGATTGACATTTCACTTGAATAGCTGGAGATTATAGCTCTCAGGGAAACAGGAATAGGGAAGGGAGTTCCACAGGCGAGAGGTGCGAGACATGAAGCTATTGG
The DNA here is from genome assembly GCA_963932145.1 of Acanthosepion lycidas. NCBI lineage: Eukaryota > Metazoa > Mollusca > Cephalopoda > Sepiida > Sepiidae > Acanthosepion > Acanthosepion lycidas. The sequence goes on along the minus strand of OZ010606.1, from coordinate 22,326,741 downwards.
AGTAGAAGAGACGGCTACTTTTAGGAGTTTCGACAGTGAAGGGGTGAGAGCGGGATGACAGCCTCGTAGGGCGCTTGAACCCATGACGACTGGGAACCAGTGAATGCAGCTCCTCGGAGCAATTTCCATGAAAGTATTTGTAGAACAGACAGCGGGAGGCGACGGCGCGTCTGTGAGAAAGTGACTGTAGACGAGATGCCAGAGCAGGGCCAACTACATTGCATATCCGCCTCTGGAGCCTATCAAGAACCCCGAGGCAAACAGAAGGGGCACCAGACCATATATGACAGCAATACTCCATGCAAGGGCGAATTGTTGCTTTGTAGATCTGGATTATCGATTCCGGGGAGAAAAATTTCCTGGCGCGGCACAGGGAGCCAACTTTCCTTGCGGTGGACGAAGCAATTGATTCAATGTATTTGTTTCATCTGAGGTCAGCGGTCAACGTGAGACCGAGCAGCCACAGAGAGTTGCTCTCGAGAAGTTGATCGTCAGACATTCTAATGGAGGGCAGGGAAGGATCTCTGTGGTGATTAATAGAGAGCAGTTTTGTCTTCGAAGCGTTGAAGTTGACCAGCCAATTCTTGCCCCAGTTCCCAACCGATTGGAGGTTCTTTTCGAGACGCACGGCCAGGTGAGTTTTGTCAGTGACACTAGATTTGTTTTTGAGGCTGGAATAAATTGTGGTGTCATCCGCGTAGATGCCAACTTTGGAATTTATGGCCTCAGGAAGGTCATTTATGCAGATAAGGAATAGAGTGGGGCCTAGGATGGAGCCTTGAGGAACACCTGCGTTCGTGGGATGAGAATCCGTTGAGAACGACCTTCAATTCACAGTTTGACAGGAATGATTTTATTAGGTTATACAATCGACCCGTAATGCCATAACCCTGGAGCTTGCGAAGAAGGCCGGCATGCCAAACCCTATCAAATGCTTTGGAGATGTCTAGTGCCACGGCACGGGCTTCCCCCGTTATTTTGAAGAGTTCGGTAGACAGTTTCAGTGATGGCCGTAAGCACATCAGCTGTAGATCGGGCAAAGCGGAAACCATATTGCTTGTCTAAGAGCAAGTTATGGGACGTGAGGTGGTTAACCACCTCGGTATTGATTAGGGCTTCGAAGACTTTGCCGAAGAGGGGAAGGAGAATGATAGGACGGTAGTTGGAAGGGTCAGAGGGGTCGCCGGAGTTCTTGAAGACAGGAACAATCGAAGAGGACTTCCAGCAGTCAGGAAAACAAGATTCCTTGAAGCAGTAGTTGTATAGTTTAGAAAGGGCGAGCGCCAGTTCAGGCGCGCATTTCTTCAAGACAATAGCTGGTATCCCGTCTCCACCACTAGCCTTGTTGGGGTCTGAATTGGAGATAACGCCCAATATCAAAGCTGGGGTTATGTTTAACCCTGTCAATAGGGCCTCAGTTCTAAGAGGGAAGTCGGGTATGGATGCACCCGAAGAGTCAAGCGTCGAGTTGAATGAAAATTTCAGAGCAAAGTATTCAGCCTTGTCGACAGAGGAGGTCAGGACTTCGAACTGGTTGAATAAAGGAGGTATAGAGGGTTTGCAATTGTTCAATACGCTCTTGCAGAGAGGTCAATAATCTTTGCAGCCAAATTTGCGAGATGCAATACTTTCCTTTATCCTAGCCGCAAATAGTGACTTGGCATCGTTGAGGACATGCTTACACTCGTTATATGCGCACTTTAAATATATTATATGAACTTCAAGATATTTTAATGCAGGTTTATTTTGTATAATTATATCTTCTAGGCTTTGGAATTTTTCCTTGTATTGTATGCGTTAAACTACCTTTCGTTGTATCCACTAATATTTGTCTTATGTGGATTTTAGTCGTTCGTAATGTCTGCTTGAAAATGGCATTCGCAATTATCATTTCTTAACTAAAACATATATTTTCAATACCGACTATATAAATTTTCAACAGCGATTATATTAAATTTCAATAGCGACTACATAAAATAAATAGTACGTATTGTCTTATCAAGTTTAGTGTTTTATAAGGCTTTTTATAAGGTGTTTTATATTATATGGAACATGAGATAAAATTGATTGGTTTAAGTCTTAGTAAAAAGTTTTCATATATTTATGCTTTTATGGGAAATCAGTGATATGCACCAGGGTTTCTTATAGTGAAGACTTCAAGCCTACATCTTTTGAAATTATTCATCATATAAAAATGAAAAGAAATGTTTATTTATATCCAATATTTATGAAGCAATTAAAGTTAATTTTTTAATTAAATTTCTAGTGGATAATCGGCATTTTTGCCACATTTTGCAGAGAATGTTTTTGGTAGGCTGTTATAAGTTAAAATATTTACCTATTGTCCTATTTTATTGCCTCTTGTCTCCTATTCACAGCCACAGAGAATGATTGATATGGTACATAGAGCTTTTTACTTCACATTAAGTCATAATGCAAATGACGGCCAGAACTGGAGTCCTGTCACAAATATCCTCGTTCAATTTCACAAACTAAAAATATTCACTCGCACGGGAACGACAAGGTTTGTGCTAAGGTGCCGTAATGTCCATGAGTTGCACTGTGACTTGGACTGAAGTAATGAATACCATGATATGAAATAACACTTCAACACTCTTTGTTTATAATGAATTTTTTTTGTTTCTTAAGCTTTTGGAATGAATGTGTCTCCATCCCGACTTTGGATTTCTATGTCACATTTTCATCGTTTGTAAAAATACTTTCCAGATAGTCAAATATCTGTACTTGATTCATTTTTACACCGCCAATTCGTAACTCGCATTTGCCATGGATGGAATATATAAGCAATGAGGATGTTGTAAAGAAAATAGGAGGGAAAAGGAAACTTTTATTGAGAATCAAGAAGAGACAATTGATATTTCTGGGACATATAAATGAGGAAAGAAGGAGTGGAGAATTTGATACTCCTAAGACATATTCAAACCTAGAGGGGCAGAAGTGCTCTGGGATCTTACCGATAATAACATAATGGACTATTCCATACGTAATAAATACTGCGCCTGAAGAGGAAGCAGGGAGTTCAGCCCGAAGTCAGTTCAGTCTGAAGTCGGGCGACCGGCTAACCGGCTGACCGGCTGATCGGTTGAACTCTCTGCCTTCGGGCGTGGAGGAACCCGAACGAGGCTACACCGAAGGGCGGATTCTCTTTCGGGGAGGTAAACCGACCCTGAACCCGTTTATACGGGTTCAAAGGGCATATTTTTGTCCGAGCCCACGGGCTCAGAGATCCCACGGTCTCGGAGATCCCACGTTAAACTGGTCTTGTTCCACATGATGCCCTCGAGGGGGGTTGACTAAATACCGTTCAGTCCGAAGTCGGACGACCGGCTGACGGGCTGATCGGTTGAACTATATTTTTGGCCGAGCACACGGGCTCGAAGATCCCACGTTAAACCGGCCTTGCGCCACATGATACCCACGTGGTGGGGGGGTGACTAAATACTGTTCAGTCTGAAGTCTGAAGTGAGGTCCGTCAGAAGTTCGTCAGGAGTCTGTCAGTCAGTCAGAGCCAGCGAGTCAGTCAGTCGAGTCAGAGGCAGTCCGAAACAGAGTCGCGTTCAGGCAATTACTACTAAACCTGATTGTTCGTACTAACACTTTCTACTTCTCTGTATATATTCCTGTTTGTAATATATCTGTGTTATTCCATATCCGTATTCGAGTTCTTCTTTATTGGTTCTACCTTGGACTATCACCATGGTACAAGGAACCGGACCATAACAAGAAGGAAACAGCGAGAAACCGGCTTCGCGATGTTGTGTAAACGCGGATGACAGAACTGTGATCGTAGGGGTAGTAAAGAACATGAATTGCTTAGGGGGCTAAATGATTAACAAGTTTTGAAGGGCTGCCATCCTTCAAATTGTCAAGGAAAACGGTACATGATAAAAAAAGAAGATTGTCCAATTTTTATACATTCAAGACAATTTACGAGGCGGTTTTTCTACTCTGTTCTTTGAAGTGGGGGGGGGATGAAACAATCTCAGCTACGGTCATTTAATCATTGAATTCAAATCATGACTTCAACTCCAGCATTTTCTTTTTTCGCACTTCCCGCCTGTGGAACATCCTTCTGTTTGTCCCTGACAACTGCAATCTTCAAAGAACTGGTGCCCCCCGCTGTTCATCTCGTGGTTTTCAATAAAATCCAAAGATGGATATGCAATATGATCGGTCCTGACTTGGGGTCTCGATTTCAGTCACTTTCTCACTGTGGCTTCCCTCTATCTTTTTTGTAAATATTTTCATGGCATCTACTCTGACGACTTATTTTCACTGGATGAATTTAAGCGTCCTATTAGGTTGGTCCCACCCTTTTACTGTCGACACAGTTAAATGTAACCGCCTCTTCTACTTCAACAGCTTCTTCCCACGCTCTTCCCTACAGTGGAACTCCCTTCCTCTTACTTGCTTCCCTGATAACTATAATCTTCAAAACTTTAAACGTAATGTCAATCGACATCATCTGATGCCTTGATCCCTGTTCTTCTTTTTATCCCTCCCCCTTCTTTTTATCCTTTTCTAATTCCCCTCGTTTCCCTTACTTTCACTCTGTGTACCCACCTCCTGCGTACTAGCTGCCTTTCAGCTTTACTTGGTGGTGAAATGATTTAAAAAAAAAAGAAAAAAAAGCTATATCTACTTGTGTGGTTTGTGAGGTTGTCTGAAATGATCTCTAGGCTCTATGTTTTTTTATGCTTTTCTTTGTCCACGCTTTCAACTGCCTTTACTCCAAATGTTCTTTTCACATCGCGTGCATGTGAGTAAGTGTCGTGTGTGTGTTCTCGGATGATTTGTCTGTGTCGGTGAGATCTACAAATAATCCATTTTAAATGCACTTGTGACTGTGTGTACAGCAGTCTCATACTTGTGTCTATGCCTATATATACGTACATCTCTGGCTAGCTGGCTGGGTTTCGATTCAGTTGCCTGTCTGTAAATTGTACGTCATTCGCGAGACGAAATCTTCAAGAACGCACGATAAAGATATAAAAAAGAAAACAACTTATCTCATAGTTAGATTTAAATCAGAAAGAAAGTAAACACATTATGTATATATTTACCTATTTATAAATATTTATGCGAACATCAAGCAATAGAACAATATGTATACACGCATACGTGATCTTATTTCAAAGGTTCCTCAATCCTCGATGTCTCACTTGAATCTAATTTCGTTTTTTATATCTCAGTATCTGTTTTTGCTCCAAGTCTGTTGGTATCTATTTCGTCTCTCCAGAAATATATTAAGGATTGTCTTGACATATTTTTTTACGATTTCCTATAACAACTAACACAAATAATGACGAGCAGGCTATATAATTGAAAGCTATCTAGCTATCTATCTATCTATCTGACAATGTATCCTAGTCGGTTTGTATGTATGTATGTATGTCTGTATGTATCTATTTATCTATCTTAGTATGCTCCAAACTAACAACATTTTCCATTCTGTTCCAATCTGTATGGCTATTTGTCTGTCTGTCGTTTTACTTGTGTCCATATCGATTTCAATCTATTTTTGTAAAGGGCGTTCCAATAACTTGGACTTATTTTAAATTGAATTAAGTTTAAAATGGGTCCAAGTTATCGGAACGCCCTATCTATCTCTCTCTCTCTCTCTCCCTCTCTCTCTCTATATATATATATATATGTATATATATATATAAGGCAGGATGTGTGTGTGTGTGCGTGTGTGTGTGTGTAACGAATGCACAGCCACAATTTTTGACGGATTTGCACCAAAATTTACATGCACATGCTCCAAGTTAGTGAGAAGGTCAAGACCGACTTTGCATTTCCCAACTCCCACCGATAGTGGGAATAATCAATTTTTTCATGCTTCTACGGCAGTTTTCATGTAGTTTTCTACTGGCCAGAGTGAGAGCCAATAGTTGGCTGCCACGAATAGGCAGGAAGATTCTATTGGCCAGCGTGAGAGCCAACAGCTGACTGACATGAATGTTAACTAGCATGCTAGCATGCAAAAAAAATCGATAGCTGCATTCGTCACAGGTGGGAAAAATTTAAATCTGCATGGCACTTTACTCCAATTGGTTTATTCGCTCACTTAAACTCAACGTTGATTCTGATTCCGCAGAACTGGGTTAGTGTGAAAAAGTATTTGTTGTTAACATTCTTTTTTCATTCGGTTTTTCTAGTTACGAGTCCTTTTTTAAAGCTGATCGTTTTGTGTTCATTTTGTTTTGTTCTTTTTTCGTAACAGATTTAATGTTTAGTATAGAGCTTAGAAAAAATTCGCAGTGTGAGATAAGCAAGAAGTAAGGCATGTAGCAACATCAGCACGGCAAAGGGCACTCCTTTAAAGGCAAGAAAGGGCAAAAATATTTTAAGTCAAGATATAGCGATTGCTGTATGAGTCGTACGATTTTTGAATCAAGCACGGACAACGCCGGGCCATGCTGCTAATATATATACATATATACTTTCCCTGACGATACATGTAGGTAAAACCTAGGTAGGTTTGTCTGGCTCACTAGGAGTATCTATCTATCAATCTATATATATTATGTTGGTGCAAAAATAATGAGGTAATAATGTCGTTTTTTGACGTTAAAAATACGTCAAAAAACGACATTATTACGTCATTATTTTTGCACCAACATAATATATATATATATATATATATATATATATATATATATATATATATATATATATCAGTATGTCTCTGTGAATGTATTCTACTCGGTTCGTATGTATGTATGTATGTATGTATGTGTGTATGTATGTATGTAGCTATCTATCTATCTATCTAAGTATGTTTCTGTCTGACAATGTCTCCCACTCTATTCCAGTCTATCTATCTATCTGTCAGTTTGTCTGTCCTTTTACCTGTGTTCATATCGATTTCAGTCTATTTTTATATATCAATCTATCTAATTCTCTTCATATCTATCTATCTATCTATCTATCTATCTATCTATCTATCTATCTATCTATCTATCTATCTATGGCATTCTCTTCATATCTATCTATCTATCTATCTATTTATTTGTCTTTTCAAGACTATTTATCAGTATCAATCGATTTCCGTCCTTTAAGATTTATCTATGAATATATCGATTTATTGTACATATTTATCTATGTTCATAAGCAATCAACCTTTCGATTTCAATGTTCCTATCTGTCTCAGTCTGGTCATATCTTTCTGTCTATCTTACACATACATGGGCGCGTAAGCACATACATGCGCATCAACAAATTCTCACGAACAAATAGATAGGGAATGAAAGACAGAGCGAGAGATTGGGGGGGGGGACAAATGAGTAAATATATGCAAACATCGTAACGTAAAATGAAAGTAAACGCGGAGACATTTTCATCGAAGTAGTGACAAAAAAAAAAAGGTCAAATAAAGATCCGCCAAGGGCGAATTGTGAGCATTGGAAACCCAAGCGGGACCCACCCCACGCCACTGACACCCGTTTTGCTTTCCGCAGAAAAGGCGCAACTACGCTACTGCACATGCGCGAATAAAACGTTGAATTTAGAAAGTCTGAGGGTCAAGATGGAGAAGCTCGGAAATTAGATCCCAAAAAAAAAAAAAAAAAAAAAACTAATTTCCATATGCATCTGTTATAATTACATAAAGATTTTTCTTTTACACTTTTTATTATTTACCTCTCATGTAGATATGGGCATTTTTTTTTCTTACATAACTTTGTATGAAAGTCTTTCGAGCTGGTGTGAGTGTGCGCATGACTACATTTTCTTTTTTTTTTACTAACGATAACACAATAAAAAGGGTAGAGAACTACTTAAGTTGGTAGGTTACTGTTAAAATGATGACGATTTTTTAAAAAACATTTCATCCCAGCAAGGCAACAAAGTCATTAAGACGTAAGGTGTTTCTGATTGTTAAGGAATATGAGAAAAGGGAGCATTATTAAAGAGACAGAGGTAAAAAAAAAAAATAAATAAAGGGAGAATGAGGATAAATGACGTGCTTCATACAAATGAAGGGGAGGCAGAAAAATGATGATTATAAGGGATAACGACTTGAAGAGTTTAAAATTACAATGTTCAGAGGAGCACTCACGCGGGAGTCTGTTACACATATTAACAGTTCTTGGGTAAAAGACTTTCTTATTGCATTTGGAATACGTTAGAAATGAATGTGATTCGACCCCGCGAACGCAGAATAGCGTGGCTTAGCTGATGAAAGTAAAGAATGAAGTTCAATTGAATATTTGCCAAGTAAACAGCGATACACTTGCAACGTTGCGTTTATATATATATATATATATATATATATATATATATATATATATATATATATATATATATATATATATATATATATATTCGCTTTCTGACCATGACACCCGGGTTCGAATACGGCCGATTCTCAGGAAGGCGACTTCCTAATGTTATCAGACTGGAGCGGTCGATCCCAGCGTGCGGCACCTTTGGGAAGTGTCTGAAAACCATATCACGGGTTGAACCAAGCCTTGTAAGTGATATTAGATAGACAAAATTCTAGTGGGCCGTCGATAGCTTTGCTAGAACGAAGACACCAGCCATCGTGGCCGAGAGCTTGAGTGTACTGGCCTAGGGCTCTGTGAGTGTTGATATGCCTCAGCGAGCGTCTGCAATAGGGATTGGCTAGCCGCCCTAGTAGACTGGTATCCTAGAATACAGGTAGCCAGCTATTATTATATATATATGTGTGTGTGTGTGTGTGTACGTGTGTGCTGACCTGTACTTTATACTGCAACTATGCTGAGAGGACCTTGGTTTCAGTTTCTGGGAGAGTGCGTTGTCTAGGGTGGTCAACCGTTGATCACAATGATTTATGGCTAGTCCAACCTTCGATATATAGTCAGCTTGTTTCATTGTATAATGTAGACATATTATGTCTATTTTTATAATAATCCTTTCTAGTTCTCTAATCAGTTTCTTGATGTTAAGATGAAAATCATCAAGGAAGGTGCCGTAGTGTTTTCCTACCCAAGTACTTTCGATCTCCTCCAATCTCATCCTCAGAGGTAAATTACAAAGACCAACTTATTGCAACTATGATTCTGTGAGGATGATTTTTAAAAACACGCGTGAACGAGCTCTGTTATAATTATTTTCAAATTTTAAATTTATCCGATATTGCTATGGAATGCTTTGCAAAACAAGCGTCCCAATATAAAGGAGCTGACTGGAAATTTGTAGAAATGCAAAATGACATTTAAATGTTTGTTAAATGCACTTCGACATGTTGCTGCTACACTCGTAATAAATTTTCTTGAGCGTTGTTTGGTTGCTTTTGATATAGAGGGCCTTTAGAATTTGAAATTTTGATTTATTATTTTTGTAGTGTAGTATATTTCATTTGATCTGACGTGCTATAGAAAAACCACACAGAAGCTTCTCTGAAGCTAAATGCTTTCCGTATAGGAATACAGATTCGATTGCTGTCGGAGAACGCATACATTCTACGGAATTTTTCGAATATTCAGAATGGATAAATGTAATAAATAATGTTTAATTAAAAACAGAGCCTCTACTTAAATAAACTGAATCTATAAAAATAACGTATAAAAGATATATATATATATATATATATATATATATATATATATATATATATATATATATATATATATATGAAGAAATATAGTTCTAAGGTGTGCTATATTTATGGGATAAAGTGCTCAATATCAGAGATAGAGCATATGTAAATATAAAAGTGAACATTGAAGTCAACACTCAGAGGCGACAGTGTTGACTTCAATGTTCACTTTTATATATATATATATAAATATATATGTATGTGTGTGTGTGTGTGTGTGTGTGTGTGTGTGTGTGTGTGTGTGTGTGTGTGTGTGTGAAAAATATATAGAAAATAGGAAAGAACTCGTTAGGTAAATGATCCAAAGTTCGTTAGTATTTTTGTTATTATTTTTAAAAAATAGTGCTCGATACAAAAGTAGAGCATAAATATAATTATTTATTTAAAAATATGATTCCAACACGCTGTATAAGAGTTCTCATGTTTCAAAAGCTTGAAGATGGAACAGAGCTTACTGTAATTCAATTTAATTTCAAATAATTATATTGAAGTTTTCGGCTCTTGTTTTGAAACATGAGAACTCTTATGTAGCGTGTTGGCATCATATTTTTAAATAAATAATTATATATATATATAAGTGTTGACTTCAATGTTCACTTATATATATACTTTTATTTATATATATATGTGTTGACTTCAATGTTCACTTATCTATATATATATATATATATACTTTTATATATACATATATGTATATATATATATATATATATATATAAGTGTTGACTTCAATGTTCACTTTATATATATATATATATATATATATATATATATATATATATATATATATATATACTTATATATATATATATATATTGTATATATAGTGTTGACTTCAATGTTCACTTTTATATATATAGACCTAAAGCATAACGTTACATCATTTTGCATTTTTGCTTGTAAATGTTTTCATGGTGGTTGCCTTGTTGATTAGCGGATAGCTCTTAGGAACATCCATTAGTAAATGAAACTGCGCTATTTGGGGAATAAATCGACGAAGTTTGATTGAAACATCTCGGATCGATCTACAAATATTGATTAGAGGATTTAAGCTTTGATATTTTTTTTAACCTATTTTTTAATCCATAATGACGCAAGGGGCTAATGGGAATGAAAGAAAATTAGAAGAAACCAGAAACCTAATCCTAAACAGGAAATGGGGATAAACCTCTACTTCTCTATTCACCCCAAGCAAGGTGATAATGCCACTAAGATCCAATGGTCTACTCGGAGTGAAAGAGAATGAAAAAGACTTTAGAAGGAACCAGAAACCCAATCCTAAACAGGAAATGGGGATAAACCTCTACTCCTGTTAAAGACGGCGAGGATGAGTGTGGATCGGATGATAAGCGAACTTATCTTACACTTAGCCGAGACCTACTAAAATTTTAATTAAACACCACAACAAAAAAGATGCTCGTTATCATTACTTCTCTTTGAGTGTCATTAGCAACTGGAATGAAGCAGTTTGTGCAAAATCGTTCTGTGAATACCTACTAGTAGAAACCAAATACAATACCAATTCTCCTAATTAACTTTCCCCTTTGCTACCTTGACCGTAGGAAATTAAATGTAATACTAGATTGGCAACTAGGTCTCTTCCTTTTACTATTGAAATGTAGATGTAACCGCAAGTTCTATCCTAACAGTTTCTTTTCACGCGTTTCTGGCCTATGGAACGCTCTTCCTGTTTCATGCTAACATGTCACTTATTATCTTCAAAAAATGTAAATGCAACGTCAATATATATATATATATATATATATATATATATATATATATATATATATATAATTATTTATTTAAAAAAATTATAACATAAATATGTTATAAAATCACTACAAAAATAGCCATTTTGTTTCAACACCCACGGTGTCTTATCAAGTGATGACGTTGAATGTAAAATAAATGGTTTTAAAAGTTTCAAATTAATTAACAATCCTTCGCAAGGGGAAAACGTTGTTACAAAGGCTAGATGGACCAATCAAAACACAAGTATAGGAAAATTCAAAAAGCTTGATAACGAAGTCATGTTATAATATCTAATCAATAAAACTAAGAGTGATAGAAGAAATAATATTTTATTCATAGTAATTAAAACCTTAAAACATACCATTTAAGTAACAATGATGGAATTTTCATTTTTTTAAATTACGTCCTGTAGATGGCGTCCTCTTGTACGAATGCATTCTTGAAATCTGCTGTTGAGATTCCTCATTGACTGCAGCAACATCTCAGCTGGGATACTGTGAATTTCATCTTGAATTCTAAATGGCGAAATGTTTACTTGCTCAAGGTGACTGTCTCGCAGTGTTGCCACTTGCTCATGTCTGGCAATACGCACTTCAAAAATTCCCGTTCTTTTGTGTCACCCTGTATAATTATATATATATATATATATATATATATATATATATATATATATATATATATAATTATTTATTTAAAAATATGATTCCAACACGCTACATAAGAGTTCTAATGTTTCAAACCAAGAGCCGAAAACTTCAATATAATTATTTGAATTATAGTAAGCTATGTTCCATCTTCAAGCGAATTTTTTGGGGGAATAACTTATTTCTGAAATTTACGTGTTTTAATAGCATATCCATTATTGAAATCAAAATTTCCATGGTAACGGCCAGCGCGATTGTTCATATAGTGAGGGGCGCAGGGTGTTAATAATTTGTATCAGTATAGAGTTACATTCATAGATGTCAAGTCAGGGTAAGGTTGGGGTGTCTAAATTTAAAACGGAAGATGATTTCGCCTAGTCTGGTTTACGTGTCTATGGAGATTTATTTATTTTTTTATTTTATTTTTTCTGTATATAAAAAAACTGCCGTAACATTTCTTTTTGACAGCTTCGTAAAGGGTTATCTTTTTTTGTAGGTGTTGAAACTTGACTAATGCATGGAATAATAATGCAACACAAAATGTACTTAGAACAAAATGTATTGAAACAAGAAAGTGTACACAATATTTACATATAGTCTTTTGTATATTCCTGGGAAGACCATTCCTGGAGAATGTGTTGACTGAGTCGCTGTATACATAGTATTCTTTACTCTATTTTTTCCTGGCCAAAGCTTGTCAAACACTGACTTAACTTTCCTAGCGAACATTAGTTCAGCTGGTGCCATGTTTGAGTGTGTTCTCTGGTTTGGCGTGATTCTGTATACTTGTAGGAATTGCTGAAACGCCTTTTCCGTTGGAACTCCTGAGGCTTTCTTCAGCGCGCGCTTTAAAGTATCGACAAATCTTTCTGCGAGTCCATTGGACCTCGGATGATACGGCGGCGTCGTTATGTGGTTAATTTGATATAACTCACAAAATTCCTTAAATTCTTCCGAAGTGAATTGTGAACCATTGTCACTCACAATACACTCTGGCACACCGAACCGTGCAAATAGTTCATGCAAGAAAGTTGTTGTGGTATTGGATTTAGGCTTTTTGCAGCGTAGTACTTCCGGCCATTTTGTAAAACTATCTACCACTATTAAGTAGTAATAATCTTCTACTGGACCAGCGAAATCAATGTGTAACCTTGTCCACGGATGATCCGTCTTGGGCCATGGTTTGTGTACTATAGGTGGTGCCTTAGCTGCTAACGCACACCCTTTACATCGATGAACCATGTTTGCGATATCCACATCCATTCCTTTCCAATATACAAGGCTTCGCATTAAGCTTTTTGTTCTATTAACCTCCGGGTGACCCATATGAAAGTCCCGTAGTATTCTTTTCTGCAACTTTTTGGTACCATATAATAAAAATCCGTCACAAATTTTTTGGTACCATATAATAAAAATCCGTCACAAATTGAATAAATCTCCTGCACTTTTTGGTCATTTGCTACCATTTTGCTTTTTATTTCTAAAATGAAATATCGCTTTCAGCTTCTTTTTTGATTTACTTTGATGTAACCGGTAGCTCTCTTAAAATGTCTGCCGTGGATGTATCTGTGAAATTTTGTTATGGCAAAAATGATACTCAGCGCCTCTTTTTCGATCTGTGTGTAACTTCTTTCTCCTGGGAGTAAAGTTCTCGAAGTATGTGCAATTGGTTTTCTAGAACCATCTGGCATTATGTGTTGAATACACGCTCCTATCCCGTATGAACTGGCGTCACTTGCCACTACAATATCAAGTTTTGGATTGTAATGGGTTAAAAAGAGGTCTGATGTAAGCATTTTCTTTATTTCATCAAAAGCTTTCTGACATTCTACCGTCCATTCCCATGCCTTGTCTTTTTTTAGTAGTTCATTCAACGGAGCTCTTAGATTGTACATTCCTTTAATGAACGCTTGTTAATAATTTGCGAGCCCCAGAAAACTCTGTAGCATCGCCACATTAGTGGGCGTCGGCATGTCTCTAATCGCAATGGACCTTTCCGGATCTGGAAATCTGCCATTTTTGTTGATTATGTGACCTAAATACTTAATTTCCTCCAAATCAAATTCACACTTTGACTCTTTGACTTTAAATCCAAAGTCCTGAATCTTTTTAAATACTTGATTGAGATGCTCTCGATGTTCGTCGACGGTTGCACTCCTTACTATGATGTCGTCTAAGTAGGCGCACGGAAAGTCTAAATCATTCAACATGACGTCCATAGCTTGTTGAAAAATGGCTGGTGCCACTTTAATACCAAAAGGAAGCCTGTTGTACTTGAATAACCCTCTATGCGTGTTTATCCCTAGTAACTTCGAACATTCCTCTTCGACGGGAATTTGGAGATAGGCATCTGATAAGTCGATTTTTGAAAATATAACTCCACTATTTAGCTTGTTAAAAATCTCCTCCGGACTCGGTAACGGGTAATGGTAGTCCTTGATTACCGAGTTCAACCCTGTCTAAAAATCAACACAGACTCTGATTTGGTTTGATTTCTTTTTTATGCACACAATCGGCGCAGCCCATGAATTAGATTCTACTTTCGAAATAATTCCCATTTTTTCCAACCTATCAAGTTCTTCGTTAATTTTCTCTACACATGCGAAAGGCACGTTACGTTTCTTTTTAAAAATTGGTATAGTATTTTCCTTTAATTCAAATTTAGCTTCAATCTTGTTACATCTTCCAAGACCAGGTGTGAAGGTTTCCGGAAACTTTTTCTTTAATTCATCTTTAATGTCCTGTCTTGTTTGCGTATTACTTTCTACTTTTCTGCAGAAAGAGTTTAACGGTTTATCCCACAATTCGAATGTTTCAATAAAATCTGTACCCATCAAGTTTTCTCCATTTTTCAGAATGAAAACCTTTATTTTTTTAACGATCCCGTTCAATTTCATGGGAAGTACAACCTCGCCTTCGAAGTTAATTTCCTTTCCAGTTACTGTTCGAGCGCGTTTCGTTGACTTCATTATTGTAGGCCTTTTTAAAATTTTCCATGTTCTATAGTTCATTATTGTTAAATCTGAACCCGAATCGAGTTGAAATTTGATATTCTTTTTAAATATTTCAGTCGTCACATATTTCCTCAAATCTCTATCTGATTTGATATTCGAATTTGTTTGTCTAATTCGGCTATTGAATTTTTTCCTTTTACAACACGATCCTTTGTGTCCCTTCTTGTGGCACACGAAACATTTCTTATTTCTATATGGGCAATTTACCTCCCAGTGTCTTTCGTTGCAACGTCTGCAACTATATGGTGGAACCTTTTTTTCCTCCTCGTTCTTCTTATTTAATTTTTCTTGTCTATTTTTAAAATACGCCGAATATTTACTCCAATTTTTTTCTGATGGGTAATTTGACTGTTTTTTTATTTTTTTAATATAAGCAATGCCAGCATCTTCGATTTTTGAGACTCTTTCTTTAAACTTACGGCCCGCTGACACTCCTCTGCTAACTTTTTCAGTGTAAGGTTTTGTTCAGATTCGAGTTTAGACAAAACTCTACGTCTTATTTCGGCACTCTTACTGGATACCAGTCCTTGAGCAAAAATTAAACACTTAAATTCTTCCACCGTAATCTCTGCCAATCTGAAATTGTCACAATGTCTATTCACTATAGATGCATATGTTAAATAATCCTGATCGTCGGATTTAGCAACATTCATGCATAACCATCGCTTATGCCAAAGCGACATATTTGCTCCAGACAGCTCCTTTAGCAATTTCACTGTTTCCGAGAATTCCAATTCATTCGTTCTTCTCGGTAGAATAAAATCTACAAATTTTCTATGTTCTGCTGTACCTAGCTTTCTTAGTAATAGACTGACTTTTCTTGAATTCGACCAGTTTTCACAGTCTGTGTAGAAAATATCTTCATATCGTTTAAAGTACGCTTCAAACGTTTTTTCTTCGTCTGGCACATATTTGAAAGTTTCCAGCGAATTAAATATGGTGTTATTAGAATATGAAGAATTTCCCTCATTTGCCTGATTGTTGTTTAATTTCTCCAGTGTTAACTTTTGAGTTTCTAAAACCTTGATCTGCATTTCTTCCTGTTTTCCCAGTCTTTCCTCTTGCTTTTCTTGATATTTTTGCTGTCTTTCATCTTGCTTTTCTTGATATTTTTGCTGTGCTATCTGTTGTTCCCTTATTAATGAGGCAAACTGTTCATTTTGACGTTGCTGACTCAACTGCTGGGATTTGAATAATTCAGATATTACTTTGGATAATTCATCCATCTTTAGCTGATAGTGTTCATGCAACAAAGAATATACCTTTAACTTGTGTATCTATGGATATAATATAAGCTGACCAGAAAAATCGAAACAACTTACGACTTTTTTATTTTATGTCTTGTTTTTACATTCAAGCCCGTGATAATCAACTTTGGTATTTTTTTTTTATTACTTCTGTTCACGTATTTCAATGACAAACTTCTGATTTTTATTATCAGAGGTAAATTCGTCACTATAAAATATTGTTGAAAAAAATAATTTTTTCAAAGTTCGTTACCTTTCAAAATCGACACGGTGTATTTGTGCGCCTTTTAATTCCATGCATGTTTTTGTAGTCGGCCAGTTTTTTTAACGGGTGTCTCGTTGTAGATAACTTTTTCAATTTAAAATCACCGTTATTCGTTTACGACACCTTTCAAATTTTTCTGAGTGAACGTTCCTTTATGCTTAGTCGTCCTTTAACGATTTCTAAATATCCAGAAATTCAGAATCCTTCGCCGTTCCTTTAGATGTTGGACTTTTAATTAATAATTTTTTCCTTCAGCCTGGGTTCTTCAATGACTTGTCCCAATTGTTGAAAGCTATCAATTATTAATTCTTTTTTTTTTTTTTTCGTATGGTTCTTTCTACCTCGTCGCCATTGTTGAAACTTGACTAATGCATGGAATAATAATGCAACACAAAATGTACTTAGAACAAAATGTATTGAAACAAGAAAGTGTACACAATATTTACATATAGTCTTTTGTATATTCCTGGGAAGACCGTTCCTGGAGAATGTGTTGACTGAGTCGCAGTCGGGCAGAGTCTCTGGTTGAATCTCTTGATTCCTGTATTTATCAATCCACCCACGAGGATCGAATGTGGCCTTGTGCCACATTCGATTTTAATGTGGGTTTTAATCTAGGTTTTAATGTGGGTATCCCCGAGCCCGTAGGCTCGGCCAAAAATATGGCCTTTCTGAACCCGCCTAGACGGGTTCAGGCCCTGTCAACCTCCCCGGACGAAACCTTGCCCTTCGGCAAAGCCTCGTCCGGGTTCCCCTCTGCTAATGCAGAGAGTTCGACAGTCGTCTCTCGGTCTCTGAATCTCTTGATTCCTTCCCTCTCTTCCCGGTACCAACCATATTTATATGGTCGGTACTCCACTATGCAAATTAGGTGGATCCTACCACAACAGTAGGGTAAACTATTTATTAGGACTATGGATTTTAAAAAATATTTTATTGTTTGTTTGTTTATATGCTAATTATTCAATGCAAAGATTTGATGATGTCGGCAAAAAACCGTTAACTCATGTCTATTGTTTAATAGATTTTAAGTATTTAGAAACTTAATAATGTGTAGTTTTTCATATATATATATGTGTGTGTGTGTGTGTGTGTGTGTGCGTGTGTGTCTGCGTGTATGCGTCTGTATATTCGTGTGTGTGCATGTTTGTGCGTGTGTGTATGTGTGTGCGTATCAACTTATGCGAGTATGTGCATAAATGTTAGATATCCCGTTTTTTTTTTTTGTTTTTCCACTCTAAATTATTCTCTTATTATAAACGTATATAAATGGATGAAATGTATTAGAATAAAAGTTTAAATGCAATATCAATCGTCATCTGGCTATTCGGATCCAGTTCTTTTATTGTAATCTCCGTTTTTTTTTTGGGGGGGAGGTCTCAGCATCTTAAATGCTTTTATTGGTTGGAGTTAAATGATTTTTTTCAAAATACTTATTTTTCAAAATACTTTTTTTTTCAAAATACACTATTTTTCAAAATACTTTATTTTTCAAAATACACTATTTTTCAAAATACTTTATTTTTCAAAATACTTTATTTTTCAAAATACTTTATTTTTCAAAATACTTATTTTTCAAAATACTTTATTTTTCAAAATACTTATTTTTCAAAAATACACTATTTTTCAAAATACTTTTTTTCAAAATACACTATTTTTCAAAATACACTATTTTTCAAAATACTTTTTTTTTCAAAATACTTTATTTTTCAAAATACTTTATTTTTCAAAATACACTATTTTTCAAAATACACTATTTTTAAAAATACTTTATTTTTCAAATCTTCTCCGCGATGTGATTATGTTGTTCCAGTAATGTGGCCGACGCTCCTCACATTTATTTAAAGTCAGGCATTTATCTTATAATAAGAGATATCCCACCGACATAATTATTCTCAAGTGCACTTCTATTTGATACAAACGTTTAAATGAAGACTTTGTTTCAATCAAATAATGTTTTATAATAATACAGTAAACATTAATAGAGTGCGTTTCAAATACAAACGGATGTGAAATTTTCTGTGGCATATTTAACATATGAACAACTTTAGCAAATATAAATAATTCAATGTTAATAAATAAACATTAATTTATTAAATATTAAATTATTCAAATTTGTTCCTAGAGCAGCCTTTTTCGAGCCCTCAGATAAAGTTCATCATAACGCGGGTCGCGCTACTAAAAAAATTCAAGCTGATTTTTTTTATTGACTGTACCACAGCCATTTCCACTAAGGAGTATCATACACGTAAGCATCTGCTTTAGAAATGGGGAAATTCTGACTTTGTGTTTGATTTCTATAATTTAAAAAAAATGATCTCTTGGTATATTATCCTTGATTACAGGTGTGATTAACACACGTCTCTGCACGTGATTTGTTTCCAGTTTATTCATTTGACTATGCAAACATATTTTTCTTTTTTTTTTAAATATATTTATTCTCAAGAGAAAAACTATTACGAACGTTTCTTGTTTCTGCAGCAAATGAAGTTTACACTCAATTTTCTGAGTGAAAATCGCCTATGGTTTAAAAAGTTATTATCAAGAAATGGTTACAAAATTCAAACAGCATTGTATTTAATCCCTTTTCATACGGTTATGTATGAGTGCACGTGATTAAATATGTAAGAACGAAATGAAAGCAACAAAATTTTAATAAACCTTATTTTCTGCATGAAAACGTGCCATTCAGAATTACCAATCGGGCCACAGTTTGATCTTGACTATCCTACACAGTACATAAAGTATATTTTGGTTTACCTCACAGAAGAATTTGTCAGCCTACTTTTGATGAGTTTTTTCCTGGTTCTAGATGAAAGCTGTTAACAGCGTTATTGTCATGGGTCCTTAGCTATAACTACAGAATGAACTCTTCCTAACACTATGTATACTACGCCTCTCAAGAGATAGGGACGAAACGAGCAATCCTCGTAGGGGGTAGCTAGATACCGAATCGAGCCGATTCTCGGCTTGACGGTCGAACTCTCTGCCTCTGAGCAGAGAGGAGCCCGACGAGACTCCACTGAAGGGCAGAGTCTCGTTCGGGGAGGTTGACCAACCCGATCCCGTTTATACGGCTTCTACGGGCATTTTTTGGCCGAGCCTACAGGCTCGGGAAACCCACGTTAAACTCGGCCTTGTGCCACATGCAACTCTCGCGGGGGTTGGGGGTGGCTAGATACCGAATCGAGCCGAGCTTCTCGGCTTGACGGTCGAACTGTCTACCTCTGAGCAGAGAGGAACCAGGACGAGGCTCCGCCGAAGGGTAGAGTTTCTGAACTAAATTTCTTTGTTCTGAATTTAAAATCATAAAGAAGTGGATTTTCAGTGGTCAAGCATTTGCGCCAGCGTAACTGAAAAACTAAATAAGTTTATATATTAAACAAAACATTTTATTCATTTATTTCATTGTCTGAAGATAAATATAATTTGACTGGAAAATTAGAATATAATCACATTTTAGACAGCGTCAATTCTGTTTAGATTCTCGACTGTCAACAAATGAAACGAAAATAAATTTTGTTTCCAAGTCAAAAAGATTTAGCGGCAGCAGAGAGCAGCTTTTCATTAATTACATCAATAACAAACAAAAATATAAAACCAAAACAGGTAAACAAAATGGAATTTCAATGAACCAAATAAACAAGAAACATGAAATGTTCGCTAAAACAAAAATATCAACAATCAATAAAATTTTCAATTTTTAAATATGGAATTTGTTGATTTTAACCCCAGACACATTTGCCTTCCCAAGATATACGTCGTTAATTATTTCTAAAATATTTCTTGCATTATAAGATTAGAGTATGTATCTCTAAGAATTCGCTGAAAATAGATGCTTACCTAAATTCATTTTGTCATGTTCGTTTTTATTTATTCATATGTTATTAAATGGCTTTTCGCTTTTCTTTCTTATGAAAGATCTGTTCCGAAATTTTAGCATTCTTTTCTTCGGTTGAAATAAAAACAAATGTAAAACTTGTAAAATGATAACCAAGAACGAACGCCATCCCGATATCCTGAGTTCCAAAATTAGTATCAATAATGACACAACTCCTGTTTTAGTAGCAAGTCTGACAAATCCGACGAAATAAACCTTGCAAATGCTCTCAAAAATGACCTCTACTCAATAATCAACTGAGCAAGGGACGGTTTGTAAATTTCCACCTCTCAAAAACAATACTACTTTCATTTAATCGCCACAAAGAGAGAAAAAAAAAATGCCGGCCATCCGCATCGCTGATGGTAAACTTCAGACACTTTCTCACTATAGTGACATTGTTTTATCTCTGTCTTTTTTATAAATATTTTTATGACAATTATTCTGATTAGCTTTTTTTCTGCCTTGACGCCATGAATTTAAGCATACAATAAAGTCTTGTTTCTTATCAATCAATAAATTACATTCAACCGTCAGTTTTATTCTCATAGTTTCTTTTTCTCGCACTTCTTACATGTTGAGCTACATTCTAATTTCTTGCTTCTCTGTCACTTACAATCTTCATAAATTTAAATGCAATGTCAATTGTCATCTTCCATTTTCTTAAATCTTGTTTCTTTAGTACCCTTTTCTTCACTTTTCCTCACTAAATTCTTCTCGTTCTCTTTCACTCTCTGTAACTCCCACCTGTGTCCTCGCGGTGTTATGGCCCTGCTTGTTGGAAAATGATTAAAAAAAAAAAAAAAAGCAAGTGGGATAATCCCAGAGTTTCTATGCGGCATGTTTTCTGCAAAACGGAAAGAAAATGGCGTCATACTGATCGAATCGGCTTATTATGCTAATAACTTATGAGCAGTAACAACATAATGAGTAGATTCGACTGAGAACATGTCATATTTTATACACAAGATACACAAGTTTTTTTTGTTTTTTTTTTCCACCCCTTTTCGTGATAAGCAAAGAAGTCTAAATCTGTCCGAAACTCAAAGTTCCCTGCCTGATACAATTTTTTCTCGCCGTTTCTTTCGTTTTTTCTTTACCTATTACTTGAAACAGACTCTTCTGGTCCTGATTTCGATATAACTTAATATATAGGCACAGATAATCAATATAAACATTATAGAATTTCTTAATGTCTCTACAATAAGCTATCATTTATTCAATACTATGATATTACTACAACTAATGATGCGATAAAACTAGTCTTTATATTGAATCTGGTTTCTAAGAGCGCCACCTGTTAACAAGATCGTTTCGCAAGACCAGTTTGCGTGTGTGTTTGATGCTTGCTGGGCAACTGAATACATCTGGAGTGAACAGAGTAAAGAATTCTGTTTTGAAAATCTTCGATGATGTGTTCGATTCTTACAATCACTTTCTGATATATCTGATTCTGGTAAACTATTTCTCGGATGCTCTCTCCCGAGAAATACCATATATGGTAATTAAATCTATTAATGGCCAAAAGTCTATATAGCGAACGTTGACTAGTTTCTTGCGTGCTGACTCATCGGATGGGGGATCATAATTGTGTGCAATTAAGGATTGTTTCATTGAATTAATTTTTTACGGTTTCTCAACCCTTTAAAGAAAAACATCGATTTTAGACACTATTTACATTATTTGGATCATTGTCCTCATCTTTGTCGCCATATTTATTACAACATTTCGGCCGCTGTATGCTCCGGCCTTCTTCAGGTGGTTGGAATGTCGAACTGAACCCTTTATTTTACTCACTGTGGTAGACTGTTCTAGTTCCACGTGACATGTTTAATGGATGTCAGATAATCAGTTATCTCCAGTTAATTACCCTCTCCAAGTTCTCCACTGCCTTAACCAGGTATTGAACTCGCACTCGTTGGATAAAGGCGTTAGTTAGATCCAGTGACAGGACACAAAGAGTGGAAGTTCAATAATGACATCCATTAAGCGAAATGCTGAAACGTTGTAATAAATATGGCGACAAAGATGAGGACAATAGTCCGAATAATTTAAATAGCGTACATAAATACTTCATCTCAGAAATATAGACAGATATCGATTTTGGACTGTAAAGATAATTCTTTTTTACGAGTAAATATTGTATTTACATTTTTGGCGGGGAATAACAATAATTTTCCAGTTATGTTCAAAAACTGCATACAAGTATAAAAAAAAATAATTTAAAAAAATTGAAAGTTTTTGTAACAAACGTCGCTTGTCTTGAGAAAAATCATTGTAGTTTTCGATATTCTTTTCTTTGCCTTCAATTCTAATAAACAGGTGACTTCTAAGCGGTCTTTATATATATTTACCTAGTAATGGAGTTAACGATGATCGGCTTGGCTGTTCTCCCAGAGAAGGCCCCTTTAGAAGACTACTGGGCTGATCTTTGTGATCGCCCAAGATATGAGCGATGACAGTTATGTATATTAATATCAGAAATAGTTTTAAATTATTATTATTATTATTATTATTATTATTATTATTATTATTATTATTATTATTTCCTTGGATTTCTGTTGTATACATATTTCCATCCGGAACCCAACCAGCGAACCAAGGTCATAAATGGCTTCATGACATCTTCTACTCATTATTTTTGTATATAAAAAACACAACCTAAGATCACACGTATTTTAGAAAGCTAAAGCTCTTCGTAATGCGTGTGCTGTACTTGTGAGTATATATATATATATATATATATATATATATATATGAATAAAAATGACAATAGGAAAACTAGTAATTGCTGACGCGTTTCGTCCAATGTGGACTTTATCAAAGCAAAATACGAAATGAAATTAATTGAACAACGTAACTAATAAAAACAAAAACAGAATGTTCCTAGCAACTGGAATGTAGAGAAACGCTATTTTCATATTGTTAACTTAAAATAACGTCAGTATTTGTCACGTGTGGAGAATATTGTCATTATATCTGTGTTGATGTATTCAACCATTTTATTTTGATTTTATGAATCTGTTGTGTACATTTGTTTGTGAGAGCAGTAATTTTGTTAAGAAATGTGAAATGGGGAAAAAACCTGGACGTAGATTAATATTTGGGTAATATTCTATGGCGGCAATCTCTAGAATTTTCCTTCTGAGTGAGTTATTTTCTTTTTTTATGGGTGTAGCATTTTTAAAATCGAAATTATGGTTGAATTTATTTCTATGTATTGTCATTTTTATTCATAAATATTGTCTTCTCTACTGGTTAAATCGAAGAAATGTTCATATATATATATATATATATATATATATATATATATATATATTAAGTCATGGGCCTCCAGGAATCCCTTCAATTTGTCTATTGGACTCTTTTCCAATCAATCTTTGGCTTCCAACTACAACTAGGATTACCAATGACACATTTTTGAGATTCCATTTCAAGATCCTTGTATTTTGGTACTTTGAGGGTCTTCAAAGATACATTACAATCTGCAAGGAACTGCCATGCCAATAAGGAAGTATATTCTGTTCTTGTAGTCTTTGATCACGATGTTTGGGCGATTAGCTTTGATTGTTCTCTCTATGTGTATTGTAAAGACCCATAACATTGTTACAGATCCTATCTCTGTAAGTAGGTCTAAGTGATGTTCAGTTTCTTGCAGTTTCCTTCCTGTAAAAGTTTCATATTTTCCAATGTAGATATTGGTCCACTTTATCATTCAGATTTTTATATTCAGTTAGTGCTAACACTGTGCAACCTGATACAAGATCATCAATTCTTTCTAGATATTTATCACAGAATCTACATTTGAGGCAAATACAATTTTTCAGTATCAGAGCTTGGTAAGTTCTAGTTAGCAAGAATATGGTCCTGTGCAGTAAGAATAAAACTTTCGATTTACGTTTTTAACCCTGAACTACGAGTTATGGGCTTGTTTGTTAGGTTATTGACAATGAAGAGACTTATCTAGACATCGTTTCTGCATTTGGTATATTGCTTTTGCTTATTACGGAATGAAGTTTCTTATTTCTTTCATGTTCTTTGACATTGATAACCATCTAGTCTTTTGTAGTTTCCAGGTATCCTTGAAGACTGTTGTGGTTTGTAAGACAGTTTCAGTTGAACTAATCCTCTACTTCCTTTGGATCTGGGAGCAACATCAACCTTGGGTTGATGCATGCGTTGACAAGTGATAAAAATTTCTCGTTTCTTTTTCTTCTTCCTCTTCCTCTTCCTCTTCCTCTCCTTCTTCTTCTTATTATTATTAATTTTGGAATTCTTTTTATGCGTTGGTGGGGTGGACTTCGTTTCGCAATTGGCGACTAGTTGTTTGTTTCACACTATTGATCGCTAAAGTATTTTATTTGATTACTTTTGATTTTCAAAAAAGGAAAGAAAAAAGAATATTCGATATCGATCGAAGTAAATTAGATTATCTAATTAAGTGAGTCGGATCAAAGAGATAGTTCGTTAAAATACTGTAATTAGTTGCTTTCAATATTCAAACTTTCCTGTTTCCGACTTTATCTGAGCATTTTATTTCATTAAAAAAAATTATAACATGCATTAAAGTCGTTATAAAAGCTCTTTAACCAACACGTCAAAGTACAGACGGACACATGCAAAAACGACTACACACAGACACACACACACACTTGTATTTACAATTTTAATAATATCTGTACACTGTATGCACACACACACACACACACACACACACACACACACACACACGCATACACATTGTTTCCCAAATTTTCGAGAAACCAATAAAGAATTGAATGCTTGATCCTCCAAAGCTATAACAATGATTGAATACTGTGATTATAGGGCCTCAAATCTCACTGCTAATAATATGTTGCATGCTAAAAATGGGACGCTTAAATATTATTATTAGGTTGGTGCAAAAATAATGACGTAATAATGTCGTTTTTTGACGTAACGTCAAAAAACGACATTATTACGTCATTATTTTTGCCCCAACGTAATGTATACAGATGGAAGCGAACATTGCAGAATATGCCATAACTCTATACCGACTTGTCGAAGTCACTATCCGCGCCGATAACCCTTACAAAGGAGTAGACATTTCATAAGCATATATATGCACTAGGTCATCGATAAGGTCGAAGAGATAAAAGTGAATATTTTTATGACTTAAAAAAGAAAAGCACTTCTTCCGAATCCGTATAAAAGATATACATGTTTAAATTTAAGCAGATACACCTACCAGAATTATGTCAGAAGTTAAGCTGATGGGCCTGCCAGAATTTAAACAGATAGGCGTATCAAAATTCTATCTGTATATATTTGTTAGAATTAAGTTAGTATATATGTCTCAGAATTATGCTAGAATTTAAGCAGATAGGTTTACTAGAACTTAAACAAGTAGGCCAGGAAGAATTTTGTTAGTATAACTACAAAACCTCCTACAGATGGTATCGAGGGAAAGCGAGAAGAAGGGACTAACCATAAATTACAAGAAGACAGAATGCATGGCCATCAGTAAAAGGATGAGATCGAAATGCAATTTGCAGGTCGGGGAGGCTAAAATCAAACATGTGCGGAAGTTTAAATATCTGGGGGAAGTGTTTTGACGGAGGGCGGTAGGTGCGACGCTGAGAACCGAAGACGGATTCGGATGGCCAAGGATACATTCCAAAAGCTGGGCAGAGTATTGCTAGACAGGAGGATTTCTTTGTTGACAAAGAAAAGAGTACTGAGCTGCTACGTGATATCTGTCCTCCTATACGGCAGGGAATGTTGGGCGTCTCCTGAAGTACGAAGGGGAGACTCGAGGCAGCGGTGATATGGTTCTACAGAAGGATGCTAAGGATATCATGGACCGAGCGAGTAACCAACAATGAGGCCTTGGAGAGGATGCAAACAAGGAGGAAGCTTATATTTAACATAAGGAAGACGCGGATGAAATTTCTGGGACACATAATGAAGAAAGGAAGACCTGGAGAATCTGATACCCACAGGTCGAATAGAGGAAAAGGGACAAGGGAAAGGAACGCGTGACATGCTTAAACAAGTGGATGGAAGAACGTAGTCTGTGGGAGTTGGCAGAGACACGAAACTTATTGAAAGCTGCAAGGGATAGGGAGAAGTGGAGGCCCATGATCGCTTACGTCCTGAAAGGACAAGGAACATAA
Source organism: Acanthosepion lycidas (assembly GCA_963932145.1). Lineage (NCBI taxonomy): Eukaryota > Metazoa > Mollusca > Cephalopoda > Sepiida > Sepiidae > Acanthosepion > Acanthosepion lycidas. Next base: position 22,300,177 of record OZ010606.1, on the reverse strand, counting down.
AAAGAAAGATATGTATGCCAGAATTCAGCCAGAAAATAAACAGATAGGCCTGTCCGAATCCTGTCAGTATATATATGCCAGAATAATACCAGAAATCATTCAGTATATCTATGTGCCAGAATTCTACCAAAATTTAAAGACATAGTTTTCCCGAATTTAAGCAGAGTCGATAGGACTGCCAGAATTTTGTCAGTAAGTTTGCCAGAATTTTACCAGAATTTTGTCAGTATATATGTGTACCAGAATTCTATCAGCATATGTGTGCACTATTCAAGTTAAAGAATTTGAACATGAAGCATCTGCTGAACACATTCATTTTGTATATAATCCTTATTTGACTCGAGTGTGTTCTCCAAAAACTCGTTGATCATTTTTTTCATGGTGGCAAAGAGTAATTTCTTTCGAAACTTGGTTTCTACTGAAAGAAAGTTACTTCTTTTTTTTTTTTTTTTAAACTCACAGATTGTCGTATTTGAAGCCAGGAAAAGAATTCTTACGCTAACCAATATAAAGCATTGCGAAATACAAAAAAAAAAATCTTAATTCTTTGTCTACTACCAAAAAATATAGAAAAGAACTTATGTACATGGAAAATCAAATTCTAAACGTGAAGATATTGGATGAAATAAAGCCTGTGCAAAAGTTTTTTATTTAATTTCAAAATCAAAAATTGGAAAGGAATTTTTCACCAAACTTTGCATCTAATTGTATAAAATCTCTCTCGCTCTCTCATTCACACTCTGTCTCTCTCTCTCTCTATCTATCTATCTATCTCACAAACATACACACACACTAACTTACTATCTACCTATCTATCTATCTCGAGCGTCTATACACAATCTTTCTTTCTTTGTCTCTGTCTCTCTCTCTCTTTCCCACTTTTTCTCCTTTTCTCTCTCGCTTTTACTCTATGTTTAGTTCAGGATTTTTCTTTCTCCTTCTCTATTTCTTTCTTTCTTTCTTTCTTTCTTTCTTTCATTTATCTGTTGTCATTCTCTCTTTTTCTCCCATTCTTCCTTTTCTTTTTTATTTTTTCTTCATTCGTGTCAAGTTATTTCTTTCTTTATCGCTCCTTTGTTTTTTCTCGCTTTTGACATTTTCGTTCTAACTTTTCTTCTTTATCTTCTTTCAATTGTCTTTATTTCTCTCTCACTCCTTAACTCTCTTTTTTTCTACCTCTCTTTATTTCCCCTTGACTTTCTTTCATTTCCTCCTTTTTTTTATTCTTTTTCACGCTTCCTCTTTTAATTTTCTCTCCTTAGCTTATACTCTTTCTTTATTGGTCTCTCTCGTGTTCTGTCTTCCACACACTTCTTATCTTTTTGTATTTCCCTGTCTCTCTTTCTCTTATTTTCTGTCTTTCTCTCTCGTTCTTTCTCTTTCTCTGCTCTTCTCTCCCCTTCACTTTCTCTACTTTTTACTTATCTCTGTCTCTCTCTCTCCCTCTCTCTGTGTTTTCTCTCTTTTTATTCTCTATTGGTTTTTTCTTTTCTCTTCACCTTTCTCGTCTTTACTCTTTATCGTCTGGTTCTTCCAATTTATTTTCGCTCCGCGCACCACTTTCTATGAGAATAAATACAAAAAAATAATTTTTCTCTGCTATCTATGCATATGCGAAAAAATATGAATGGGTGACTGGCCATATGTATAGATGTTTGTATGTATGAATATATGTATATACGAATGAATGCATGTGTACATGCATATATGCACGTATATATGGATGTATATATGTATGCATGTATGGATAAATGCATATACGTATGTATGTGTGCATGTATGAATGCGTGCATGTACAAATGTATATACGCCCGTATTCGTGCATGTGGTTGTCGCCATGTTTGTCTACCCCGCCATCTTTTTTTTTTTTTTTCAGTCATTCATCTTCTTAGTTTTTCATTCAGAAAATCAAATCGTGATTATATTTCCCTTGAGGGTTTCATTTATTTCTCAGCCGATCATACAAGAATACAAATACGTATCTTCTCTGTTAAGTCTGGCACCAGAATATTCAAATCTCGACATCTTTTGTTCAATTCAGAGTTTCATTCAGTTTTCATTCACAATTTTTTTCAATTTCTTTAGCTTTTTCTCAAATATAAAATGAAAAAGTAATTTAGACAATAAACATTTATTAATGGGGCGTCATCCTTAACAATCTTCCTTTTTCTTCATCATCTTCTTCTTCTTCCGCCTCTTCTTCTCTTCCTCTTCTTCTTTCTCCTCCTCTTCTTCTTCTTTTTATCCTCCTCCTCCTTCTTCGTCCTCTTCTCCTTCTTCATCTTCCGCTTCTTTTTCTTCTCTTCCTCCTCTTCTTCCTTCTATTTCCTCATTCCTTTTTCTTCTTCTTCTTCTTCCGCCTCTTCTTCACTTCCTTTTCTTCTTTCTCCTCCTCTTCTTCTTCAGTTTCTCCTCCTCCTCCTCCTTCTCCTTTTTCTTCTCCTTCTTCTTCTACTCCTTTATTATTCTTCTCCTTCTTCTTCCGCTTCTTTTTCTTCTCTTCCTCTTCTTCTTCTTTCTTTTTCTTCTCTTCCTCCTTCTATTTCCTCTTTCCTTTTTCTTCTTCTTCTTCCGCCTCTTCTCTTCTTCTTCTTCTTTCTCCTCCTCTTCTTCTTCCGTTTCTCCTCCTCCTTCTTCTTCTTCTTCTCCTTCTTCTTCCGCCTCTTCTTCTCTTCCTCTTCTTCTTTCTCCTACTCTTCTTTTTCCGTTTTTTCCTCCTCCTCCTCCTCCGCCTTCTTCTTCTTCGACTTCTTCTTCTTCCAACTCTTCTTCTCTTCCTCTTCTTCTTTCTCCTCCTCTTCTTCTTCCGTTTCTCCTCCTCCGCCTTCTTCTTCTTCTTCTTCTTCTTCCGCCTCTTCTTCTCTTCCTCTTCTTCTTTCTCCTCCTCTTCTTCTTCCGTTTATCCTCCTCCTCCTTCTTCTTCTTCTTCCGCCTCTTCTTCTCTTCACCATCTTCTATCTCCTCCTCATCTTCTTCCGTTTCTCCTCCTCCTCCCCCTCCTCCTTCTTCTCCTTCTTCCGCCTCTTCTTCTCTTCCTCTTCTTCTTTCTCCTCCTCTTCTTCTTCCGTTTCTCCTCCTCCTCTTCCTCTTCTTCTTCTTCCGCTTCTTCTCTTCCTCTTCTTGTCTCCTCCTCTTCTTCTTCCGTTTTTCCTCCCCCTCCTCTTCCTCCTCCTCCTCCTTCTTCTTCTTCCATTTCCTTTTTCATCCACTTCCTCTTCTTCTTTTTCCATTTCTTAATCACCTTCTTCTCCTTCGCCTACATTTCCTCTTTTCTTCTTGTTCTTCTTCTTGATTTCTTCTTCTTAGATTTCCTCTTCGTCTTCTTCTTCTCCTCTTTCTCCTGCTCTTCTTCTTCCATTGTCTCTTTTTCTTCTTCTTCTTTCTCTTCTTCCATTTCCTTTTTTTTTTTTTCTTCCTCGTCATCATCATCTTCTTTCTCCTTTTCTTCTATTCTAAATTACCTCCTTCATAATTATCATTTGTAGATTCATGGAGACTTTATTTTATTTAATCTAAAAATTGATTCAAAGTTGATTACATTTTCCCGATTATATAGATATCCAATTGGAAATGCATTTTGGGAATATTTTTTCCGAATTTCCAAATGTTTACCTCATTCTACACTATTACAGCGGCTACCACTATTTCTGCTACAGTTATTATTATTATTATATAATAATAATAATAATAATAATAATAATAATTATTATTATTATTATTATTATTATTATTGTTGTTGTTGTTGTTGTTGTTGTTGTCGAGGTTTGGTAATGGTTGGTAATGGTAGAAGTTGTATTGTTTGCACACTGTTAGTAAGTGATCTACGCATTATCGACACGGAAAATGAAGCCGAGAAGGCGGGTTCTAATCTAGGCCGGAGCTGTTGCACTTCCCTTTTCGCTAAGGCATTCGAGAAATATGTAAATTCATCCCTTACATGCCAGCTAGGGGCAAAATATTCTGTTTACTCTTAGTTTGTAACCAGTCTCGAAGAAGAAGAATTCTAAATTTGAAACTATAAAGAAAGCAACGGGAAATTATTCCAATCTCTTTCACAAGATTTGTTGATTGCAGATATTAAAGAAAAGGTAGGTGTGGAGATTGACAACCTCCTGGTGGGATATGGTGTTTTAAAGAGAATCTAGAGATTAAATAACATTGATTCTACTTAATGTTCCAACTATCCTTTTGTACTAGCAGTCATTTTAATGATACTGATGTTTAGGTGTGGATGTACTCGTAACGGAGCAGTTACCGGTGCGGAAAGTGGAATCTGTGTTCAAATCACGGTCAGTCTGTTGCATTTACTTTGGCACAAATGCGCTTAGAAGAGATATGAATCTGTTCTTATCTTCCTAATTATGGGTTAAATAGCAAGACAGATTCGGCTCTCCAGCCTTGGCTGACAGCCAGCGTACGAGAAGAAATAACGATTTCGGCGTAGAACTAGCAATACCGCACTCGTAAATCTATTCACAACGGAAAGACAAATTACTTGCAGGTATGAGAGCTGAAAAAGTACCTTTCTTGCTAGAAGTTCAAACTCATTTAGTCTTTCGGTTAAAATCTTTAGAAATGTTCAAAATGTTCTAGTAATTATGGGTACTACCGTCTAATTTCCTCAGTCTTCTGATGAAGACCAAATATTTTTCTTGCTTTTTAACTCGTTTCAGTTTTATTTTTGCGTTCTGTTGGGACAGGGACACTCCTGACTTCAAAAGTGTTCTTTTTGATCACAAGGACAGGATATATTGGCCTGGATTATATTCTAAAATTCAACTTCATAATTGGCCTTTTCATCCGTCGAGAACATGATGATGAAGCTAGATTTAATTTTATCGAAAAACGCATTGAAAAAATTTCTTTTTATGAGATTAGCTATCTTCATTTATTATTAATACTTGGGTAATATTTTTTTTCATCTTAATTAATTTGGTTTGAAAATTGTGACAACCCGTTACTGAAATTAAAATAAATACTAATGAAAGATTAATAATAATTAACACTGTTTCATCTGAAAATTTGAATGCTATTAATACTACTAGTAATAAAGCATATTTAAGTAAGCAGGGCAGATGAGAAATAAAGAATAAGCCTCCAATAAAAAGCAAGAGAAATAAGATGAAAGAAATACTAATCCAAAATGAATTATAATTGACAATGCTTCATCTAAGAAATTTGAATCCTATTAATACTACTAGTAATAAAGCCTATTTAGGTAAGCAGGGCAAATGAGAAATAAAGAATAAGCCTCGAATAAAAAGCAAGAGAAATAAGATGAAAGAAATACTAGTCCAAAATGAATAATAATTGACAATGCTTCATCTAAGAAATTTGAATCCTATTAATACTACTAGTAATAAAGCATATTTAAGTAAGCATGGCAGATGAGGTACTTAATGTCTCACCAACCAATTCGGAAGTTCATTTCTTATCAGAATGATCAGAGTTTGTTTTCTAATCTGGCGTACTTTCATAATCGCCATTAGACCCAACTTTTCCGTATTGTCTGCACTGTCCTCAGATTAACACCCAAACGCTCTGAAATGTTCGTATTGGAGTCTCAGCGTGAATGCCAACCAGTACATCATGTTGTTTCAAATTTCTAGCGTAGTGAATTATATCACGGTGCTCTTTTTCTCACAGACGATGACCAATTGACCCTCCTATATTATGCAGTCGACAAAACGAAAAACAAACAAGGCGCATGCTCGAAATTTAAAATAATTATGAAGACAATTTACCCATCGCACCCCATATATATATATATATATATATATATATATATATATATATATATATAACAAATATAAAATAACAAAAACAAATAAATATACTAATAAAAAATAACAATAAAAAATAGAAATAAAACAAAATAAATACTATGTTACTTAAAAATCGAAAACCGAAAAGAGAAAATATACAAGTAAAATAAATTAACCTAAATTCATCCAAGTAAATAAATAAACAAACCAATCCCAAATAAAGATAATCAATTAAAAACTGTTCCCGCCAAAATAATAGTTAGAATGAACTACAACAATCAACCCCAAAATTGAACAAATAGCTTTAATTAAATTCTCAAACCAAAACAAAACTGTTAAATAAGTGATATAAACAAATTTTTACTACGTTAATAAATAAATAAATAAATAAAATAAGAAACAAAAAAATAAAAACAAGCAATATAATTTGACCCAAATAAATAAACAAACGACTTCCGGTAAAATAACCGCCATAATAGAATACCCACAATGCACCACTAACCCGTATATATATATAAATAGCCGAGAAAAATAACAGCATATATGGCCTGACGATTGCATATAGCATGAAACAGACTGTCGCCTCTAAGTGTTGACTTCTATGTTCACTTTTATATTTACACACGCTCTATCTCTGATATTGAGCACTTTATTCCATAAATATAGCACACCTTAAGACTATATTCCTTTATATATATATATACATATATATAATATATATATATATATATATATATATATGTCTATGTGTGTGTAAGTGCAATAACAACTTCCATCTAAAGAATGCAACACTTATTAAGAGAAAAAGCGACTTATTTGACAGAAAATTATTGCGAATGCAACTATCAAAACATAACAAAATAAAAATCGGCGATATATAGTCATCCGATTGCTTCAAGCCAAGATCGAAAGCGGAATGATTTGATATCAGTTGGAGATTCCACCCCTAAGCCGTGATTGGTGAATTCGATTCGTCTTGACAAAGAGTCTTGCATCAGGAGCAGTAATAATCCCTGTTTACAAATTCGCTTTTCTCCCGGAATAGCTCATCCGAAAAATAATTTTATCAGGAGCATATATACATATATATATATATATATATATATATATATATATATATATATATATATATAATATAATAATATTTTCTGTTTAAAAATATGATTCCTTCGCTACATAAGAGTTCTCATGTTTCAAAAACGAGAGCCGAAATCATCCAAATAATTAATAAAATTAAGTTGGATTGAGGTGTTTAGTCACGTTTCATCTTCAAGCGAAATTTTAGGTTCCTAAAATTTCGCTTGAAGCTTTCGGCTCTCGTTTTTGAAACATGAGAACTCTTATGTAGCGAAGGAATCATATTTTTAAACAGAAAATATTATTATAATATAAGCTCTACTTCTGTATGGAGCACTGTTTTTTAAAAATAAAAACAAAAATACTAAGGAACCCCGGATTATGCACCCAACGTGTTCTTTTCTATTTTCTACATACCTGCACAAGGATACATATATATATATATATATATATATATGGTTGGATTGATGTGAGTTTGTGACCCTAGGTTTCACGCTTTTACGATCGCCAGACAAACTGATTAATTTTTTAAATTTTGGGTTTATGTAGATTGCGTGTATTGGTGTTATTATGGAAGTGGTGGGCGAAACGTCGTTGTGGTGTCATCGTACTAACGCAAACATCGATGTATGTTCATACGCCCAATGAAGTACGCAGACACACATACACACTTGGTCGTCTGTCGGGACTCATACATATATAAACATATGTGGACAGTTTCGGATATGACATATGTATGTATACGGGTGGTGTTGTGTCTATACATACGCATTTGTATGTTGAAATTCAAAGATTGGAAGTGTAGCGAAAATTTCTCGTGAATGTCTCGTGAATGTATACATGTCATTTTTCTATTTTTCCACTGAATAATATTTCCTCGCATGTATGTATATACGTGTGGTGGGGTTTGTGTAAAATTATAAAAGGTAAAAATTATTATTATTTTTATTTTTAATTTTTGAATAAAGGGGGTTTATTTGTGATATTTAAAGCTGGTTATTTGTTTGTTTTTGATGACTGAGTATATGTAACTGGTAGAAATTTCAGTTAGTAATTCTTATTGGTTATTTTATATGGTGATATTTAATATTTAATATGCTGTGAGAGGGGGTAGTTTATGTTAATAATTATAGCGGGTCTATATGATAATAGTAGATGTGATGTGATAGTAATGTTGTAAGGGATTGGAGACAACGATAATATAAGTAGATAATAGTTATTGTAAATTGGTAGAAGTGATTAGTAATGGTGGTGGGAGAATGATAAAACCATAAATGTAGTTATTGTGGTGGTAGCTTGAACTAAAAAGTGGTTGTTGGTAGTTTATTTTTTTTTAAACACACACTTTTCACATATGAATGTAAATGTAAAATTAGACACTGAGCTCAACACCAAACATGGCCCGAAATTTTGTTCCAGCATGAACTGTCGCCGCTTGATGTTGACCTCGGCGTCTAACTTTGCTTTTATTAAAAAACTTTCATCCATATATATATATATATATATATATATATATATTAAGAAATGGACAAAGTCCAACAATTTATTTATTAAAGACATTTTTTTATAAAAAGAACGTTAAACATAAAAATGTCTTTAATAAATATATATATATATATATATATATATATACATTAGCATAAATCTATACGCACACACACACATATACATATGTATGTATGTATATTGTGATGCAAAATTTACAAACATTTCAAAATATGCAACACATTAAGAGATGAAAGGTTGTGCAAGTTCTTAAAAAGAAGAGATATTTTGATGATTGCTCATTACCACGCGTGTATATGTATATATATATATATATATATATATACACCCACCACGTGTGTGTGTGTGTGTATATATATATATATATATATATATATATATATATATATATATATATAACCAGTATTTCAATGACTAGATATCAGAATATATTTCTGTAATGTAAATATTTGTAAATATATAACCCCCTTACACACGCTAACATATATATATATATATATATATATATATATATATATGCGCACACATAGAAACCCCCACTACGCTTTTATTTTATTTTAGTGTATTTTATAGTGTATACATATAGTCATTACAATAGATGCTCCATTTTTATTTATTAGTGTATTGAATCAATCGGCAGTTTTCCCTACAAAGGGGGACATAGTTTCGATCCAAACTGGAGAACGCATGTTATTTACTAAGATTTTCTACTGCGAAAGTCATTAGTCGTAATGTGCACTGTTTAATAAATACAAAATGGGGCGTCTATTTTCAATACGAAGTTTCCATTTCATTACCGTTTGAAGTAATACAAGTAGCAAATGTAACTATCACAAATACGACCAATTCACGTTATTCATTATAAGTTGTTACATGATTTTATGACCGCCATATTAACTCGGCTTCAAATTTATTGCTGTAAGTTATGGATTAACTCACAACTCGTGTGCCCTTCGTTTCGATGAATCTCTGCATTTTTTTTTTTTTTTAAACGTTTTTTATTTTAACTTTATTGTACTTTTTCCCCTTTCTGGCATTTATCTTATTCAATGCTGAAACTGTGAAGTTTTGTTTTCCGATTCCGTTTTCCAATGTGCATAATGAAAAAAAAATCGATAAGGTAGAGACAGAAGAAATAAATAACTAGAAAGCAAATTCAACTATTCATTCTTGGAATTTTGAAACAGTCTTTCAGCAAAAATTTAGTTTTTAAAACGAAATCAAAACTAAGGAAGCAAATTTTAATAAAACAAAAATCGGAATTATTCTGTAAAGTTGAAGAACACAAATAAATATAAAGCATGCAATGCGGATTCATGTGTTTATGTGTAAATTGCAAATACATTATTTGATAATAAAAAAAGACCATTTCGTGACAAGTGTGTAATATATATATATTTGTTCGATGTAATGCTTCTCAACCCTTACGGCTAATGGATCCTTTTTCATATATCAAAATGGTCAGATTCTCTGATTCAAAAAGTGTATTGTAGTTGTTAAAAATACTAATATAGCTTTAATATCTCAGTGCGAAAAACTTATTGGTTACATTCATTGCCGTGAAAGCCAAACTAGTTGCTTTCCGATATCACCGATTGGACTCTGAATTAATCACCAAATCACGATGAATGTATGTCTCTTTGGGAAGACCCATTGCTTTGAGCGACTTTTGGCCCTTAAACTCAACCCAGATCGCAAATGGAACTCGTTCATACGATCCACCGCTAAAGATGCTGGAAAAATGGTCGGGTCCCTGTACCGCTCCAGTAAGTACCCGACTCCTCGTGACATCCACTACCGTTAGAAGAGTCAGAACAGATATTGTAGTTTCGGAGTTTAACCCGTGTTTCGGAGTGTCCAAGTCTTGGGTTGACCACTCATATATTATGGCCATGTATCTCTGAAAATTAAGTATAACTGAGGATTTCTATTTCAATTTTATTTTAAAATAATTATAAATTTATTTAAAATATATTTTAAGAAATTTTTTTAAAATTATATTTTTGTTTAAAAAAAAGTTCATTTAAAATAAAATTTAAAAAAGAACACCGTAAATTAAAGTCGGTAACAACCGTTTGACGAAACCTGAATTTTACAGGATGGACAAATTGTACTCTAATGAAACACCGATGAAAAGAAAACAAATTCTAGAAGAATTAAAAGATTATTATAAGATTAAAAGAAAAGAAATTTCTAGTTCAGGGTCGAAGATGTCCTCAATAGGCTGTTAAGATACGAAATATGATTTAACTGCTCACTACAAACATCTGCCTTTATCTACAATGACCGCCACCTGCTTGGTTTTTATCACTGAATTGGACTCTATTTTTGATTCTCTACGTCTTTCTCACTTTTCGTATCTCTTCTTGTTTCCCTCTCAGTGTCTGTGATTATCAAGTACGGCACACGCCATACGTAGCTACAAGCGTATTAATATTTAGATATAAATACGTATAAAATATTCGATACATTATTTTCCGTTGTAGTAGAGTTCCATGAAACTGTTTTAGAAATTATATCACTGAAACGATACCTATATAGATTTGATTTTTTTTTTTTTTTAGCTCGTTGAATAATTTATCCACAATTTACAGCAAAAGAGGCAAAGAACGGGAACATGTAAAGAGTCATGATTACCTATGTCCTGAAGGAAGGTGATATTTAAAAAAAAATGATGATAGAAACATTATTGTCAATATTATTATTGCTAGTAGTAGTAGTAGTAGAAGAGGTAATTATAAGAGTTGTGGTTATTGTTGTTGTTTTCATTCTTGCATTCTTGTGCAGTCGATGATTTCGTTTTTCGAACGACTGTTCAGAATCTGCTTTTTCTATCACTCCCGATTATAAGGATGAGAACCTTTGTTTCAGCTTTTAAATGGGAAGCTTTGACATTTTATTTAATTACAATTAAAAATATATTTCTCTTTTAAACTCTGATATGTCACTCGGTGCATGCCCCGCAATGGAACATACCATCGGTACTTAACACCAGATTAGAAAGGGTGACATTTGTAAGATGCCTGAAAGAAACAATACGAATATGAAGCAAACATAATTAAATCTTTGATAACTTAAATACTCTTTCTTTCTCTCCCTCTCTCGATTTCTCTGTCTCTCTGTCTGTCTCTGTCTCTGCCTATCACTCTCTCTCTCTCTCTCTCTCTATATATATATATATATATATATATATATATATATATTAAGAGAGCAGCCGATTCCACTACCTTGGTTTCAACCTTTCTGATATATATATATATATATATATATATATATATATATATATATATATATATATATATATATATAACGTCATCCACAGACGGTCTGTTTCGCTGTTTCACAGCTCATCAGTGTGGCTAGACATCCGGTTGCCTCTAGCTCGGATCATTTCAGTTATAATCTATTTTGTGAATATCCATATATTTAATTCTTAAGAAAAACTTTTAGTAAAATATAAAAGTTTTCGATCTGAAGAGTTGAATATATATTATAACCAAAATCAATATTTAATTTTTTCTCCTTGATTATTAGTATTATTATAATGCTCTCTAGTCTACATTGAGCTCTCCATGAATTAATATTCTCCTTGGAATTATACCTACTATCCCAAATTGGTAATATTAGGTTGGTGCAAAAATAATGTCGTTTTCTCCCATATGTTACTATGGGAGAAAACGACATTATTTTTGCACCAACCTAATATATATATATATATATATATATATATAGATATAGATATATTATATATTACCAATATATATATATATATATATATATATATATATATATATATATAGCACATTATCAAAATATACATGGAGTTAAAAACAAAAAATATAAAGGGTGTTCCAATACCTTGGACCGATTTTAATGTGAATTATGTTTAAGCGTCTAATAATTTTTTTTCTTTTTCTTTCAGATTTGGCGGACATCTGGGCGATATTATTTTTTACACATAATTGACATGGTCCAATAGAAAAATAAATAAATTTTGAACAATAATACTGATTTATTTACTAATGACTTTGAATACCATTTACCAACTATAGTTAAATGGGAAATTATTAACAAAAAAAAAGTACCCCCATATTAGCAATAGAAACTATGAACTGTGTTTAGAAGAAAAATTATCAATAATAAATCTTAATAATCAGATTAAATTATTAAATAAGAAGAAAATAATGGGTTGATGCCGACATATTAAGAAAATTTACTTTCTTACTTTAGTAAAAATACAACATAATAAATCATTTAAAATATTAATTAAAATTATTAGCTAAAATAAAGTAATTTAATTAATAATAACATTTAACAAATATTACAGTTTAATTAATAATATAACATAACATAGTAACTTCTATATAAATCATAAAAGAAAAATTTTATTTAATTTCGAAGAAAAAATTTACAACTCGAAGAAAAATCTACATCGGAAAAATGAAAGTCGTAAACAAAAACAATATTTCATGAACGTGCGCGTTATAAAAGAAGGTTAAATTTATGACGTTCATATACGTCTAGAAAACGGAGTCAAAAAGCAGATTGAAAATACACGGAACAAATTGAAAAAAAAAAATAATGGAAATGCCGTTCAAAACCATAACCCCTGAAGTGTGGAAATTTTACCAAGAAACATCGATGTCGGGAAAAAATTGATATTTAAAAGTTAAGTAATATTTTTATATAATATTATATGTATACATATATATGTGTGTGTGTGAATATATATATATATATATATATATATATATATATATATATATATAATCACACACAATTAATTAAACCTAAACTTTAAGTAAGAAAGATTACCCATATAAAAAGAATTAAAAATTGCATTCATAAATTAGATTCAAACTGATAAAGATGTTACCGTAAATGTTTTTTACAATATTAAAGAATACGATTGGTCGGATAAACAAACTATTATAATTTAAAATATTTTTTTAATATGTTCTCTATAAATGTGTTAATAAATATAGTATTTAACTTATATTAAATCCCTAAACTTTTTGTTTAAAAACATAAATATTTAAATTGATAGCAAGCATCATATTAATTTTTTTAGACATTACTAAATTACTATCAAGCATTAAAATCTATTTTTTACATAAATTGCTAAAACCTAATTACAGCCTCTTTCTCTTTAATTCCCTCTCCCTCTTCTTTCTTTTTCCTTTTTCCTTTTCTCCCTTCTCCCCTCCCATCTCAATATATCACTCCTGTTAAGTTAACCGTTTAAATAGGTCATGGTCTGGTCACTCCTCCTCCCCCAATACAAAGTATGCTTGAGAGAGATATGAAATTAATCCCTCCCTAAACTCTACCATGTCTCTTTAACTATCCCTCTTACACTCTCTGTTAAATTACAAAAACTTTACACTATTCATCAATTTTAATTTCATTTTTCCTTTCATTTCATTTTTGGAAGTGCTATCTGATGTATGTATGTATGTATATATTTATATATTTAAAAATTTATACACATTTAAATAATATAAGTCTATGTTTATTGAAATATTTTTCATATTTTTTAAATTTAATAGAATCTACATGTATTCTTTTATAGATTTTTCTAAGCCTGTTTTCAAACTGATGTTCGTTCTGATACGGAAACATATTGCTTGGTATTTTTGAACATTCTCGTTCAATGACTGCTCTCAATTCAGCGACTCTGGCGGGTTTCATAGCGTAGGTTTAGTCTTTTAAGTATCCCCATAAATATTCTAGTGGTGTGATGTCCGTGAACGCAGAAGGTATTCTACGAAACTCCTTCGACCAACCCACCTGTTTGGCAAGATTTCATCAATCTAGGATCTAATTCCACTCATCGGTCTTCATTATCGTCATTAATAGCATGGACTAATCTTGGAACGTAACTTTTCTATTGACATTGCTTGAAAATGCGTTAGATAGGCGATTTTGAAATACGTACCTCAAAATTCACTTGCTGCACAGAATTTCTTCCACTTTGATAGTTTTCCAGTAATCTTTCTTGCTTTTGTGGGTCTTGCCGATGTTCGTAGTCTTCTGGAACCCTTCTCGTGGACATTTTGAATATTTCCATCGGTGTCAAATTCATCTCTAAGTCTAGTGATGGTAGGTCAGGTTAATGGATCTTTTTGAAATGCCCTCCTCAACTGTCTTTGCACTTCAAATGCGTTTTTACACTTCTAGTAGCATTTTGGAATGAATTTCATTTGTTCAAAGCTTAATTTGATTGCCATCATTAATTCTAATGGCTTTAGCATGTAAAGACAAAATCATCAATTAAGCTGTCAACTGTAAAAGTGTGTATACCTATTTTTGAACACCTGATATATATATATATATATATATATATATATATATATATATATATATATATATATATATATATATAGCATAAAATGTTAAATGGCTTCTGAATTTTCATATTTGTCCAGAAATCAGATAGTCTTAACCCGAAATAAATTAAATAGGAATTTTTATATATATATATATATATATATATATATATATATATATAATTATTTATTTAAAAAACATTTATAACATAAATATGTTATAAAATCACTACAAAAATAGCCATTTTGTTTCAACATCCTCGGTGTCTTATCAAGTGATGACGTTGAATGTAAAATAAATGGTTTTATAAGTTTCAAATTAATTAACAATCCTTCGCAAGGGGAAAACGTTGTTACAAAGTCTAAATGGACCAATCAAAACACAAGTATAGGAAAATTCAAAAAGCTTGATAACGAAGTCATGTTATAATATCTATTCAGATGTTTAAAATATGGGTAGTATTAAAAAAGAATTTATTCCAATTTATTCATTTCTCTGATTTAGTAAACTTTATTTTTTATTTTTTATTTTTATAAACTTATATAATATATAGTTTCACATGTATGTACAAAGGACATGGCTAATTCAATGGTCTACATCTTTCAGAAAAATGAATTAGCTATTTTTGCCGTAATTGTCATAAATTTTACTTAAATAATATTTAAATATAAAATTTTAAAAATCGTAATATACATACTTATACTTGATATGGAAAAATAATTTTACTTACTGTAAGTAATTCTAATACATTTACTTCTTTTAAAAAGAAAAATAGTCTATTAAAACTAACAGTGAAAATATTTTAAAGTTGTATTTAAAATTGTAGTTAAATAAAATGAATTCTAACCTAAACATCTTTTAAAATTGTAATTAAATAAAACGTATTCTAACCTAAAGACCTCCCTCCAAGTACTACAAGCACTTAAAAGAATCCAATAAAACACCTACAGTAAAATGAAATTAATATGAAAAGCTAGAAGATGTGAGCCATTGAATGACCCATTTCCTTTGTACTTACATGAGAAACAAGATATTACTAGGTTTATATAAAAAATAAAAGTTTACTAAATCAGTGAAATTAATTAGCTATTTTTGCCATCATTGCCATAAATTTTACTTAAATAATATTTAAATATAATTAAAAAACATTGTTACCTAATAATATACATACTTATACTTGATGTGAAAATAATTTTGCATACTGTAAAGGATTCTGATACATTTACTTGTTCTTAAAAGAAATATAGTATATTAAAAATTAAAAGTGAAAATATTTTTCAAATCATAGTTAAATAAAACGTGTTCTAACCTAAACACCCCCCAAAAATATTTAAATATACAAATAGAAAAAATGCCGTAAGAATTTTTGCCGTTAACAATAAAAAATTTTTAAAATCCAGACGACATGCATTTAACGGATGTTAGATTTCATTGAAAAATACATCCCTACCCCCTACCAAAACGTAACTAATAACTGATACATCAAAATACAGACATAATGAACACGCAAACACCCCTCGTCTGGTGGAAGTGGATTTATCTGTATCCTTGGAAACGTGAATTATGATTTTTGCTGTGTCTTTAAAACCCAGTAATTTTAAAAGTTACTCCAAAATTCGCTTGAGGATGAAATGGAACTAATGTCTTTAATTTAATTACAAAATTAAATTCGGAGCTTTCAGCTTCTATTTTTGAAGCATGGTTAGAACTGTGTAGCGAAAAAAAACATATCTTAAATCAATTCATTTATAATATATATATATATATATATATATATATATATATATAATTATTTATTTAAAAATATGATTCCATCGCTACATAAGAGTTCTCATGTTTCAAAACAAGAGCCGAAAACTTCAATATAATTATTTGAATTAAATTGAATTAAAGTACCAAGCTCTGTTCTATCTTCAAGCGAAATTTTTTGGAATAACTAATTCTTGAAATTTACGCGTTTTTATAAGCATATTCATTATTAAAATTAAAATTAGTATGGTCACGGCTAGAGCAATTATTTTTTAAAAAGTGGGGGCGTAAGGGTTAATAATTTGTATCAATATTTCAGTTACATTCAAAGAAGTCAAGTCAGGTAAGGTTGGGGTATCTAAATTGAAAGCGGAAGATGACATCGTCTAGTCTGGTTAAGTGTCTATGCAGATTTATTTATTTTTTTATTTCATTTTCTTTTCTGAAAGGGTTTTGTGTATATAAAAAACTGTCATAATTAGCTAACATTTGTTTTTGTTTTTTTTTTTGTTTTTTTTTTTTTTGACGACTTCATAAAGGTTTTATTATTATTATTATTATTATTATTGGGTAGGGCTTTTAAAATTTTTATTAAGACAATGGTGTTTAAAATTTGTATTTATTATTTAATTGTTTATTCATTTTCTATGCTAATTATTCAATGCGAAAATTTGATGTTAAAAAACCGTTAACTCATGTCTATTGTTTAATAAATTTTCATTATTTAGAAACTTAATAATGTGTAGTTTTTCATGTAGGCATAAAGGACATGGGTCATCCCAAGTTTTACAAGTTCTAGTTTTGTTTATAATCTTCCATTTTACTTTTGGTGTTTTATTCATTTCCTTCAAATGTCAAAAATATTTAGATAGAGATGCCTGATGTCTTTTATTAATATTGTTGAAGGAGATTTTATGTTGTCTCCGCCTGGTTTTAAATTAATTCTTCGTAGACCCAATGTATATCATATTAGTATTAGGACTCTCAGCGGATGAGATAGTACATTGGTATACCACAGATTTGACGCAGCATTTATTTTCCAATGGGCAGTCTTCTGGGTTTCTACAATCACATAATTTTTCACTATTTTTGTCTAATTTAAGTTTAGGTTTTTTATTAATACTATTTTGGCATGGGGGTTTATTCAGGATTTATTATTGTGTTTTTTTATTATACTTTCTAGATTTTCAGTTCAACTGTAACTTAATTTTAGGGTGTTTTTATTAAAGATTGTACTAAGTCTGCTATTTGTAGGAAAGTGTTTTTCAATTAAAGCTAGGAATTTATGTCCTAACTTAATACTAACCATTTGGTTGAACGGAGGGGTATACCAAATGATTTTTCTTTTCCTGTTTTTTCTTCTGGTTAATACAATTGTTTCTATAATTGATGCTAGCATTTTTACATCCGCTATTTTTTAAGGCTGCGTTATAAAAATTACTGTGTTGTTGGAATATTTCTTTATTAGCGGAGTTAATGCTGATTCTTTTCTCTATTGATGAGGTTATATATATATAAATATATATATATATATATATATATATATATATATATATATATATATATATATATATATATATGTGTGTGTGTGTGTGTGTGTGTGTGTGTGTGTGTGTGTGTGTAAAAATATATAGAAAATAGGAAAGAACTCGTTAGTTAAATAAACCAAAGTTCTTTAGTATTTTTGCTATTATTTTAAAAAATAGTGCTCGATACAAAAGTAGAGCATAATTTCAAGAATGAATATGCTTATAAAACGCGTAAATTTCAGGAATAAGTTATTTAAAAAAAAATTCACTTGAAGATGGAAAATTTAATTCAATTTAATTCAAATAATTATATTGAAGTTTTCGGCTCTTGTTTTGAAACATGAGAACTCTTATGTAGCGTTGGAATCATATTTTTAAATAAATAAATAAATATATATATATATGTGTGTGTGTGTTTGTGTGTGTGTAATGAATACAAGTAAAATGTTTTTCGTTTAGCTGATTGATGTTACCAACAGCATCTCGACTCCAGAGTTTCGTAGACGAATCTTCCCTTCCACTCGTCAGGGGATATCAGCAATTGACTGCTTATACTTCTCAATTTTTTTTTTTTATATGCCCTTATCATTGATGCAAGTTTTTGTTTTTTGGGGGTTTTTTTCACAGTGTATGTGTGCGTGTCAGCGTTCGTATGTGTGCGCCGATGCACCAGGCTGTGCCGATGTGCGTACGTTGCTACTTAACTCATAGCTGGGGAGAAAATTTGGATTCTTATTTTTCCCAGTGAATATAACGATCTTGAATGGAATTGGAACTCGGCTGTCGAATTTCTAATTCCGGGCAGTTACCAATTACACCACCCGCACATCCAAGCTTATATCACATGGTATAACGAAGCGGTAGTGCGACTACACATAGGCGCGAACTAGGGATGCTGGGGATTTTAAATTTGAATTTTATTTTATATAGCCAATTTCGACTTGATCGCATCCTTCCGTAGTCTTCATTCGGATGTATAGTACTGCTTATTAATGTTTTGTTTTCATTTTTCCAAGGTAGTCTACCATGATTACGCCTTCAGAATAAAAAAAAAAACAGAAACCATCACCTTGCCAACAGATGCTTTCTGCTCGAACTTCTTTGAGGGTGGAGACCAAGGGTGTTTCCATTGTTTGACTTGAATCTTCTATTCAGGTTCGAAATGTTGAACCCAGGCTTCATCTTTAGTTACTAATCTGTGATGGAAATATTCAGGGTCAGCTTGGAAATGAGTCAGTAGTTCCTTGGAAATCTCAAAGCTCTTCAGCTTCTGCTCTAGTGTCAGCGTTCTTGGGACCCATCTTGTAGATATCTTTCTCATCCCCAAGATCTCGGTTAAAACAGTTATGGCCAGCACCAGACCTCATGTCTATGGCTATCTGCTTGACGGTAAGACGTCTGTCATCCAAAACTATACGATTTCAACTTGTTCACCAGTGGTTGAAGATTTTGGACGATCTGACCGAGGGTCAACTTCTGTGCTGTCTCTGTCACCACTTGAATTTCGCAACCTACTTTCTTTCACAGTTGAATAGCAAAGGAAATTCCTCAGCAAATATCTCTTCCATGTCCTCATTGATTTTTAGCGGTATCATACCTTTCTTTTGCAGTTCAATTTATGAATGCTTCGGCCTCTGTTTTATCAGATTTTTAGATTTGTCGTACACTTTGTCTGGGACTCACCTGTATAGAAATTAAAGAGAGAAATGTGATTTAGTTTTTCTAGTTTTATAAGTATTGGTACTCAGACATTCAGCCAATAGACATTTAACCGAATGGACATTTAGCCGAAAATGTAGTGGCGTACTTACATGTATGTCACACTTTTTATCGTAATGTGCTACATATTAGGTTGGTGCAAAAATAATGACGTAATAATGTCGTTTTTGGACGTATAACGTCAAAAAACGACATTATTACGTCATTATTTTTGGACCAACCTAATATATTTATTTTTATTTACTGTATTAATTTATAATTTTTCCGGTTTTTTTTTTGTTTTTGTTTTTTTAGAGATTTTTTTAAAAATCTATTCTGTATATATTATATTTTACTTCAAATATTACTGTAAGATGATAAGTATTTTGAGAAAAAGAACTTTTTACTACAGCAAAAATCTTAAGCTTTTACGACATGAAAGATCTTTTAATTTCACTTTTAATGATCATTAATTTAAAGGGGTGAACTTGCTTTTATCATACTGTTAAATACGAATTTAAATAATTAGGTGCTCCCTTTTATCCAAATATACTCAAATATTTTTAAAAATACTAATTACAATAATCAAATATTGAAATAAGAAAACTTTTAAATTTAAATTTAGATTTAGTAATTAAATCACTTGAAATTCAGTGGTAATTATTAGTCCTATTCTAACTTATAATACTGTTAATTAAAATACTTAAAGTATTGCTTGTTACTATTTTTATTTGTACTTTTTCGGTGAAATGTCCGTTGACCAAATGTCTTTTCGACAAATGTCCGTCGGCTAAATATCTGTCGGCCAAATTTCCGGCCAAATGTTAGCATAAAGTCACATAAAAACCTCTAACAATGAATAAAATGACATAGATTTAACTACGTAAAGCTATACCTTTTGATTACTGCAGAGTCCACGTGTCTCCATTTAAACTAGAAAATTAGTTACATTGCTCGCTTCAGGGATGTGCACTATAATAAAGGAAAAAATGTCTTTCAACAGTATTACTTCATATAGGTGCTCGTCAGCTGTTGACTTCACAAGAGTGCTTACTGATAATATTGTATTTTTTCTACACCCAATTGTCTGTGTCAGTGGGGTGGGTGCAAATTCATTACATCGATATCATTAAAGGCTTTATCTAAGGAATAAACTAAATTAAGAACAAGGAAATAATATTACCATACAGTAAAGTCACTAAAACATTTAACCAAAAATAAAGTTATTTCCATTACAGCCTCAGACAAAGGAAGTGGAATTATCTGTCAACTACGTCCAAACTAATTATTTTTCCATCATCGTGTAATATGTGAGATGCTATAAAAAGGTTATGGGAAACAATTTATGAAAAAAATGATTATTCTAACAACTGTTGGAATATCTGCTTTGTGAGTTTTGGCGTGACTATAGAATCTGCGTATTTTAAGGTGAAAATCGATCAAATTTGACCATAAATTGGCTTCATTATTTACTTAACTTTCTAATCGATTTGTTGACGTTTGTGTGTTAGGAAATTATTTCATGCGTAAATTTTAGCAAAGTTTTCACATGGAGATTAATCAGTGTCACTTTACGAAAAGAGAATGAAGGAATGTTATCACAAACACACATAAAAGGCATGAAAAACATTAGCTGTCTTTGCGCGCATGCGCATACGCCGATAACCAATAGCCGATAAAACTTAATAGCGGGTTCCTTGAAAACATTTCAAGAACTTCCAAAAAGAAGAGAGAATATTTTTCTGCAAAGCAGTGTTCAATATTAGATTTGAGTGGAATAAGTACATTACAAAGAATCCATCAATGGTCTTGTATTTGGCACTGGTCCAACATTACATGACATCCATTCTGTGACTTGGCGTCTGTATTAGTGTTCTCTGATGTCATGTTTGCCAAGGCCTCGACAAAACCGGGGTTGGTGCATGGCCACGGGTGGCAAATTTTGCTTTCTCGTCCAAGATAATAAGGAAATGACTAGCAGTGATAAATTTTGAAAAAGCAGAAGAGACGGTGGGTGTGAACTCAAATGCGATATTCAAATGTCTTTCAAAAAAAAAGGTAAAGGCTGAAAGAAAACCTCTGACATCGATTACGTCATTAATATCAGTTTTTCAAAACAACCCCCCCCCACTTACGCAAACACATAATATTATAGTTGAAACCAACACAAATTGATAGAGAAATATATACTTATATACAGGTACCGCCAAAAAAGCGATTTCTAAGGTTTAAATGAATTTTTTAAAATGAAAAATTTTTCTTGAAGCTTTTATTTTAGTTTTAATTTCGAGCTAACAGATTAAATTTAATATTTCCAATCAGCAAAATATGTTGCTGTATTTCAAAAACTAATTTAAATTGACTGGAAAGAATTTCTTTATTTTTTTTCTAAATTACTTGGTTAGCGCTTTCCTTTTAGGCATCTTTCATCCCAATATAATTCTCTTTATTAAAAATTCTTCCAAAAATAAAATGTACTTTTATGAAACTTTATTTGAGGAATATTAGCTGATTTAAAGTATAATTAATCTGATTTGGAACAAATACTTTATACTTCTTATTAACTAAGTTTAGAATATCGAGAAATCCATTTTTAACCCGACAGTAGTTTTGCTTACGTGTTTGACAACGTGATGATATATCTAATGTTGTTCTACTGAGACTTTATCTATAAAACATAATTGAAGACAATGACGGGAGTGCCTTTTTTATTTAATTTTTAAGTACTCACTAATCTTAAAAATTTAAGAAAATATTGTCCGTAATCTAATGTTTTTTTCTTTTAATTCTAGAAATTTTGGCTTTAAATGTAATAGAGTTATCACTCTTATTTTCGGATAAAGTCCTGTATGGACGTCTGCTTACAAAAGCCGGCACATTTATACACACAAAACCATTCAAAATTCTTTTTTTAAAATACCGGGATTCACTGAATTGTTGTAACTTTATCCATTTACGATTAGTAAGCATAGTTCTTTATTTAATACCAATATCACTTGTCCGATACTAATTAATACAGAATTTTAATAGATAATTATTTGATTTTTGCAAGAATTTTTAAATCAATACGTTTTTCAGCGCAAAATTACACTATCATTTCCAAAACAAATTTATGACTCTACGTTGACGCCAGAAAAAACAATATTTTTAACCAAAATTTTCAAGTTCCTAAAAAAGGATTTAAAAAGATAATTTTTCGATCAAAACACCCTTTGTTCTTTCTTCATAATAATAAATATTTTCACGATAAAACTTTGCTTTTATTAGGTTTTGGACTTGTTCTCATCAAGTATATTAATTTTTAGCGAATCTTTGGAGATACCTAGATATATTAAATACGAACTTTCCTAGAATTACATGGTTTTGAATTACAGGTTTTTCTTCACATAGACTGGCTACCACCCAAGGTATCAGCGCCTATTCTTCCCTTCTATTTAACCCATAGCTGGTTCCAATTTCCAAGCCGATAGATTTTACAATCTCCACGCACACACACACACACACGCATATATAAGTATAGGATTGGTGTATACGGAATAAATTCCAATCACCAACAATTACTATTCTTAAAAGAGTGCTCAATACAGAGTACAGCAGATATAATTCTTTATTCGAAAATTATAACATAAATATGTTATAAAATCACTACAAAAATAGCCATTTTGTTTCAACACCTCTGGTGTCTTATCAAGGGATGATGTTGAATGTAGAATATATATATATGTGCACTATTCCAAAAGTTTGGCTCTGCCCTCTGGATTTCGAACAATAAGTTAAAAATAGAAGGTTGTGTGTCTTTTTTAAAACTAATTTCATTTGGGCCGGTGGCGTTCTTTCTTGAAGTTTTTTACCATATATTTAATACAACTACTAATAATAATAATAACAAGAAAAACAATAATAATAATAATAATAATAATAATAATAAAAATAATAATAATAATAATAATAACAATAATAATAGCAATAATAATAATATAGAAAATGGGGTAAATGATTATTAGTCATAGCAGGTTAAGAGAAATACAAAACTTGACTTGATAAGTACAGTCCACACGCTTAGAAGGACATTGTCCATATGACGCTAGTGATGTTACGAAAGTTGAAAAAACAAATCGTGAACTGTAGCCATAGCAACATAACACTACCTACTACAAGAAGAACAAGGAGGACAAAGAAGAAGGAGGAGGAGCAGGAAAAAGGACAAAGAAGAAGAAGTAGAAGAAGAAGAAGAAGAAGAAGAAGAAGGAGAAGGACAAAAAAGAAGAAGAAGT
Organism: Acanthosepion lycidas; assembly: GCA_963932145.1. Taxonomy (NCBI): domain Eukaryota; kingdom Metazoa; phylum Mollusca; class Cephalopoda; order Sepiida; family Sepiidae; genus Acanthosepion; species Acanthosepion lycidas. The sequence goes on along the minus strand of OZ010606.1, from coordinate 22,276,249 downwards.
ATGACAAAGAAGAAGGACAAAGAAGAAGAAGGAGGAAGAGGAGGGGGAAGAAGACGGAGGAAGAGGAGGAGGAGGGAGAAGAAGAAGGACAAAGAAGAAGAAGAAGGACAAAAAAGAAGAACAAGAAAAAGGACAAAGAAGAAGAAGAAAAAGTGGAGGAGGTGGGGTAAGAAGAAGGACAAAGAAGAAGAAGAAGGACAATGAAGAAGAGTAAGGACAAAGAAGAAGAAGAAGAAGAAGAAGGACAAAGAAGAAGATGAAGAACGACAAAGAAGAAGAAGAAGATGAAGAAGGACAAAGAAGAAGAAGAAGGACAAAGAAGAAGAAGAAGATGAAGACGGACAAAGAAGAAGAAGAAGGACAAAGAAGAAGAAGACGGACAAAGAAGAAGAAGAAGACGGACAAAGAAGAAGAAGAAGACGGACAAAGAAGAAGAAGAACGACAAAGAAGAAGAAGAAGATGAAGACGGACAAAGAAGAAGAAGACGGACAAAGAAGAAGGACAAAGAAGGACAAAGAAGAAGAAGAAGGACAAAGAAGAAGAAGGACAAAGAAGATTAATGGGGATTAAATAGTTTCAGTATCCTAGCTTAGTAGAAGTTAATTAAACCGATAAAGTCCTAAGATTTACTAATTAATAAATCTAGAGGTTGGTCTAAAATCTTTGGCCTATATTTCATTTATTTAGTCTTCATTTTCACGCATTTTCTTTTCTGAGACTTGGTTAAACTCCATATATACCAGTTTTTCTCACATCATAAACTCATGCTTAAATAAAACAGCTCATACAAAATCTCACCTACACACCCACTCACTTCTTATGTAGACATATATAGGTATAAGCGTATGAACATGTGTTCATCGTTTCCCTCATTACAGCGCGAACGCAGACTCATACAAATGCGCATACACGTGCTCATTTGTGTATTCACAACGATTCACACACACTCCTCTGCACGGAGGAATTCTTTCGATTCCCTGTCCTCTTTTCTATCCATTTTGAGATTCCTTCGTAGATTCCTATCTCTCCCCAAATTGATGTCCGCACACCCAGGCGTGCGCACAAAGTCTCGCAGAGAATGAAGTCTGCCACTCCCAAATTGTTAATTGGAACCAAGTTGTCATTCCCTTTTGTTCTCGCCTCTGGGCTGCTTTGGCGCAGAACAAAACCTTTTGCCGCCATGATATCAGCAGAGGCTCTCGGCTGACGTCCATTTGCTCAGCTCACTAAAATGGCGAAAATGGCAGAACCTAACACTGAAACATCTAATAAGCCCACACTGATCGAAAGCACAAAGGTTCAATGGGTGCAAATGCATTTCCCCCTGCCTACCCAGTCACTCAAACAACAAAGCGATCACTTCTTATCCACAACACCGGCACTCCTGCCATCATGGATACCGTAGCATTTATTAACGACATCGTGCTATTTATCGCCACCATTAGCGCTGATAGGCGCTTAACTTGATTCTTATAGAGTCGCAAATGGCGCCAATAGGACGTTTCTGGACGGCTGCTCAAGTTAGATTTTTAAAGGCATGAAACTAAACATTCCAAAACGTACATAAATTATTTTTAATGGCATATATTTTCAAGACGTAAGCAATAATAGTGAGCTTCAGAATTCTTTTTTATTATTTGTGAATTTTCTTTGATTTCTTGGGAAAGATCGAGGAATGGTTTCTCGTTGCCTTCACAATGGTTTGAAATTCAGAGTTGACCTTTTTACAAATCCCTTTTATATAGTATCTGAGAATTGCCAGGCCTTCTTAAGAAAGATAGTGGAGTAGTTTCGTCTCCTTCCTTTGGAATTTCTCTCGGTCAGACTGATTGTCATCTAAGTCTTGGCAACCCTCTCTAACATTCCGTTTAATCCATAGCTTCAGTATAAAGCGATTGATTCATATTTCCTCAAAGTAATTAATGCGGAAGTGAACACACAAGATTTACCCGGAATTTTAACTCGAGTCACCGATAACTGTTACACTACCAGCGCCTCTGTATTTTTATTTATTAATTTATTTTAATGTCAAGTCACTTGTGGCATGATGTGTGCGGTCATGGCTCTCCACAGCTACATTTTCTTTATTATCTGTGAAACAAGAATCTTGGTTTCCTATTTCTAAATTGTTTGAAATTCAGTTTTCTTTATTATTTATGAATTACCAGGCCTTCTTGGAAAATATCGGAGAGTGGATTCTCGATGCCTTCTCCATGGTTTGAAATTCGGAGTTGTCTTCTCAAAAAGACCTTTTTTTTATTATCTGTGAATTGTCAGTCCTTCTTGGAAAAAGTCAGGGTGTGGTTTTTCGTTGCCTTCTCCATGGTTTGAAATTCGGAGTTGTCTTCTCAAAAAGACCTTTTTTTATTATCTGTGAATTGTCAGTCCTTCTTGGAAAAAGTCAGGGTGTGGTTTTTCGTTGCCTTCTCCATGGTTTGAAATTCGGAGTTGTCTTCTCAAAAAGACCTTTTTTTATTATCTGTGAATTGTCAGTCCTTCTTGGAAAAAGTCAGGGTGTGGTTTTTCGTTGACTTCTCCATGGTTTGAAATTCGGTGCTGTCCTTCTCAAAAAGACCTTTTTTTATTATCTGTGAATTGTCAGTCCTTCTTGGAAAAAGTCAGGGTGTGGTTTTTCGTTGCCTTCTCCATGGTTTGAAATTCGGAGTTGTCTTCTCAAAAAGACCTTTTTTTATTATCTGTGAATTGTCAGTCCTTCTTGGAAAAAGTCAGGGTGTGGTTTTTCGTTGCCTTCTCCATGGTTTGAAATTCGGAGCTGTCCTTCTCAAAAAGACCTTTTTTTATTATCTGTGAATTGTCAGTCCTTCTTGGAAAAAGTCAGGGTGTGGTTTTTCGTTGCCTTCTCCATGGTTTGAAATTCGGAGTTGTCTTCTCAAAAAGACCTTTTTTTATTATCTGTGAATTGTCAGTCCTTCTTGGAAAAAGTCAGGGTGTGGTTTTTCGTTGCCTTCTCCATGGTTTGAAATTCGGAGCTGTCCTTCTCAAAAAGACCTTTTTTTATTATCTGTGAATTGTCAGTCCTTCTTGGAAAAAGTCAGGGTGTGGTTTTTCGTTGCCTTCTCCATGGTTTGAAATTCGGAGCTGTCCTTCTCAAAAAGACCTTTTTTTATTATCTGTGAATTGTCAGTCCTTCTTGGAAAAAGTCAGGGTGTGGTTTTTCGTTGCCTTCTCCATGGTTTGAAATTCGGAGTTGTCTTCTCAAAAAGACCTTTTTTTATTATCTGTGAATTGTCAATCCTTCTTGGAAAAAGTCAGGGTGTGGTTTTTCGTTGCCTTCTCCATGGTTTGAAATTCGGAGCTGTCCTTCTCAAAAAGACCTTTTTTTATTATCTGTGAATTGTCAGTCCTTCTTGGAAAAAGTCAGGGTGTGGTTTTTCGTTGCCTTCTCCATGGTTTGAAATTCGGAGTTGTCTTCTCAAAAAGACCTTTTTTTATTATCTGTGAATTGTCAGTCCTTCTTGGAAAAAGTCAGGGTGTGGTTTTTCGTTGCCTTCTCCATGGTTTGAAATTCGGAGCTGTCCTTCTCAAAAAGACCTTTTTTTATTATCTGTGAATTGTCAGTCCTTCTTGGAAAAAGTCAGGGTGTGGTTTTTCGTTGCCTTCTCCATGGTTTGAAATTCGGAGCTGTCCTTCTCAAAAAGACCTTTTTTTATTATCTGTGAATTGTCAGTCCTTCTTGGAAAAAGTCAGGGTGTGGTTTTTCGTTGCCTTCTCCATGGTTTGAAATTCGGAGCTGTCCTTCTCAAAAAGACCTTTTTTTATTATCTGTGAATTGTCAGTCCTTCTTGGAAAAAGTCAGGGTGTGGTTTTTCGTTGCCTTCTCCATGGTTTGAAATTCGGAGTTGTCTTCTCAAAAAGACCTTTTTTTATTATCTGTGAATTGTCAGTCCTTCTTGGAAAAAGTCAGGGTGTGGTTTTTCGTTGCCTTCTCCATGGTTTGAAATTCGGAGCTGTCCTTCTCAAAAAGACCTTTTTTTATTATCTGTGAATTGTCAGTCCTTCTTGGAAAAAGTCAGGGTGTGGTTTTTCGTTGCCTTCTCCATGGTTTGAAATTCGGAGCTGTCCTTCTCAAAAAGACCTTTTTTTATTATCTGTGAATTGTCAGTCCTTCTTGGAAAAAGTCAGGGTGTGGTTTTTCGTTGCCTTCTCCATGGTTTGAAATTCGGAGCTGTCCTTCTCAAAAAGACCTTTTTTTATTATCTGTGAATTGTCAGTCCTTCTTGGAAAAAGTCAGGGTGTGGTTTTTCGTTGCCTTCTCCATGGTTTGAAATTCGGAGCTGTCCTTCTCAAAAAGACCTTTTTTTATTATCTGTGAATTGTCAGTCCTTCTTGGAAAAAGTCAGGGTGTGGTTTTTCGTTGCCTTCTCCATGGTTTGAAATTCGGAGTTGTCTTCTCAAAAAGACCTTTTTTTATTATCTGTGAATTGTCAGTCCTTCTTGGAAAAAGTCAGGGTGTGGTTTTTCGTTGCCTTCTCCATGGTTTGAAATTCGGAGCTGTCCTTCTCAAAAAGACCTTTTTTTATTATCTGTGAATTGTCAGTCCTTCTTGGAAAAAGTCAGGGTGTGGTTTTTCGTTGCCTTCTCCATGGTTTGAAATTCGGAGTTGTCTTCTCAAAAAGACCTTTTTTTATTATCTGTGAATTGTCAGTCCTTCTTGGAAAAAGTCAGGGTGTGGTTTTTCGTTGCCTTCTCCATGGTTTGAAATTCGGAGCTGTCCTTCTCAAAAAGACCTTTTTTTATTATCTGTGAATTGTCAGTCCTTCTTGGAAAAAGTCAGGGTGTGGTTTTTCGTTGCCTTCTCCATGGTTTGAAATTCGGAGCTGTCCTTCTCAAAAAGACCTTTTTTTATTATCTGTGAATTGTCAGTCCTTCTTGGAAAAAGTCAGGGTGTGGTTTTTCGTTGCCTTCTCCATGGTTTGAAATTCGGAGTTGTCTTCTCAAAAAGACCTTTTTTTATTATCTGTGAATTGTCAGTCCTTCTTGGAAAAAGTCAGGGTGTGGTTTTTCGTTGCCTTCTCCATGGTTTGAAATTCGGAGCTGTCCTTCTCAAAAAGACCTTTTTTTATTATCTGTGAATTGTCAGTCCTTCTTGGAAAAAGTCAGGGTGTGGTTTTTCGTTGCCTTCTCCATGGTTTGAAATTCGGAGTTGTCTTCTCAAAAAGACCTTTTTTTATTATCTGTGAATTGTCAGTCCTTCTTGGAAAAAGTCAGGGTGTGGTTTTTCGTTGCCTTCTCCATGGTTTGAAATTCGGAGCTGTCCTTCTCAAAAAGACCTTTTTTTATTATCTGTGAATTGTCAGTCCTTCTTGGAAAAAGTCAGGGTGTGGTTTTTCGTTGCCTTCTCCATGGTTTGAAATTCGGAGTTGTCTTCTCAAAAAGACCTTTTTTTATTATCTGTGAATTGTCAGTCCTTCTTGGAAAAAGTCAGGGTGTGGTTTTTCGTTGCCTTCTCCATGGTTTGAAATTCGGAGCTGTCCTTCTCAAAAAGACCTTTTTTTATTATCTGTGAATTGTCAGTCCTTCTTGGAAAAAGTCAGGGTGTGGTTTTTCGTTGCCTTCTCCATGGTTTGAAATTCGGAGCTGTCCTTCTCAAAAAGACCTTTTTTTATTATCTGTGAATTGTCAGTCCTTCTTGGAAAAAGTCAGGGTGTGGTTTTTCGTTGCCTTCTCCATGGTTTGAAATTCGGAGTTGTCTTCTCAAAAAGACCTTTTTTTATTATCTGTGAATTGTCAGTCCTTCTTGGAAAAAGTCAGGGTGTGGTTTTTCGTTGCCTTCTCCATGGTTTGAAATTCGGAGTTGTCTTCTCAAAAAGACCTTTTTTTATTATCTGTGAATTGTCAGTCCTTCTTGGAAAAAGTCAGGGTGTGGTTTTTCGTTGCCTTCTCCATGGTTTGAAATTCGGAGCTGTCCTTCTCAAAAAGACCTTTTTTTATTATCTGTGAATTGTCAGTCCTTCTTGGAAAAAGTCAGGGTGTGGTTTTTCGTTGCCTTCTCCATGGTTTGAAATTCGGAGTTGTCTTCTCAAAAAGACCTTTTTTTATTATCTGTGAATTGTCAGTCCTTCTTGGAAAAAGTCAGGGTGTGGTTTTTCGTTGCCTTCTCCATGGTTTGAAATTCGGAGTTGTCTTCTCAAAAAGACCTTTTTTTATTATCTGTGAATTGTCAGTCCTTCTTGGAAAAAGTCAGGGTGTGGTTTTTCGTTGCCTTCTCCATGGTTTGAAATTCGGAGCTGTCCTTCTCAAAAAGACCTTTTTTTATTATCTGTGAATTGTCAGTCCTTCTTGGAAAAAGTCAGGGTGTGGTTTTTCGTTGCCTTCTCCATGGTTTGAAATTCGGAGTTGTCTTCTCAAAAAGACCTTTTTTTATTATCTGTGAATTGTCAGTCCTTCTTGGAAAAAGTCAGGGTGTGGTTTTTCGTTGCCTTCTCCATGGTTTGAAATTCGGAGCTGTCCTTCTCAAAAAGACCTTTTTTTATTATCTGTGAATTGTCAGTCCTTCTTGGAAAAAGTCAGGGTGTGGTTTTTCGTTGCCTTCTCCATGGTTTGAAATTCGGAGTTGTCTTCTCAAAAAGACCTTTTTTTATTATCTGTGAATTGTCAGTCCTTCTTGGAAAAAGTCAGGGTGTGGTTTTTCGTTGCCTTCTCCATGGTTTGAAATTCGGAGTTGTCTTCTCAAAAAGACCTTTTTTTATTATCTGTGAATTGTCAGTCCTTCTTGGAAAAAGTCAGGGTGTGGTTTTTCGTTGCCTTCTCCATGGTTTGAAATTCGGAGTTGTCTTCTCAAAAAGACCTTTTTTTATTATCTGTGAATTGTCAGTCCTTCTTGGAAAAAGTCAGGGTGTGGTTTTTCGTTGCCTTCTCCATGGTTTGAAATTCGGAGTTGTCTTCTCAAAAAGACCTTTTTTTATTATCTGTGAATTGTCAGTCCTTCTTGGAAAAAGTCAGGGTGTGGTTTTTCGTTGCCTTCTCCATGGTTTGAAATTCGGAGTTGTCTTCTCAAAAAGACCTTTTTTTATTATCTGTGAATTGTCAGTCCTTCTTGGAAAAAGTCAGGGTGTGGTTTTTCGTTGCCTTCTCCATGGTTTGAAATTCGGAGTTGTCTTCTCAAAAAGACCTTTTTTTATTATCTGTGAATTGTCAGTCCTTCTTGGAAAAAGTCAGGGTGTGGTTTTTCGTTGCCTTCTCCATGGTTTGAAATTCGGAGCTGTCTTCTCACAAATTCCTTTATTATTATTATTATAGGCCGTCTAGGAAAAGATAGGGGAATGGCTTCTCGTTGGTTTCTCCATTGTTTGAAATTAAAAGTTGTCATCTGAACACTGTCAGCTAATACTAGAGAGACCTGTCTATCTTCCTATTTTACTTTGAGTTAGTTAATATGTGAAAAAAATTAATTAATGCCTTTTCCAGGACTACTAATTCAACGCACTCGGCCAGGATTTGAACTCCTCTCGCCGAGTTCACTTCACTAAAATTATTATTATTATTATTTTTATTTTCTTTGCTTTCTGGCGTTTACACATTTCTTTCCAGGTCCCACCCAGGGACCTAAGGTTAGAAATGGCATCATGACACTTTTCACTGACAAAAAAAAAAAAAAAAAAAAAAAAAATTACATAGATAGAGCCCTTCGTAAAGTGTGGGCTGTACTTGTCAGAACAATTTTTTGTATCTCCTTGAGGCATGGGCTTCCAGGAATCCCTGCAATTAGTCTACTGCAATCTTTTCCAACCAGTCCTAGGGCTCCAACTACAACAGGGATTGTTGATGTTCCCATATGCCACCTTTTCGAGACCTCTATTTCAAGGTCCTTGTATTTTGACAGCTTTTTGAATATCTTCAAAGATACATTGCAGTCAGCAGGGACTGCCATATCAATAAGGATGCACCGTTTTTGTTTGTGGTCTTTAATAACAATATCTGGGCGGTTGGCCTTGATTGTTCTGTCAGTGTGAATTGTGTAGTCCCATAGAATTGTAACAGGTCCTATCTCCGTAACCGGGTCTGGGTGGTGTTCATACCAGTTTCTTTCAGTTTCCTTCCCGTAGAAGTTGCAGATTTTCCAGTGCAGATATTGGCCCACTCTGTCATGTAGGGTTTTATATTCAGTGGGTGCCAACATCGTGCAACCTGATACAAGATGATCAATCGTTTCTGGATATTTATCACAGAATCTGCATTTTGGGCTGACACAATATTTTAGTATATGTGCTTGATAATTCCTAGTTAGCAAGCATTGGTCCTGCGCAGCAAGGATAAAACCTTCAGTTTCCGCTTTCAACCCTGCACTGCGTAGCCACTGATGGGTACGGGTTTTGTCTACATCAGCTTGGTTGATACGGGCAGAGTATTGGCCATGAAGCGGTTTATCTTGCCATCGCTTCTGTATCTGGTCGGTTGCATTCGTCTTTGCTGTCTTTTTCAAGTATTTTGCAGTTTCAGCCGGTGTATTGTGCTGTAGTTGCATCTCTACGCCCATTTGAAGCTCCAGTTTGAATTTGTTGGCTTCTTTCATTACGGAGTAAAGACGCTTACTACTTTCATGTTCCTTGACGCATACCATCATCCAGTCTTCTGTAGTTTCCAAGTATTTTTGGAGGCCAATTGTTGTAGTTTTGTAGGACAGTTCTAGTTGAACTAATCCTCTGCCTCCTTCGGATCTGGGCACATACAGACGATCAACATCAGCTTTGGGATGATGCATGCGATAGCAAGTGAGAAGCTTTCTCGTTTTGGCGTCCATTCGCTTAATTTCAGCTATGGTCCAGTTAAGGACATTAAAGCTGTAATGCACCACTGGGACAGCCAATGTGTTTATAGCTGATATTCTATTTTTTGAGTTTAGTTCAGTATTTAGTATCAGACGTACACGCCTGTAGTACTCTTTTCTTATTTTTTCTTTCATTTGGGTGTGTTGTATGCCATCTCCTTCGCTAATTCCTAGATACTTATAAGCTTCTTCATGCTCCAATTCCCTAATCTTTGTGACAAAATCTAAATCTATTGAGGGTAATTCTGTAATTCTACCTTTCTTGAATGTTACTTTTGCACATTTATCTAATCCGAAGTCCATACCTATGTCGTCACTAAAGTATTTAACAATATTGAGGAGGCCTTTCAACTCATTGTCGTCTTTGGCAAAGAGTTTGAGATCATCCATGTATAGTAGGTGATTGAAAATTTTCTTATTTATTTTGTAACCATAGCTACTGTTGTTCAGTTCATGTGTAAGTGGGGTTAAGGATAAACAAAACAGAAGAGGTGACAGAGAGTCTCCTTGAAAAATTCCACGTCGGATATTCAGACGGTTGGATATAGCAGTGCCCCCGGTGTGCCTAAGGTATAGTTTTGTGTTCCACATCCCCATGCTGTGCTTAAGAAAGTTTAATACCACAGGGGAGACTTTGTACATTTCCAAAGCCTTAAGGATCCAAGAATGTGGAACACTATCAAAGGCTTTACGATAATCAATCCACGCTGCACTGAGATTTCTGCGTCGTCTCCTGCAATTTTCCAGGATCATTTTATTTATCAGAAGTTGATCTTTGCAGCCATATGAACCTCTACTGCATCCCTTCTGTTCCAGCGGGAGAATGCTGTTTGTTTCGAAGAAGGAGTAAGTACGGTTCGTCAGTACAGACGTGATCAACTTATACGTTGTGGAAAGACATGTTATCGGTCTATAATTTTTCGGGTCGTCTGTTTCAGTTGTTTTTGGTATGAGGTATGTAATACCTTCAGTAACCCATTCCGAGATTTTATTGGGATTATTTACAAGCGTTGATAATGTTTTTGCAAGTATGCCATGGGTAGATGAGAGATGATACAGCCAGAAATTGGGCACCTTGTCATTTCCTGGGGATTTCCATTTTTGGGATTTCGTTAGTGCTTGCCTAACATCATCTGTGGATATATTTACCCATTCTTGCAGAGGTGTATCCAGCAGTCGTTCTTCTTCACGCCGTATCCATTCTGCATTTGGGTTACATTCCTTTGGTTTGCTCCAGATATTTTCCCAAAATGTCTGTACATTATCAATCGATGGTGGCGTTTCGACATGTATAGGCGTTTTTCCAATTTCCCTGTAAAATTTCTTAAGATCTGTTCGGAATGTTTTATTTTGGCGATAGAATCTACAACGTTTCTCGTATCGTCTTGTTCTCTGTGCTTTTAGCTGAAGTTTCTGTTTCAGCATTTCCTTGATCGATGGAATATCAATTAGGGATTTAATGCTATATTTCCGTTTGATCTTTTTGGATTTACGTGTGGAAATATTAGGGTTTCTGGTGAGCTCATCTAATATAGACAGCTCACATCTGATTTGTTCTATTTCTCGTATCAGTTTGGTTTTCCAAGCTGGTTCTCTGTGTCTGTTAATTCTATTTATTGTCTTGACACCAAGCTTCCGAGTCGCTGCTAGAGCTGTTGCGTATATGACGTTGTTAACTTATGTTATGTTTCCCGGTGGTTTATCTGTTAACAGTGTTTCCAGTGCAGCATTGTATATTTTCACGATGTGCTTGTTGGGATTTGTCATATGGATTTTCGGGAGCTGGTCTCTGTCTGACAATTGTATGAAAGTTACTCTGCTGAGTACTTGGATGACGTCATTTTTCGCTTCGGTGATTTCAGCTTCGTGGTTTTCAAGGAATTCTAAATTAATGTACCTTGAGTCATCTTCAGTGACAATTTCTGGAGAACTAGAGGTTGTGTCTAAGGCAGAATCTTCGGTTTCATTTCCTGGGAGATGATTTCGTATTTCATTCGCTTTAGCGTCCACCTCATCCTCTGTCGCATTCTTTATTTCAACATTCATCTCAACAGAGTTTGAGTGATGGGTCATAGTATTTTGCCTTATATCTAATTTTATCTTATCTATTTCTGCCTTTGAGAGTCTGTTGTTTCGCATGATATCTCTGCGGACATTGGCAAGCATGTTTGGATTGAGGTTAGGTCTTATATCATTTCCCACCATATTTCTCCATATTTGGTATGTTTGATTGGTGGTGTTCTTTGCTGGGTTTTCGAGTGCAGTGAAGAAGGATGTCATAACTTGTCGATACTCTTCGCGGCTCCATTTCGTTCGTTTCATTTTTACTAGTCGATTTGGCATTGAGACACTTGGTCCAAGGTTGGCGATAATCCGGGTTTGGTGACCTAGTGTCTCTTCGTGTGTGGAAGAGTTTGTTCCAGTGACAGACTTTTCGACCTCAGACTGGTTCCTCTCTGAGGGACGCGGCCCTTGTTGTCCCGGTTGACGGCCGATCCGGTATGAGATATTTTTCGTATTCATTGAAATTGGTAGAGATGCGTTTTAACCTTGACCGCCAAGGGGTAATTTTGTTCAGATTACCAGCTGTAGGACGAGACTTGAAGAAGGTCCAAGAGCAAGACCAGATTTGAGATAGTGGGTTTATTAATATATCGAAGTTAAAAGTTCATAACAGTGTATGGTATTCAGTTGGGTAGATAATACTAAGTTTTAACTTAGTATAAGTCCGAGAGACACCTCCAAGTGGGATAATTAGATTTCAGTATATAGACATATAAAAAAAAAAAAAAAAATGGACACGGGTGTCCGCTTAAGGTCTGGGGTGTGGATTAAAACTTGAAATACAAGTTTAAAAAAAAAAAAAAAAAAAAAAATTATTAGAGGAGAGAAAAGGGGACTGAAAAGCAAGGAATTAACTTGAGACATTAGGATTTACAATCATATCAAACTAAAGGAAAAGTATCATTCAAAGATGCTACATTTACCATTTCTTACAACTTCGCAGCATGGCACAAGTGACTATCCACAAATGTTCAATTTTCCGTCGCCAACGACAGATACTTATCAAATTTTATGGGGTAGGCTGGACTTATACTACAGATTGGTAGGGGGAATATCGAAGAATTCATTAAACAGAGGGGTAGGAGCAAGAGAATAAAAGTTATACTTTTCCGGTCATCTCTCAACCTACTTGCCGCTGAAAGATATGTTTTAGAATATTCACTCAAAGAGATGATAGACAAAGGGCAGAGCATTGTAGGAAAATTACACCTGTAGCCATGAAAAAAAAAAAAAAAAAAAAAAAAAAAACAGAAAACACAGATATAATACAGTATGATCCCTGTCAGTGTGGACATATCTACATGTACATTCAATGTATATATATATATATATATATATATATATATATAGAGAGAGAGAGAGAGAGAGAGATTAGCAAACATGTACATATACACGCACCGACTATTATTATTATTATTATTATTATTATTATTATTATTATTATTATTATTCTGTATGCCGTGCAACTTTACAACCTGAAGGATCATTGCTCTGTATAACGTCTTATCTATTGCAGCCCTAAGCAATATTTATCGTTTAATAATCATTGCAAAGGATATCCTTTGCAATTTCTTGTCATTCCGTTCGTAGATTACTCGGTGTTTCCCTCCGTCTTTCTTGCCTTCAGTATGTCCTGTGCATGTCGAATTTTACAAGCCCTTTTTCCTCATGGCGTATCTCAAATATTCCAACCCATTCTGCTTCTATGAACAGCTGTCCTTTTGTTTCTATTTTCCTAAAATCTTCCCTATTTCTCACATGTTGTGTCAATGGTATTCTCAGTAATCTTCTGTAGAATCACATCTATGTTGCTTCCAGTTTCCTCTTGGGAAATTGTCAAGCATTCACTGCCATATTGGATAACAGTATCGTTGAAAATTATGATTATATCTAAAACTACAAAAAATGTTGTTTTTTTTATTTTCAATTGCGATTTTATTTTAAAATGACTGAATTTCTTCATGTTCTTTTTTTTTTTAAATACTTTTAATTATTATTCATTTTTCTGTCTAGAAAAAGTGGTGTCCTCTCTTCTATTTGTTTAGCATTAGAAACGCAGCATATTCAATCAAAATGCAAGCAGTAATTTCTTGATGGACATGATTTATACAATCCAGGCTTTAGTTACAGGTGAAAGTATACGCAGTCATCATAACTAATCTAGAGTCATATTTCTTTTAAAGGTGACATGTACTTTTTTTCTCAAAGCAGTTGCAAACCAAGTAATTACCTGTTTCCTCTCTCTCTCTCTCTCTCTCTTTCTCTCTCCCTATCTTTAGCTTTTCACTTTCTTTCTGAATCTTTCTCCCTTTGCCTACATTTGTCGTCTCTTTCTCTTTGCTTCATACTCTCTCGCCTTTTCTCTCTCTCTCACTCTCTCTCTCTCTCTCTCTCTCTCTCTTCTGCTACCCTTTCTTTTTCTGTGTCTCACTATTTTACCCCTCGTTCTCTCTCACTCTCTCTCTTTGTCTCTCACTCACTCTCTCCCTTTCTCTCTCTTTCTCTCTGTTTTTTTCTGCTCCCCATAATGTTTCTGTGTCTCACTATTTTACTCCTCGTTCTCTCTCACTCTCTCTCTCTTTGTCTCCCTCTCACTCACTCTCTTTCCCTCTCTCTCTCTCTTTTTTTCAGCTACCCTTTCTTTTTCTGTATCTCACTATTTTACTCCTCGTTCTCTCTCTCTCTCTCTCTCTCTCTGTTTTTTTCAGCTACCCTTTCTTTTTCTGTGCTTTTCTTGCTTTTGATCTACCCTGTTTGTGCTAAGTTCTCTGAGCCTTCTTTCTTTGTCCAAAAGATTTTAGCTGTCTCTTTCCGATTGTTACGGTTTCCATGTGCTGTTTTCGTAGCAAGTAAATTTGTTTGTTTTTTTTGGGGGGGGGTTGTTATTTGTCTATATTTCTGAGATGAGGTATTGAAAACTATTTACATTGTTCAGACTGTTGTCCACATCTTTGTCGCCATATTCACGCCTTTTCGTCGTTGTACACTCCGGCCTTCTTCAGATGATTAGAATTTCGCACCGAACACTTTATTTCGTCCACTGTGATAGATTGCTCTAGTTCCAAGGACATGCCTCTTCTGGATATCTTATAAAACCTAATGTCACAATAACCGATTTTTTAAAAGAGCTCATATTACAATTTGTTGTTGTTATTGTATTTCTCTAGCACTCCGTATTACCGGTTCCCATATTGTATTCATTTCTATGATTGGTCGGCTCAGGAGATTTTTGTGGCTTAGCATATGTGCTGATTCTTTAAGTTTACGAAATCAGCACTTATGCTAGGCCACCTGGTTTGAAATCTAGATTTATACTTCTCCTAACGTGGTTGTCAACTAAAGCTAGACAGTCCTGTTATTAACTCCAAGCTGGAAGAGGAAGAGGAAGAGGAAGGGGTAGATTGATAACTTTCTATGCGTAACAGAATGCAATCGCTTTGGTTGGAATTGGAACACAGCACGAAATCCCAATCGAACCGACCATAACAGCTACATTACGCGCACAGACTCTTTGAGAATGTTTGCAATACTATTAGAGGAATACCATGCAAACGGTCTGTAAACCTAATTGATGTTAATGCTGAATACGATGTGTGATATGATTGGAAGAGAAGGTAGTAGAAATTTGGGATTATTCTTTCTAACTTTCCTACAATCTTTCTGTCTTTCTCTTTCAAAACTTTCCATTCTGATTTCTTTTTTTTTTCTCCTTCCTTTTATTTTCCATTTGTTCTTTTTTGTCTTCTTTCGTTCTTCCAGGCTTTCCTTCGTTCATTGCGACCTTCCTCTTTCCTACCTTCATTTCTTTCGTTTTTCTTTATTCTCTTTCCTCACCTCATTTGATTCTCCCTTCCTTTCTTTGTTTCTTTCTGTCTTTCTTTCTTCTTGGCTTTTATTCATTTTTCCCTTCCTGTCTGCCACTCCTCTTTCCTTTCCTTCCCTCTTTCTTTTTTCCTCACATTTCTTTCCTACCTTCCTTTGTTCATTCCTAACTTCCTCCTTCCCTCCATTTGTTTGTTTCTTTCTTTCTTTCTTCTTGGCTTTTATTCATTTTTCCCTTCCTGTCTGCAACTCTTCTTTCCTTTCCTTCCCTCTTTCTTTTTTCCACGCATTTCTTTCCTACCTCCCTTTGTTCATTCCTAACTTCCTCCTTCACTCCATTTGTTTGTTTCTTTCTTTCTTTCTTCTTGGCTTTTATTCATTTTTCCCTTCCTGTCTGCCACTCTTCTTTCCTTTCCCTCTTTCTTTTTTCTTCGCATTTCTTTCCTACCATCCTTCGTTCATTCCTATCTTCCTCCTTCCCTCCATTTGTTTGTTTGTTTCTTTCTTTCTTCTTGGCTTTTATTCATTTTTCCCTTCCTGTCTGCCACTCTTCTTTCCTTTCCTTCCTTCTTTATTTGTTCCTCGCATTTCTTTCCTACCTCCCTTTGTTCATTCCTAACTTCCTCCTTCCCTCCATTTGTTTCTTTTGTTTCTTTCTTTCTTCTTGGCTTTTATTCATTTTTCCCTTCCTGTCTGCCACTCTTCTTTCCTTTCCTTCCCTCTTTCTTTTTTCCTCGCATTTCTTTCCTACCTTCCTTTGTTCATTCCTATCTTCCTCCTTCCCTCCATTTGTTTCTTTCTTTCTTTCTTTCTTCTTGGCTTTTATTCATTTTTCCCTTCCTGTATGCCACTCTTCTTTCCTTTCCCTCTTTCTTTTTTCTTCGCATTTCTTTCCTACCTTCCTTCGTTCATTCCTAACTTCCCCCTTTCCTCCATTTCTTTCTTTCTTTCCTTCTTTCTTTATTTCTTCCTTTCTTTCTTCTTGGCTTTTATTCATTTTTCCCTTCCTGTCTCCCACTCTTCTTTCCTTTCCTTCCCTCTTTCTTTTTTCCTCGCATTTCTTTCCTACCTTCCTTCGTTCATTCCTATCTTCCTCCTTCCCTCCATTTGTTTGTTTGTTTCTTTCTTTCTTCTTGGCTTTTATTCATTTTTCCCTTCCTGTCTGCCACTCTTCTTTCCTTTCCTTCCCTCTTTCTTTTTTCCTCGCATTTCTTTCCTACCTTCCTTCGTTCATTCCTATCTTCCTCCTTCCCTCCATTTGTTTCTTTCTTTCTTTCTTTCTTCTTGGCTTTTATTCATTTTTCCCTTCCTGTCTGCCACTCTTCTTTCCTTTCCTTCCCTCTTTCTTTTTTCCTCGCATTTCTTTCCTACCTTCCTTTGTTCATTCCTATCTTCCTCCTTCCCTCCATTTGTTTCTTTCTTTCTTTCTTCTTGGCTTTTATTCATTTTTCCCTTCCTGTCTGCCACTCTTCTTTCCTTTCCCTCTTTCTTTTTTCTTCGCATTTCTTTCCTACCTTCCTTCGTTCATTCCTAACTTCCCCCTTTCCTCCATTTCTTTCTTTCTTTCCTTCTTTCTTTATTTCTTTCTTTCTTTCTTCTTGGCTTTTATTCATTTTTCCCTTCCTGTCTCCCACTCTTCTTTCCTTTCCTTCCCTCTTTCTTTTTTCCTCGCATATCTTTCCTACCTTCCTTCGTTCATTCCTATCTTCCTCCTTCCCTCCATTTGTTTCTTTCTTTCTTTCTTTCTTCTTGGCTTTTATTCATTTTTCCCTTCCTGTCTGCCACTCTTCTTTCCTTTCCTTCCCTCTTTCTTTTTTCCTCGCATTTCTTTCCTACCTTCCTTCGTTCATTCCTATCTTCCTCCTTCCCTCCATTTGTTTCTTTCATTCTTTCTTTCTTCTTGGCTTTTATTCATTTTTCCCTTCCTGTCTGCCACACTTCTTTCCTTTCCTTCCCTCTTTCTTTTTTCCTCGCATTTCTTTCCTACCTTCCTTTGTTCATTCCTATCTTCCTCCTTCCCTCCATTTGTTTCTTTCTTTCTTTCTTTCTTCTTGGCTTTTATTCATTTTTCCCTTCCTGTCTGCCACTCTTCTTTCCTTTCCTTCCCTCTTTCTTTTTTCCTCGCATTTCTTTCCTACCTTCCTTCGTTCATTCCTAACTTCCCCCTTTCCTCCATTTCTTTCTTTCTTTCCTTCTTTCTTTATTTCTTTCTTTCTTTCTTCTTGGCTTTTATTCATTTTTCCCTTCCTGTCTGCCACTCTTCTTTCCTTTCCTTCCCTCTTTCTTTTTTCCTCGCATTTCTTTCCTACCTTCCTTCGTTCATTCCTAACTTCCCCCTTTCCTCCATTTCTTTCTTTCTTTCCTTCTTTCTTTATTTCTTTCTTTCTTTCTTCTTGGCTTTTATTCATTTTTCCCTTCCTGTCTCCCACTCTTCTTTCCTTTCCTTCCCTCTTTCTTTTTTCCTCGCATTTCTTTCCTACCTTCCTTTGTTCATTCCTATCTTCCTCCTTCCCTCCATTTGTTTGTTTCTTTCTTTCTTTCTTCTTGGCTTTTATTCATTTTTCCCTTCCTGTCTCCCACTCTTCTTTCCTTTCCTTCCCTCTTTCTTTTTTCCTCGCATTTCTTTCCTACCTTCCTTCGTTCATTCCTATCTTCCTCCTTCCCTCCATTTGTTTCTTTCTTTCTTTCTTTCTTCTTGGCTTTTATTCATTTTTCCCTTCCTGTCTGCCATTCTTCTTTCCTTTCCTTCCCTCTTTCTTTTTTCCTCGCATTTCTTTCCTACCTTCCTTCGTTCATTCCTATCTTCCTCCTTCCCTCCATTTGTTTCTTTCTTTCTTTCTTTCTTTCTTCTTGGCTTTTATTCATTTTTCCCTTCCTGTCTGCCATTCTTCTTTCCTTTCCTTCCCTCTTTCTTTTTTCCTCGCATTTCTTTCCTACCTTCCTTCGTTCATTCCTATCTTCCTCCTTCCCTCCATTTGTTTCTTTCTTTCTTTCTTTCTTCTTGGCTTTTATTCATTTTTCCCTTCCTGTCTGCCACTCTTCTTTCCTTTCCTTCCCTCTTTCTTTTTTCCTCGCATTTCTTTCCTACCTTCCTTCGTTCATTCCTATCTTCCTCCTTCCCTCCATTTGTTTCTTTCTTTCTTTCTTTCTTCTTGGCTTTTATTCATTTTCCCTTCCTGTCTGCCACTCTTCTTTCCTTTCCTTCCCTCTTTCTTTTTTCCTCGCATTTCTTTCCTACCTTCCTTCGTTCATTCCTATCTTCCTCCTTCCCTCCATTTGTTTCTTTCTTTCTTTCTTTCTTCTTGGCTTTTATTCATTTTTCCCTTCCTGTCTGCCACTCTTCTTTCCTTTCCTTCCCTCTTTCTTTTTTCCTCGCATTTCTTTCCTACCTTCCTTTGTTCATTCCTATCTTCCTCCTTCCCTCCATTTGTTTCTTTCTTTCTTTCTTTCTTCTTGGCTTTTATTCATTTTTCCCTTCCTGTCTGCCACTCTTCTTTCCTTTCCTTCCCTCTTTCTTTTTTCCTCGCATTTCTTTCCTACCTTCCTTCGTTCATTCCTAACTTCCCCCTTTCCTCCATTTCTTTCTTTCTTTCCTTCTTTCTTTATTTCTTTCTTTCTTTCTTCTTGGCTTTTATTCATTTTTCCCTTCCTGTCTGCCACTCTTCTTTCCTTTCCTTCCCTCTTTCTTTTTTCCTCGCATTTCTTTCCTACCTTCCTTCGTTCATTCCTAACTTCCCCCTTTCCTCCATTTCTTTCTTTCTTTCCTTCTTTCTTTATTTCTTTCTTTCTTTCTTCTTGGCTTTTATTCATTTTTCCCTTCCTGTCTCCCACTCTTCTTTCCTTTCCTTCCCTCTTTCTTTTTTCCTCGCATTTCTTTCCTACCTTCCTTTGTTCATTCCTATCTTCCTCCTTCCCTCCATTTGTTTCTTTCTTTCTTTCTTTCTTCTTGGCTTTTATTCATTTTTCCCTTCCTGTCTTCCACTCTTCTTTCCTTTCCTTCCCTCTTTCTTTTTTCCTCGCATTTCTTTCCTACCTTCCTTCGTTCATTCCTATCTTCCTCCTTCCCTCCATTTGTTTCTTTCTTTCTTTCTTTCTTCTTGGCTTTTATTCATTTTTCCCTTCCTGTCTGCCATTCTTCTTTCCTTTCCTTCCCTCTTTCTTTTTTCCTCGCATTTCTTTCCTACCTTCCTTCGTTCATTCCTATCTTCCTCCTTCCCTCCATTTGTTTCTTTCTTTCTTTCTTTCTTCTTGGCTTTTATCCATTTTTCCCTTCCTGTCTGCCATTCTTCTTTCCTTTCCTTCCCTCTTTCTTTTTTCCTCGCATTTCTTTCCTACCTTCCTTCGTTCATTCCTATCTTCCTCCTTCCCTCCATTTGTTTCTTTCTTTCTTTCTTTCTTCTTGGCTTTTATTCATTTTTCCCTTCCTGTCTGCCACTCTTCTTTCCTTTCCTTCCCTCTTTCTTTTTTCCTCGCATTTCTTTCCTACCTTCCTTCGTTCATTCCTATCTTCCTCCTTCCCTCCATTTGTTTCTTTCTTTCTTTCTTTCTTCTTGGCTTTTATTCATTTTTCCCTTCCTGTCTGCCACTCTTCTTTCCTTTCCTTCCCTCTTTCTTTTTTCCTCGCATTTCTTTCCTACCTTCCTTCGTTCATTCCTAACTTCCCCCTTTCCTCCATTTCTTTCTTTCTTTCCTTCTTTCTTTATTTCTTTCTTTCTTTCTTCTTGGCTTTTATTCATTTTTCCCTTCCTGTCTCCCACTCTTCTTTCCTTTCCTTCCCTCTTTCTTTTTTCCTCGCATTTCTTTCCTACCTTCCTTCGTTCATTCCTATCTTCCTCCTTCCCTCCATTTGTTTCTTTCTTTCTTTCTTTCTTCTTGGCTTTTATTCATTTTTCCCTTCCTGTCTGCCACTCTTCTTTCCTTTCCTTCCCTCTTTCTTTTTTCCTCGCATTTCTTTCCTACCTTCCTTCGTTCATTCCTATCTTCCTCCTTCCCTCCATTTGTTTCTTTCTTTCTTTCTTTCTTCTTGGCTTTTATTCATTTTTCCCTTCCTGTCTGCCATTCTTCTTTCCTTTCCTTCCCTCTTTCTTTTTTCCTCGCATTTCTTTCCTACCTTCCTTCGTTCATTCCTATCTTCCTCCTTCCCTCCATTTGTTTCTTTCTTTCTTTCTTTCTTCTTGGCTTTTATTCATTTTTCCCTTCCTGTCTGCCATTCTTCTTTCCTTTCCTTCCCTCTTTCTTTTTTCCTCGCATTTCTTTCCTACCTTCCTTCGTTCATTCCTATCTTCCTCCTTCCCTCCATTTGTTTCTTTCTTTCTTTCTTTCTTCTTGGCTTTTATCCATTTTTCCCTTCCTGTCTGCCATTCTTCTTTCCTTTCCTTCCCTCTTTCTTTTTTCCTCGCATTTCTTTCCTACCTTCCTTCGTTCATTCCTATCTTCCTCCTTCCCTCCATTTGTTTCTTTCTTTCTTTCTTTCTTCTTGGCTTTTATTCATTTTTCCCTTCCTGTCTGCCACTCTTCTTTCCTTTCCTTCCCTCTTTCTTTTTTCCTCGCATTTCTTTCCTACCTTCCTTCGTTCATTCCTATCTTCCTCCTTCCCTCCATTTGTTTCTTTCTTTCTTTCTTTCTTCTTGGCTTTTATTCATTTTTCCCTTCCTGTCTGCCACTCTTCTTTCCTTTCCTTCCCTCTTTCTTTTTTCCTCGCATTTCTTTCCTACCTTCCTTCGTTCATTCCTAACTTCCCCCTTTCCTCCATTTCTTTCTTTCTTTCCTTCTTTCTTTATTTCTTTCTTTCTTTCTTCTTGGCTTTTATTCATTTTTCCCTTCCTGTCTCCCACTCTTCTTTCCTTTCCTTCCCTCTTTCTTTTTTCCTCGCATTTCTTTCCTACCTTCCTTCGTTCATTCCTATCTTCCTCCTTCCCTCCATTTGTTTCTTTCTTTCTTTCTTTCTTCTTGGCTTTTATTCATTTTTCCCTTCCTGTCTGCCACTCTTCTTTCCTTTCCTTCCCTCTTTCTTTTTTCCTCGCATTTCTTTCCTACCTTCCTTCGTTCATTCCTATCTTCCTCCTTCCCTCCATTTGTTTCTTTCTTTCTTTCTTTCTTCTTGGCTTTTATTCATTTTTCCCTTCCTGTCTGCCATTCTTCTTTCCTTTCCTTCCCTCTTTCTTTTTTCCTCGCATTTCTTTCCTACCTTCCTTCGTTCATTCCTATCTTCCTCCTTCCCTCCATTTGTTTCTTTCTTTCTTTCTTTCTTCTTGGCTTTTATTCATTTTTCCCTTCCTGTCTGCCACTCTTCTTTCCTTTCCTTCCCTCTTTCTTTTTTCCTCGCATTTCTTTCCTACCTTCCTTCGTTCATTCCTATCTTCCTCCTTCCCTCCATTTCTTTCTTTCTTTCTTTCTTTCTTCTTGGCTTTTATTCATTTTCCCTTCCTGTCTGCCACTCTTCTTTCCTTTCCTTCCCTCTTTCTTTTTTCCTCGCATTTCTTTCCTACCTTCCTTCGTTCATTCCTATCTTCCTCCTTCCCTCCATTTGTTTCTTTCTTTCTTTCTTTCTTCTTGGCTTTTATTCATTTTTCCCTTCCTGTCTGCCACTCTTCTTTCCTTTCCTTCCCTCTTTCTTTTTTCCTCGCATTTCTTTCCTACCTTCCTTTGTTCATTCCTATCTTCCTCCTTCCCTCCATTTGTTTCTTTCTTTCTTTCTTTCTTCTTGGCTTTTATTCATTTTTCCCTTCCTGTCTGCCACTCTTCTTTCCTTTCCTTCCCTCTTTCTTTTTTCCTCGCATTTCTTTCCTACCTTCCTTCGTTCATTCCTAACTTCCCCCTTTCCTCCATTTCTTTCTTTCTTTCCTTCTTTCTTTATTTCTTTCTTTCTTTCTTCTTGGCTTTTATTCATTTTTCCCTTCCTGTCTGCCACTCTTCTTTCCTTTCCTTCCCTCTTTCTTTTTTCCTCGCATTTCTTTCCTACCTTCCTTCGTTCATTCCTAACTTCCCCCTTTCCTCCATTTCTTTCTTTCTTTCCTTCTTTCTTTATTTCTTTCTTTCTTTCTTCTTGGCTTTTATTCATTTTTCCCTTCCTGTCTCCCACTCTTCTTTCCTTTCCTTCCCTCTTTCTTTTTTCCTCGCATTTCTTTCCTACCTTCCTTTGTTCATTCCTATCTTCCTCCTTCCCTCCATTTGTTTCTTTCTTTCTTTCTTTCTTCTTGGCTTTTATTCATTTTTCCCTTCCTGTCTTCCACTCTTCTTTCCTTTCCTTCCCTCTTTCTTTTTTCCTCGCATTTCTTTCCTACCTTCCTTCGTTCATTCCTATCTTCCTCCTTCCCTCCATTTGTTTCTTTCTTTCTTTCTTTCTTCTTGGCTTTTATTCATTTTTCCCTTCCTGTCTGCCATTCTTCTTTCCTTTCCTTCCCTCTTTCTTTTTTCCTCGCATTTCTTTCCTACCTTCCTTCGTTCATTCCTATCTTCCTCCTTCCCTCCATTTGTTTCTTTCTTTCTTTCTTTCTTCTTGGCTTTTATCCATTTTTCCCTTCCTGTCTGCCATTCTTCTTTCCTTTCCTTCCCTCTTTCTTTTTTCCTCGCATTTCTTTCCTACCTTCCTTCGTTCATTCCTATCTTCCTCCTTCCCTCCATTTGTTTCTTTCTTTCTTTCTTTCTTCTTGGCTTTTATTCATTTTTCCCTTCCTGTCTGCCACTCTTCTTTCCTTTCCTTCCCTCTTTCTTTTTTCCTCGCATTTCTTTCCTACCTTCCTTCGTTCATTCCTATCTTCCTCCTTCCCTCCATTTGTTTCTTTCTTTCTTTCTTTCTTCTTGGCTTTTATTCATTTTTCCCTTCCTGTCTGCCACTCTTCTTTCCTTTCCTTCCCTCTTTCTTTTTTCCTCGCATTTCTTTCCTACCTTCCTTCGTTCATTCCTAACTTCCCCCTTTCCTCCATTTCTTTCTTTCTTTCCTTCTTTCTTTATTTCTTTCTTTCTTTCTTCTTGGCTTTTATTCATTTTTCCCTTCCTGTCTCCCACTCTTCTTTCCTTTCCTTCCCTCTTTCTTTTTTCCTCGCATTTCTTTCCTACCTTCCTTCGTTCATTCCTATCTTCCTCCTTCCCTCCATTTGTTTCTTTCTTTCTTTCTTTCTTCTTGGCTTTTATTCATTTTTCCCTTCCTGTCTGCCACTCTTCTTTCCTTTCCTTCCCTCTTTCTTTTTTCCTCGCATTTCTTTCCTACCTTCCTTCGTTCATTCCTATCTTCCTCCTTCCCTCCATTTGTTTCTTTCTTTCTTTCTTTCTTCTTGGCTTTTATTCATTTTTCCCTTCCTGTCTGCCATTCTTCTTTCCTTTCCTTCCCTCTTTCTTTTTTCCTCGCATTTCTTTCCTACCTTCCTTCGTTCATTCCTATCTTCCTCCTTCCCTCCATTTGTTTCTTTCTTTCTTTCTTTCTTCTTGGCTTTTATTCATTTTTCCCTTCCTGTCTGCCATTCTTCTTTCCTTTCATTCCCTCTTTCTTTTTTGCTCGCATTTCTTTCCTACCTTCCTTCGTTCATTCCTATCTTCCTCCTTCCCTCCATTTGTTTCTTTCTTTCTTTCTTTCTTCTTGGCTTTTATTCATTTTTCCCTTCCTGTCTGCCATTCTTCTTTCCTTTCCTTCCCTCTTTCTTTTTTCCTCGCATTTCTTTCCTACCTTCCTTCGTTCATTCCTATCTTCCTCCTTCCCTCCATTTGTTTCTTTCTTTCTTTCTTTCTTCTTGGCTTTTATCCATTTTTCCCTTCCTGTCTGCCATTCTTCTTTCCTTTCCTTCCCTCTTTCTTTTTTCCTCGCATTTCTTTCCTACCTTCCTTCGTTCATTCCTATCTTCCTCCTTCCCTCCATTTGTTTCTTTCTTTCTTTCTTTCTTCTTGGCTTTTATTCATTTTTCCCTTCCTGTCTGCCACTCTTCTTTCCTTTCCTTCCCTCTTTCTTTTTTCCTCGCATTTCTTTCCTACCTTCCTTCGTTCATTCCTATCTTCCTCCTTCCCTCCATTTGTTTCTTTCTTTCTTTCTTTCTTCTTGGCTTTTATTCATTTTTCCCTTCCTGTCTGCCACTCTTCTTTCCTTTCCTTCCCTCTTTCTTTTTTCCTCGCATTTCTTTCCTACCTTCCTTCGTTCATTCCTAACTTCCCCCTTTCCTCCATTTCTTTCTTTCTTTCCTTCTTTCTTTATTTCTTTCTTTCTTTCTTCTTGGCTTTTATTCATTTTTCCCTTCCTGTCTCCCACTCTTCTTTCCTTTCCTTCCCTCTTTCTTTTTTCCTCGCATTTCTTTCCTACCTTCCTTCGTTCATTCCTATCTTCCTCCTTCCCTCCATTTGTTTCTTTCTTTCTTTCTTTCTTCTTGGCTTTTATTCATTTTTCCCTTCCTGTCTGCCACTCTTCTTTCCTTTCCTTCCCTCTTTCTTTTTTCCTCGCATTTCTTTCCTACCTTCCTTCGTTCATTCCTATCTTCCTCCTTCCCTCCATTTGTTTCTTTCTTTCTTTCTTTCTTCTTGGCTTTTATTCATTTTTCCCTTCCTGTCTGCCATTCTTCTTTCCTTTCCTTCCCTCTTTCTTTTTTCCTCGCATTTCTTTCCTACCTTCCTTCGTTCATTCCTATATTCCTCCTTCCCTCCATTTGTTTCTTTCTTTCTTTCTTTCTTCTTGGCTTTTATTCATTTTTCCCTTCCTGTCTGCCATTCTTCTTTCCTTTCATTCCCTCTTTCTTTTTTGCTCGCATTTCTTTCCTACCTTCCTTCGTTCATTCCTATCTTCCTCCTTCCCTCCATTTGTTTCTTTCTTTCTTTCTTTCTTCTTGGCTTTTATTCATTTTTCCCTTCCTGTCTCCCACTCTTCTTTCCTTTCCTTCCCTCTTTCTTTTTTCCTCGCATTTCTTTCCAACCTTCCTTCGTTCATTCCTATCTTCCTCCTTCCCTCCATTTCTTTCTTTCTTTCTTTCTTTCTTCTTGGCTTTTATTCATTTTTCCCTTCCTGTCTGCCACTCTTCTTTCCTTTCCTTCCCTCTTTCTTTTTTCCTCGCATTTCTTTCCTACCTTCCTTCGTTCATTCCTAACTTCCCCCTTTCCTCCATTTCTTTCTTTCTTTCCTTCTTTCTTTATTTCTTTCTTTCTTTCTTCTTGGCTTTTATTCATTTTTCCCTTCCTGTCTGCCACTCTTCTTTCCTTTCCTTCCCTCTATCTTTTTTCCTCGCATTTCTTTCCTACCTTCCTTCGTTCATTCCTATCTTCCTCCTTCCCTCCATTTGTTTCTTTCTTTCTTTCTTTCTTCTTGGCTTTTATTCATTTTTCCCTTCCTGTCTGCCACTCTTCTTTCCTTTCCTTCCCTCTTTCTTTTTTCCTCGCATTTCTTTCCTACCTTCCTTCGTTCATTCCTATCTTCCTCCTTCCCTCCATTTGTTTCTTTCTTTCTTTCTTTCTTCTTGGCTTTTATTCATTTTTCCCTTCCTGTCTGCCATTCTTCTTTCCTTCCTTCCCTCTTTCTTTTTTCCTCGCATTTCTTTCCTACCTTCCTTCGTTCATTCCTATCTTCCTCCTTCCCTCCATTTGTTTGTTTCTTTCTTTCTTTCTTCTTGGCTTTTATTCATTTTTCCCTTCCTGTCTGCCATTCTTCTTTCCTTTCCTTCCCTCTTTCTTTTTTGCTCGCATTTCTTTCCTACCTTCCTTCGTTCATTCCTAACTTCCCCCTTTCCTCCATTTCTTTCTTTCTTTCCTTCTTTCTTTATTTCTTTCTTTCTTTCTTCTTGGCTTTTATTCATTTTTCCCTTCCTGTCTGCCACTCTTCTTTCCTTTCCTTCCCTCTTTCTTTTTTCCTCGCATTTCTTTCCTACCTTCCTTCGTTCATTCCTAACTTCCCCCTTTCCTCCATTTCTTTCTTTCTTTCCTTCTTTCTTTATTTCTTTCTTTCTTTCTTCTTGGCTTTTATTCATTTTTCCCTTCCTGTCTCCCACTCTTCTTTCCTTTCCTTCCCTCTTTCTTTTTTCCTCGCATTTCTTTCCTACCTTCCTTCGTTCATTCCTATCTTCCTCCTTCCCTCCATTTGTTTCTTTCTTTCTTTCTTTCTTCTTGGCTTTTATTCATTTTTCCCTTCCTGTCTGCCACTCTTCTTTCCTTTTCTTTCCTCTTTCTTTTTTCCTCGCATTTCTTTCCTACCTTCCTTCGTTCATTCCTATCTTCCTCCTTCCCTCCATTTGTTTCTTTCTTTCTTTCTTTCTTCTTGGCTTTTATTCATTTTTCCCTTCCTGTCTGCCATTCTTCTTTCCTTTCCTTCCCTCTTTCTTTTTTCCTCGCATTTCTTTCCTACCTTCCTTCGTTCATTCCTATCTTCCTCCTTCCCTCCATTAGTTTCTTTATTTCTTTCTTTCTTCTTGGCTTTTATTCATTTCTCCCTTCCTGTCTGCCACTCTTCTTTCCTTTCCTTCCCTCTTTCTTTTTTCCTCGCATTTCTTCCTACCTTCCTTCGTTCATTCCTAACTTCCCCCTTTCCTCCATTTCTTTCTTTCTTTCCTTCTTTCTTTATTTCTTTCTTTCTTTCTTCTTGGCTTTTATTCATTTTTCCCTTCCTGTCTCCCACTCTTCTTTCCTTTCCTTCCCTCTTTCTTTTTTCCTCGCATTTCTTACCTACCTTCCTTCGTTCATTCCTATCTTCCTCCTTCCCTCCATTTGTTTGTTTCTTTCTTTCTTCTTGGCTTTTATTCATTTTTCCCTTCCTGTCTGCCACTCTTCTTTCCTTTCCTTCCCTCTTTCTTTTTTCCTCGCATTTCTTTCCTACCTTCCTTCGTTCATTCCTATCTTCCTCCTTCCCTCCATTTATTTCTTTCTTTCTTTCTTTCTTCTTGGCTTTTATTCATTTTTCCCTTCCTGTCTGCCATTCTTCTTTCCTTTCATTCCCTCTTTCTTTTTTGCTCGCATTTCTTTCCTACCTTCCTTCGTTCATTCCTATCTTCCTCCTTCCCTCCATTTGTTTCTTTCTTTCTTTCTTTCTTCTTGGCTTTTATTCATTTTTCCCTTCCTGTCTCCCACTCTTCTTTCCTTTCCTTCCCTCTTTCTTTTTTCCTCGCATTTCTTTCCTACCTTCCTTCGTTCATTCCTAACTTCCCCCTTTCCTCCATTTCTTTCTTTCTTTCCTTCTTTCTTTATTTCTTTCTTTCTTTCTTCTTGGCTTTTATTCATTTTTCCCTTCCTGTCTCCCACTCTTCTTTCCTTTCCTTCCCTCTTTCTTTTTTCCTCGCATTTCTTTCCTACCTTCCTTCGTTCATTCCTATCTTCCTCCTTCCCTCCATTTGTTTCTTTCTTTCTTTTTTCTTCTTGGCTTTTATTCATTTTTCCCTTCCTGTCTGCCACTCTTTTTTCCTTTCCTTCCCTCTTTCTTTTTTCCTCGCATTTCTTTCCTACCTTCCTTTGTTCATTCCTAACTTCCTCCTTCCCTCCATTTGTTTCTTTCTTTCTTTCTTTCTTCTTGGCTTTTATTCATTTTTCCCTTCCTGTCTGCCACTCTTCTTTCCTTTCCCTCTTTCTTTTTTCTTCGCATTTCTTTCCTACCTTCCTTCGTTCATTCCTAACTTCCCCCTTTCCTCCATTTCTTTCTTTCTTTCCTTCTTTCTTTATTTCTTCCTTTCTTTCTTCTTGGCTTTTATTCATTTTTCCCTTCCTGTCTGCCACTCTTCTTTCCTTTCCTTCCCTCTTTCTTTTTTCCTCGCATTTCTTTCCTACCTTCCTTCGTTCATTCCTACCTTCCTCCTTCCCTCCATTTGTTTCTTTCTTTCTTTCTTTCTTCTTGGCTTTTATTCATTTTTCCCTTCCTGTCTGCCACTCTTCTTTCCTTTCCTTCGCTCTTTCTTTTTTCCTCGCATTTCTTTCCTACCTTCCTTCGTTCATTCCTATCTTCCTCCTTCCCTCCATTTGTTTCTTACTTTCTTTCTTTCTTCTTGGCTTTTATTCATTTTTCCCTTCCTGTCTGCCACTCTTCTTTCCTTTCCTTCCCTCTTTCTTTTTTCCTCGCATTTCTTTCCTACCTTCCTTCGTTCATTCCTATCTTCCTCCTTCCCTCCATTTGTTTCTTTCTATCTTTCTTTCTTCTTGGCTTTTATTCATTTTTCCCTTCCTGTCTGCCACTCTTCTTTCTTTTCCTTCCCTCTTTCTTTTTCCCTCGCATTTCTTTCCTACCTTCCTTCGTTCATTCCTATCTTCCTCCTTCCCTCCATTTGTTTGTTTCTTTCTTTCTTTCTTCTTGGATTTTATTCATTATTCCCATCCTGTCTGCCATTCTTCTTTCCTTTCCTTCCCTCTTTCTTTTTTCCTCGCATTTCTTTCCTACCTTCCTTCGTTCATTCCTATCTTCCTCCTTCCCTCCATTTGTTTCTTTCTTTCTTTCTTTCTTCTTGGCTTTTATTCATTTCTCCCTTCCTGTCTCCCACTCTTCTTTCCTTTCCTTCCCTCTTTCGTTTTTCCTCGCATTTCTTTCCTACCTTCCTTCGTTCATTCCTATCTTCCTCCTTCCCTCCATTTGTTTGTTTCTTTCTTTCTTTCTTCTTGGCTTTTATTCATTTTTCCCTTCCTGTCTGCCACTCTTCTTTCCTTTCCTTCCCTCTTTCTTTTTTCCTCGCATTTCTTTCCTACCTTCCTTCGTTCATTCCTATCTTCCTCCTTCCCTCCATTTGTTTCTTTCTTTCTTTCTTTCTTTCTTCTTGGCTTTTATTCATTTCTCCCTTCCTGTCTGCCACTCTTCTTTCCTTTCCTTCCCTCTTTCTTTTTTCCTCGCATTTCTTTCCTACCTTCCTTCGTTCATTCCTATCTTCCTCCTTCCCTCCATTTGTTTCTTTCTTTCTTTCTTTCTTCTTGGCTTTTATTCATTTTTCCCTTCCTGTCTGCCACTCTTCTTTCCTTTCCTTCCCTCTTTCTTTTTTCCTCGCATTTCTTTCCTACCTTCCTTCGTTCATTCCTATCTTCCTCCTTCCCTCCATTTGTTTCTTTCTTTCTTTCTTTCTTCTTGGCTTTTATTCATTTTTCCCTTCCTGTCTGCCATTCTTCTTTCCTTTCCTTCCCTCTTTCTTTTTTCCTCGCATTTCTTTCCTACCTTCCTTCGTTCATTCCTATCTTCCTCCTTCCCTCCATTTGTTTCTTTCTTTCTTTCTTTCTTCTTGGCTTTTATTCATTTTTCCCTTCCTGTCTGCCACTCTTCTTTCCTTTCCTTCCCTCTTTCTTTTTTCCTCGCATTTCTTTCCTACCTTCCTTCGTTCATTCCTAACTTCCCCCTTTCCTCCATTTCTTTCTTTCTTTCCTTCTTTCTTTATTTCTTTCTTTCTTTCTTCTTGGCTTTTATTCATTTTTCCCTTCCTGTCTCCCACTCTTCTTTCCTTTCCTTCCCTCTTTCTTTTTTCCTCGCATTTCTTTCCTACCTTCCTTCGTTCATTCCTATCTTCCTCCTTCCCTCCATTTGTTTCTTTCTTTCTTTCTTTCTTCTTGGCTTTTATTCATTTTTCCCTTCCTGTCTGCCACTCTTCTTTCCTTTTCTTTCCTCTTTCTTTTTTCCTCGCATTTCTTTCCTACCTTCCTTCGTTCATTCCTATCTTCCTCCTTCCCTCCATTTGTTTCTTTCTTTCTTTCTTTCTTCTTGGCTTTTATTCATTTTTCCCTTCCTGTCTGCCATTCTTCTTTCCTTTCCTTCCCTCTTTCTTTTTTCCTCGCATTTCTTTCCTACCTTCCTTCGTTCATTCCTATCTTCCTCCTTCCCTCCATTAGTTTCTTTATTTCTTTCTTTCTTCTTGGCTTTTATTCATTTCTCCCTTCCTGTCTGCCACTCTTCTTTCCTTTCCTTCCCTCTTTCTTTTTTCCTCGCATTTCTTCCTACCTTCCTTCGTTCATTCCTAACTTCCCCCTTTCCTCCATTTCTTTCTTTCTTTCCTTCTTTCTTTATTTCTTTCTTTCTTTCTTCTTGGCTTTTATTCATTTTTCCCTTCCTGTCTCCCACTCTTCTTTCCTTTCCTTCCCTCTTTCTTTTTTCCTCGCATTTCTTACCTACCTTCCTTCGTTCATTCCTATCTTCCTCCTTCCCTCCATTTGTTTGTTTCTTTCTTTCTTCTTGGCTTTTATTCATTTTTCCCTTCCTGTCTGCCACTCTTCTTTCCTTTCCTTCCCTCTTTCTTTTTTCCTCGCATTTCTTTCCTACCTTCCTTCGTTCATTCCTATCTTCCTCCTTCCCTCCATTTATTTCTTTCTTTCTTTCTTTCTTCTTGGCTTTTATTCATTTTTCCCTTCCTGTCTGCCATTCTTCTTTCCTTTCATTCCCTCTTTCTTTTTTGCTCGCATTTCTTTCCTACCTTCCTTCGTTCATTCCTATCTTCCTCCTTCCCTCCATTTGTTTCTTTCTTTCTTTCTTTCTTCTTGGCTTTTATTCATTTTTCCCTTCCTGTCTCCCACTCTTCTTTCCTTTCCTTCCCTCTTTCTTTTTTCCTCGCATTTCTTTCCTACCTTCCTTCGTTCATTCCTAACTTCCCCCTTTCCTCCATTTCTTTCTTTCTTTCCTTCTTTCTTTATTTCTTTCTTTCTTTCTTCTTGGCTTTTATTCATTTTTCCCTTCCTGTCTCCCACTCTTCTTTCCTTTCCTTCCCTCTTTCTTTTTTCCTCGCATTTCTTTCCTACCTTCCTTCGTTCATTCCTATCTTCCTCCTTCCCTCCATTTGTTTCTTTCTTTCTTTTTTCTTCTTGGCTTTTATTCATTTTTCCCTTCCTGTCTGCCACTCTTTTTTCCTTTCCTTCCCTCTTTCTTTTTTCCTCGCATTTCTTTCCTACCTTCCTTTGTTCATTCCTAACTTCCTCCTTCCCTCCATTTGTTTCTTTCTTTCTTTCTTTCTTCTTGGCTTTTATTCATTTTTCCCTTCCTGTCTGCCACTCTTCTTTCCTTTCCCTCTTTCTTTTTTCTTCGCATTTCTTTCCTACCTTCCTTCGTTCATTCCTAACTTCCCCCTTTCCTCCATTTCTTTCTTTCTTTCCTTCTTTCTTTATTTCTTCCTTTCTTTCTTCTTGGCTTTTATTCATTTTTCCCTTCCTGTCTGCCACTCTTCTTTCCTTTCCTTCCCTCTTTCTTTTTTCCTCGCATTTCTTTCCTACCTTCCTTCGTTCATTCCTACCTTCCTCCTTCCCTCCATTTGTTTCTTTCTTTCTTTCTTTCTTCTTGGCTTTTATTCATTTTTCCCTTCCTGTCTGCCACTCTTCTTTCCTTTCCTTCGCTCTTTCTTTTTTCCTCGCATTTCTTTCCTACCTTCCTTCGTTCATTCCTATCTTCCTCCTTCCCTCCATTTGTTTCTTACTTTCTTTCTTTCTTCTTGGCTTTTATTCATTTTTCCCTTCCTGTCTGCCACTCTTCTTTCCTTTCCTTCCCTCTTTCTTTTTTCCTCGCATTTCTTTCCTACCTTCCTTCGTTCATTCCTATCTTCCTCCTTCCCTCCATTTGTTTCTTTCTATCTTTCTTTCTTCTTGGCTTTTATTCATTTTTCCCTTCCTGTCTGCCACTCTTCTTTCTTTTCCTTCCCTCTTTCTTTTTCCCTCGCATTTCTTTCCTACCTTCCTTCGTTCATTCCTATCTTCCTCCTTCCCTCCATTTGTTTGTTTCTTTCTTTCTTTCTTCTTGGATTTTATTCATTATTCCCATCCTGTCTGCCATTCTTCTTTCCTTTCCTTCCCTCTTTCTTTTTTCCTCGCATTTCTTTCCTACCTTCCTTCGTTCATTCCTATCTTCCTCCTTCCCTCCATTTGTTTCTTTCTTTCTTTCTTTCTTCTTGGCTTTTATTCATTTCTCCCTTCCTGTCTCCCACTCTTCTTTCCTTTCCTTCCCTCTTTCGTTTTTCCTCGCATTTCTTTCCTACCTTCCTTCGTTCATTCCTATCTTCCTCCTTCCCTCCATTTGTTTGTTTCTTTCTTTCTTTCTTCTTGGCTTTTATTCATTTTTCCCTTCCTGTCTGCCACTCTTCTTTCCTTTCCTTCCCTCTTTCTTTTTTCCTCGCATTTCTTTCCTACCTTCCTTCGTTCATTCCTATCTTCCTCCTTCCCTCCATTTGTTTCTTTCTTTCTTTCTTTCTTTCTTCTTGGCTTTTATTCATTTCTCCCTTCCTGTCTGCCACTCTTCTTTCCTTTCCTTCCCTCTTTCTTTTTTCCTCGCATTTCTTTCCTACCTTCCTTCGTTCATTCCTATCTTCCTCCTTCCCTCCATTTGTTTCTTTCTTTCTTTCTTTCTTCTTGGCTTTTATTCATTTTTCCCTTCCTGTCTGCCACTCTTCTTTCCTTTCCTTCCCTCTTTCTTTTTTCCTCGCATTTCTTTCCTACCTTCCTTCGTTCATTCCTATCTTCCTCCTTCCCTCCATTTGTTTCTTTCTTTCTTTCTTTCTTCTTGGCTTTTATTCATTTT
Source organism: Acanthosepion lycidas (assembly GCA_963932145.1). Lineage (NCBI taxonomy): Eukaryota > Metazoa > Mollusca > Cephalopoda > Sepiida > Sepiidae > Acanthosepion > Acanthosepion lycidas. The sequence continues at coordinate 22,244,167 of OZ010606.1, read as the reverse complement.
TCCCTTCCTGTCTGCCATTCTTCTTTCCTTTCCTTCCCTCTTTCTTTTTTCCTCGCATTTCTTTCCTACCTTCCTTCGTTCATTCCTATCTTCCTCCTTCCCTCCATTTGTTTCTTTCTTCCTTTCTTTCTTCTTGGCTTTTATTCATTTCTCCCTTCCTGTCTCCCACTCTTCTTTCCTTTCCTTCCCTCTTTCGTTTTTCCTCGCATTTCTTTCCTACCTTCCTTCGTTCATTCCTATCTTCCTCCTTCCCTCCATTTGTTTGTTTCTTTCTTTCTTTCTTCTTGGCTTTTATTCATTTTTCCCTTCCTGTCTGCCACTCTTCTTTCCTTTCCTTCCCTCTTTCTTTTTTCCTCGCATTTCTTTCCTACCTTCCTTCGTTCATTCCTATCTTCCTCCTTCCCTCCATTTGTTTGTTTCTTTCTTTCTTTCTTCTTGGCTTTTATTCATTTCTCCCTTCCTGTCTGCCACTCTTCTTTCCTTTCCTTCCCTCTTTCTTTTTTCCTCGCATTTCTTTCCTACCTTCCTTCGTTCATTCCTATCTTCCTCCTTCCCTCCATTTGTTTCTTTCTTTCTTTCTTTCTTCTTGGCTTTTATTCATTTTTCACTTCCTGTCTGCCACTCTTCTTTCCTTTCCTTTCCTCTTTCTTTTTTCCTCGCATTTCTTTCCTACCTTCCTTCGTTCATTCCTATCTTCCTCCTTCCCTCCATTTGTTTCTTTCTTTCTTTCTTTCTTCTTGGCTTTTATTCATTTTTCCCTTCCTGTCTGCCACTCTTCTTTCCTTTCCTTCCCTCTTTCTTTTTTCCTCGCATTTCTTTCCTACCTTCCTTCGTTCATTCCTATCTTCCTCCTTCCCTCCATTTGTTTCTTTCTTTCTTTCTTTCTTCTTGGCTTTTATTCATTTTTCGCTTCCTGTCTGCCATTCTTCTTTCCTTTCCTTCCCTCTTTCTTTTTTCCTCGCATTTCTTTCCTACCTTCCTTCGTTCATTCCTATCTTCCTCCTTCCCTCCATTTGTTTCTTTCTTTCTTTCTTTCTTCTTGGCTTTTATTCATTTCTCCCTTCCTGTCTCCCACTCTTCTTTCCTTTCCTTCCCTCTTTCGTTTTTCCTCGCATTTCTTTCCTACCTTCCTTCGTTCATTCCTATCTTCCTCCTTCCCTCCATTTGTTTGTTTCTTTCTTTCTTTCTTCTTGGCTTTTATTCATTTTTCCCTTCCTGTCTGCCACTCTTCTTTCCTTTCCGTCCCTCTTTCTTTTTTCCTCGCATTTCTTTCCTACCTTCCTTCGTTCATTCCTATCTTCCTCCTTCCCTCCATTTGTTTCTTTCTTTCTTTCTTTCTTCTTGGCTTTTATTCATTTCTCACTTCCTGTCTGCCACTCTTCTTTCCTTTCCTTCCCTCTTTCTTTTTTCCTCGCATTTCTTTCCTACCTTCCTTCGTTCATTCCTATCTTCCTCCTTCCCTCCATTTGTTTCTTTCTTTCTTTCTTTCTTCTTGGCTTTTATTCATTTTTCACTTCCTGTCTGCCACTCTTCTTTCCTTTCCTTTACTCTTTCTTTTTTCCTCGTATTTCTTTCCTACCTTCCTTCGTTCATTCCTATCTTCCTCCTTCCCTCCATTTGTTTCTTTCTTTCTTTCTTTCTTCTTGGCTTTTATTCATTTTTCCCTTCCTGTCTGCCACTCTTCTTTCCTTTCCTTCCCTCTTTCTTTTTTCCTGGCATTTCTTTCCTACCTTCCTTCGTTCATTCCTATCTTCCTCCTTCCCTCCATTTGTTTCTTTCTTTCTATCTTTCTTTCTTCTTGGCTTTTATTCATTTTTCCCTTCCTGTCTGCCATTCTTCTTTCCTTTCCTTCCCTCTTTCTTTTTTCCTCGCATTTCTTTCCTACCTTCCTTCGTTCATTCCTATCTTCCTCCTTCCCTCCATTTGTTTCTTTCTTTCTTTCTTTCTTCTTGGCTTTTATTCATTTTTCCCTTCCTGTCTGCCACACTTCTTTCCTTTCCTTCCCTCTTTCTTTTTTCCTCGCATTTCTTTCCTACCTTCCTTCGTTCATTCCTATCTTCCTCCTTCCCTCCATTTGTTTGTTTCTTTCTGTCTTTCTTCTTGGCTTTTATTCATTTTTCCCTTCCTGTCTGCCACTCTTCTTTCCTTTCCTTCCCTCTTTCTTTTTTCCTCGCATTTCTTTCCTACCTTCCTTCGTTCATTCCTATCTTCCTCCTTCTCTCCATTTGTTTCTTTCTTTCTTTCTTTCTTCTTGGCTTTTATTCATTTTTCCCTTCCTGTCTGCCACTCTTCTTTCCTTTCCTTCCCTCTTTCTTTTTTCCTCGCATTTCTTTCCTACCTTCCTTCGTTCATTCCTATCTTCCTCCTTCCCTCCATTTGTTTGTTTCTTTCTTTCTTTCTTCTTGGCTTTTATTCATTTTTCCCTTCCTGTCTGCCACTCTTCTTTCCTTTCCTTCCCTCTTTCTTTTTTCCTCACATTTCTTTCCTACCTTCCTTCGTTCATTCCTATCTTCCTCCTTCCCTCCATTTGTTTCTGTCTTTCTTTCTTTCTTTCTTCTTGGCTTTTATTCATTTTTCCCTTCCTGTCTGCCACTCTTCTTTCCTTTCCTTCCCTCTTTCTTTTTTCCTCGCATTTCTTTCCTACCTTCCTTCGTTCATTCCTATCTTCCTCCTTCCCACCATTTGTTTCTTTCTTTCTTTCTTTCTTCTTGGCTTTTATTCATTTTTCCCTTCCTGTCTGCCACTCTTCTTTCCTTTCCTTCCCTCTTTCTTTTTTCCTCGCATTTCTTTCATACCTTCCTTTGTTCATTCCTGTCTTCCTCCTTCCCTCCATTTGTTTCTTTCTTTCCTTCTTTCTTTATTTCTTTCTTTCTTTCTTCTTGGCTTTTATTCATTTTTCCCTTCCTGTCTGCCACTCTTCTTTCCTTTCCTTCCCTCTTTGTTTTTTCCTCGCATTTCTTTCATACCTTCCTTTGTTCATTCCTGTCTTTCTCCTTCCCTCCATTTGTTTCTTTCTTTCTTTCTTTCTTCTTGGCTTTTATTCATTTTTCCCTTCCTGTCTGCCACTCTTCTTTCCTTTCCTTCCCTCTTTCTTTTTTCCTCGCATTTCTTTCATACCTTCCTTTGTTCATTCCTGTCTTCCTCCTTCCCTCCATTTGTTTCTTTCTTTCCTTCTTTCTTTATTTCTTTCTTTCTTTCTTCTTGGCTTTTATTCATTTTTCCCTTCCTGTCTGCCATTCTTCTTTCCTTTCCTTCCCTCTTTCTTTTTTCCTCGCATTTCTTTCATACCTTCCTTTGTTCATTCCTTTCTTCCTCCTTCCCTCCATTTGTTTCTTTCTTTCCTTCTTTCTTTATTTCTTTCTTTCTTTCTTCTTGGCTTTTATTCATTTCTCCCTTCCTGTCTGCCACTCTTCTTTCCTTTCCTTCCCTCTTTCTTTTTTCCTCGCATTTCTTTCCTACCTTCCTTCGTTCATTCCTATCTTCCTCCTTCCCTCCATTTGTTTGTTTGTTTCTTTCTTTCTTCTTGGCTTTTATTCATTTTTCCCTTCGTGTCTGCCACTCTTCTTTCCTTTCCTTCAATCTTTCTTTTTTCCACGCATTTCTTTCCTACCTTCCTTCGTTCATTCCTATCTTCCTCCTTCCCTCCATTTGTTTGATTCTTTCTTTCTTTCTTTCTTCTTGGCTTTTATTCATTTTTCCCTTCCTGTCTGCCACTCTTCTTTCCTTTCCTTCCCTCTTTCTTTTTTCCTCGCATTTCTTTCCTACCTTCCTTTGTTCATTCCTATCTTCCTCCTTCCCTCCATTTGTTTCTTTCTTTCCTTCTTTCTTTATTTCTTTCTTCTTGGCTTTTATTCATTTTTCCCTTCCTGTCTGCCACTCTTCTTTCCTTTCCTTCCCTCTTTCTTTTTTCCTCGCATTTCTTTCCTACCTTCCTTCGTTCATTCCTATCTTCCTCCTTCCCTCCATTTGTTTGTTTGTTGCTTTCTTTCTTCTTGGCTTTTATTCATTTTTCCCTTCCTGTCTGCCATTCTTCTTTCCTTTCCTTCCCTCTTTCTTTTTTCCTCGCACTTCTTTCCTACCTTCCTTCGTTCATTCCTATCTTCCTCCTTCCCTCCATTTGTTTGTTTGTTTCTTTCTTTCTTCTTGGCTTTTATTCATTTTTCCCTTCGTGTCTGCCACTCTTCTTTCCTTTCCTTCCCTCTTTCTTTTTTCCACGCATTTCTTTCCTACCTTCCTTCGTTCATTCCTATCTTCCTCCTTCCCTCCATTTGTTTGATTCTTTCTTTCTTTCTTTCTTCTTGGCTTTTATTCATTTTTCCCTTCCTGTCTGCCACTCTTCTTTCCTTTCCTTCCCTCTTTCTTTTTTCCTCGCATTTCTTTCCTACCTTCCTTTGTTCATTCCTATCTTCCTCCTTCCCTCCATTTGTTTCTTTCTTTCCTTCTTTCTTTCTTTCTTTCTTCTTGGCTTTTATTCATTTTTCCCTTCCTGTCTGCCACTCTTCTTTCCTTTCCTTCCCTCTTTCTTTTTTCCTCGCATTTCTTTCCTACCTTCCTTCGTTCATTCCTATCTTCCTCCTTCCCTCCATTTGTTTGTTTGTTGCTTTCTTTCTTCTTGGCTTTTATTCATTTTTCCCTTCCTGTCTGCCATTCTTCTTTCCTTTCCTTCCCTCTTTCTTTTTTCCTCGCACTTCTTTCCTACCTTCCTTCGTTCATTCCTATCTTCCTCCTTCCCTCCATTTGTTTGTTTGTTTCTTTCTTTCTTCTTGGCTTTTATTCATTTTTCCCTTCGTGTCTGCCACTCTTCTTTCCTTTCCTTCCCTCTTTCTTTTTTCCACGCATTTCTTTCCTACCTTCCTTTGTTCATTCCTATCTTCCTCCTTCCCTCCATTTGTTTGATTCTTTCTTTCTTTCTTTCTTCTTGGCTTTTATTCATTTTTCCCTTCCTGTCTGCCACTCTTCTTTCCTTTCCTTCCCTCTTTCTTTTTTCCTCGCATTTCTTTCCTACCTTCCTTTGTTCATTCCTATCTTCCTCCTTCCCACCATTTGTTTCTTTCTTTCTTTCTTTCTTCTTGGCTTTTATTCATTTTTCCCTTCCTGTCTGCCACTCTTCTTTCCTTTCCTTCCCTCTTTCTTTTTTCCTCGCATTTCTTTCCTACCTTCCTTCGTTCATTCCTATCTTCCTCCTTCCCTCCATTTGTTTCTTTCTTTCTTTCTTTCTTCTTGGCTTTTATTCATTTTTCCCTTCCTGTCTGCCACTCTTCTTTCCTTTCCTTCCCTCTTTCTTTTTTCCTCGCATTTCTTTCCTACCTTCCTTCGTTCATTCCTATCTTCCTCCTTCCCTCCATTTGTTTGTTTGTTTCTTTCTTTCTTCTTGGCTTTTATTCATTTTTCCCTTCCTGTCTACCACTCTTCTTTCCTTTCCTTCCCTCTTTCTTTTTTCCTCGCATTTCTTTCCAACCTTCCTTCGTTCATTCCTATCTTCCTCCTTCCCTCCATTTGTTTCTTTCTTTCTTTCTTTCTTCTTGGCTTTTATTCATTTTTCCCTTCCTGTCTGCCACTCTTCTTTCCTTTCCTTCCCTCTTTCTTTTTTCCTCGCATTTCTTTCCTACCTTCCTTCGTTCATTCCTATCTTCCTCCTTCCCTCCATTTGTTTGTTTCTTTCTTTCTTTCTTCTTGGCTTTTATTCATTTTTCCCTTCCTGTCTGCCACTCTTCTTTCCTTTCCTTCCCTCTTTCTTTTTTCCTCGCATTTCTTTCCTACCTTCCTTCGTTCATTCCTATCTTCCTCCTTTCCTCCATTTGTTTCTTTCTTTCTTTCTTTCTTCTTGGTTTTTATTCATTTTTCCCTTCCTGTCTGCCACTCTTCTTTCCTTTTCTTCCCTCTTTCTTTTTTCCTCGCATTTCTTTCCTACCTTCCTTCGTTCATTCCTATCTTCCTCCTTCCCTCCATTTGTTTCTTTCTTTCTTTCTTTCTTCTTGGCTTTTATTCATTTTTCCCTTCCTGTCTGCCACTCTTCTTTCCTTTCCTTCCCTCTTTCTTTTTTCCTCGCATTTCTTTCCTACCTTCCTTCGTTCATTCCTATCTTCCTCCTTCCCTCCATTTGTTTGTTTCTTTCTTTCTTTCTTCTTGGCTTTTATTCATTTTTCCCTTCCTGTCTACCACTCTTCTTTCCTTTCCTTCCCTCTTTCTTTTTTCCTCGCATTTCTTTCCTACCTTCCTTCGTTCATTCCTGTCTTCCTCCTTCCCTCCATTTGTTTCTTTCTTTCCTTCTTTCTTTATTTCTTTCTTTCTTTCTTCTTGGCTTTTATTCATTTTTCCCTTCCTGTCTGCCACTCTTCTTTCCTTTCCTTCCCTCTTTGTTTTTTCCTCGCATTTCTTTCATACCTTCCTTTGTTCATTCCTGTCTTTCTCCTTCCCTCCATTTGTTTCTTTCTTTCTTTCTTTCTTCTTGGCTTTTATTCATTTTTACCTTCCTGTCTGCCACTCTTCTTTCCTTTCCTTCCCTCTTTCTTTTTTCCTCGCATTTCTTTCATACCTTCCTTTGTTCATTCCTGTCTTCCTCCTTCCCTCCATTTGTTTCTTTCTTTCCTTCTTTCTTTATTTCTTTCTTTCTTTCTTCTTGGCTTTTATTCATTTTTCCCTTCCTGTCTGCCATTCTTCTTTCCTTTCCTTCCCTCTTTCTTTTTTCCTCGCATTTCTTTCATACCTTCCTTTGTTCATTCCTGTCTTCCTCCTTCCCTCCATTTGTTTCTTTCTTTCCTTCTTTCTTTATTTCTTTCTTTCTTTCTTCTTGGCTTTTATTCATTTTTCCCTTCCTGTCTGCCACTCTTCTTTCCTTTCCTTCCCTCTTTCTTTTTTCCTCGCATTTCTTTCATACCTTCCTTTGTTCATTCCTGTCTTCCTCCTTCCCTCCATTTGTTTCTTTCTTTCCTTCTTTCTTTATTTCTTTCTTTCTTTCTTCTTGGCTTTTATTCATTTTTCCCTTCCTGTCTGCCATTCTTCTTTCCTTTCCTTCCCTCTTTCTTTTTTCCTCGCATTTCTTTCCTACCTTCCTTCGTTCATTCCTATCTTCCTCCTTCCCTCCATTTGTTTGTTTGTTTCTTTCTTTCTTCTTGGCTTTTATTCATTTTTCCCTTCGTGTCTGCCACTCTTCTTTCCTTTCCTTCCCTCTTTCTTTTTTCCTCGCATTTCTTTCCTACCTTCCTTCGTTCATTCCTATCTTCCTCCTTCACTCCATTTGTTTGATTCTTTCTTTCTTTCTTTCTTCTTGGCTTTTATTCATTTTTCCCTTCCTGTCTGCCACTCTTCTTTCCTTTCCTTCCCTCTTTCTTTTTTCCTCGCATTTCTTTCCTACCTTCCTTCGTTCATTCCTGTCTTCCTCCTTCCCTCCATTTGTTTCTTTCTTTCCTTCTTTCTTTATTTCTTTCTTTCTTTCTTCTTGGCTTTTATTCATTTTTCCCTTCCTGTCTGCCACTCTTCTTTCCTTTCCTTCCCTCTTTGTTTTTTCCTCGCATTTCTTTCATACCTTCCTTTGTTCATTCCTGTCTTTCTCCTTCCCTCCATTTGTTTCTTTCTTTCTTTCTTTCTTCTTGGCTTTTATTCATTTTTCCCTTCCTGTCTGCCACTCTTCTTTCCTTTCCTTCCCTCTTTCTTTTTTCCTCGCATTTCTTTCCTACCTTCCTTCGTTCATTCCTATCTTCCTCCTTCCCTCCATTTGTTTGTTTCTTTCTTTCTTTCTTCTTGGCTTTTATTCATTTTTCCCTTCCTGTCTACCACTCTTCTTTCCTTTCCTTCCCTCTTTCTTTTTTCCTCGCATTTCTTTCCTACCTTCCTTCGTTCATTCCTGTCTTCCTCCTTCCCTCCATTTGTTTCTTTCTTTCCTTCTTTCTTTATTTCTTTCTTTCTTTCTTCTTGGCTTTTATTCATTTTTCCCTTCCTGTCTGCCACTCTTCTTTCCTTTCCTTCCCTCTTTGTTTTTTCCTCGCATTTCTTTCATACCTTCCTTTGTTCATTCCTGTCTTTCTCCTTCCCTCCATTTGTTTCTTTCTTTCTTTCTTTCTTCTTGGCTTTTATTCATTTTTACCTTCCTGTCTGCCACTCTTCTTTCCTTTCCTTCCCTCTTTCTTTTTTCCTCGCATTTCTTTCATACCTTCCTTTGTTCATTCCTGTCTTCCTCCTTCCCTCCATTTGTTTCTTTCTTTCCTTCTTTCTTTATTTCTTTCTTTCTTTCTTCTTGGCTTTTATTCATTTTTCCCTTCCTGTCTGCCATTCTTCTTTCCTTTCCTTCCCTCTTTCTTTTTTCCTCGCATTTCTTTCATACCTTCCTTTGTTCATTCCTGTCTTCCTCCTTCCCTCCATTTGTTTCTTTCTTTCCTTCTTTCTTTATTTCTTTCTTTCTTTCTTCTTGGCTTTTATTCATTTTTCCCTTCCTGTCTGCCACTCTTCTTTCCTTTCCTTCCCTCTTTCTTTTTTCCTCGCATTTCTTTCATACCTTCCTTTGTTCATTCCTGTCTTCCTCCTTCCCTCCATTTGTTTCTTTCTTTCCTTCTTTCTTTATTTCTTTCTTTCTTTCTTCTTGGCTTTTATTCATTTTTCCCTTCCTGTCTGCCATTCTTCTTTCCTTTCCTTCCCTCTTTCTTTTTTCCTCGCATTTCTTTCCTACCTTCCTTCGTTCATTCCTATCTTCCTCCTTCCCTCCATTTGTTTGTTTGTTTCTTTCTTTCTTCTTGGCTTTTATTCATTTTTCCCTTCGTGTCTGCCACTCTTCTTTCCTTTCCTTCCCTCTTTCTTTTTTCCTCGCATTTCTTTCCTACCTTCCTTCGTTCATTCCTATCTTCCTCCTTCCCTCCATTTGTTTCTTTCTTTCCTTCTTTCTTTATTTCTTTCTTTCTTCTTGGCTTTTATTCATTTTTCCCTTCCTGTCTGCCACTCTTCTTTCCTTTCCTTCCCTCTTTCTTTTTTCCTCGCATTTCTTTCCTACCTTCCTTCGTTCATTCCTATCTTCCTCCTTCCCTCCATTTGTTTCTTTCTTTCTTTCTTTCTTCTTGGCTTTTATTAATTTTTCCCTTCCTGTCTGCCACTCTTCTTTCCTTTCCTTCCCTCTTTCTTTTTTCCTCGCATTTCTTTCCTACCTTCCTTCGTTCATTCCTATCTTCCTCCTTCCCTCCATTTGTTTGTTTGTTTCTTTCTTTCTTCTTGGCTTTTATTCATTTTTCCCTTCCTGTCTACCACTCTTCTTTCCTTTCCTTCCCTCTTTCTTTTTTCCTCGCATTTCTTTCCAACCTTCCTTCGTTCATTCCTATCTTCCTCCTTCCCTCCATTTGTTTGTTTCTTTCTTTCTTTCTTCTTGGCTTTTATTCATTTTTCCCTTCCTGTCTGCCACTCTTCTTTCCTTTCCTTCCCTCTTTCTTTTTTCCTCGCATTTCTTTCCTACCTTCCTTCGTTCATTCCTATCTTCCTCCTTCCCTCCATTTGTTTGTTTCTTTCTTTCTTTCTTCTTGGCTTTTATTCATTTTTCCCTTCCTGTCTGCCACTCTTCTTTCCTTTCCTTCCCTCTTTCTTTTTTCCTCGCATTTCTTTCCTACCTTCCTTCGTTCATTCCTATCTTCCTCCTTCCCTCCATTTGTTTCTTTCTTTCTTTCTTTCTTCTTGGTTTTTATTCATTTTTCCCTTCCTGTCTGCCACTCTTCTTTCCTTTTCTTCCCTCTTTCTTTTTTCCTCGCATTTCTTTTCTACCTTCCTTCGTTCATTCCTATCTTCCTCCTTCCCTCCATTTGTTTCTTTCTTTCTTTCTTTCTTTCTTCTTGGCTTTTATTCATTTTTCCCTTCCTGTCTGCCACTCTTCTTTCCTTTCCTTCCCGCTTTCTTTTTTCCTCGCATTTCTTTCCTACCTTCCTTCGTTCATTCCTATCTTCCTCCTTCCCTCCATTTGTTTGTTTGTTTGTTTCTTTCTTCTTGGCTTTTATTCATTTTTCCCTTCCTGTCTACCACTCTTCTTTCCTTTCCTTCCCTCTTTCTTTTTTCCTCGCATTTCTTTCCTACCTTCCTTCGTTCATTCCTATCTTCCTCCTTCCCTCCATTTGTTTCTTTCTTTCTTTCTTTCTTCTTGGCTTTTATTCATTTTTCCCTTCCTGTCTGCCACTCTTCTTTCCTTTCCTTCCCTCTTTCTTTTTTCCTCGCATTTCTTTCCTACCTTCCTTCGTTCATTCCTATCTTCCTCCTTCCCTCCATTTGTTTGTTTCTTTCTTTCTTTCTTCTTGGCTTTTATTCATTTTTCCCTTCCTGTCTGCCACTCTTCTTTCCTTTCCTTCCCTCTTTCTTTTTTCCTCGCATTTCTTTCCTACCTTCCTTCCTTCATTCCTATCTTCCTCCTTCCCTCCATTTGTTTGTTTGTTTCTTTCTTTCTTCTTGGCTTTTATTCATTTTTCCCTTCCTGTCTGCCACTCTTCTTTCCTTTTCTTCCCTCTTTCGTTTTTCCTCGTATTTCTTTCCTACCTTCCTTCGTTCATTCCTATCTTCCTCCTTCCCTCCATTTGTTTGTTTGTTTCTTTCTTTCTTCTTGGCTTTTATTCATTTTTCCCTTCCTGTCTACCACTCTTCTTTCCTTTCCTTCCCTCTTTCTTTTTTCCTCGCATTTCTTTCCAACCTTCCTTCGTTCATTCCTATCTTCCTCCTTCCTTCCATTTGTTTCTTTCTTTCTTTCTTTCTTCTTGGCTTTTATTCATTTTTCCCTTCCTGACTGCCACTCTTCTTTCCTTTCCTTCCCTCTTTCTTTTTTCCTCGCATTTCTTTCCTACCTTCCTTCGTTCATTCCTATCTTCCTCCTTCCCTCCATTTGTTTCTTTCTTTCTTTCTTTCTTCTTGGCTTTTATTCATTTTTCCCTTCCTGTCTGCCACTCTTCTTTCCTTTCCTTCCCTCTTTCTTTTTTCCTCGCATTTCTTTCCTACCTTCCTTCGTTCATTCCTATCTTCCTCCTTCCCTCCATTTGTTTCTTTCTTTCTTTCTTTCTTTCTTCTTGGCTTTTATTCATTTTTCCCTTCCTGTCTGCCACTCTTCTTTCCTTTCCTTCCCTCTTTCTTTTTTCCTCGTATTTCTTTCCTACCTTCCTTCGTTCATTCCTATCTTCCTCCTTCCCTCCATTTGTTTCTTTCTTTCTTTCTTTCTTCTTGGCTTTTATTCATTTTTCCCTTCCTGTCTGCCACTCTTCTTTCCTTTCCTTCCCTCTTTCTTTTTTCCTCGTATTTCTTTCCTACCTTCCTTCGTTCATTCCTATCTTCCTCCTTCCCTCCATTTGTTTCTTTCTTTCTTTCTTTCTTCTTGGCTTTTATTCATTTTTCCCTTCCTGTCTGCCACTCTTCTTTCCTTTCCTTCCCTCTTTCTTTTTTCCTCGCATTTCTTTCCTACCTTCCTTCGTTCATTCCTATCTTCCTCCTTCCCTCCATTTGTTTGTTTGTTTCTTTCTTTCTTCTTGGCTTTTATTCATTTTTCCCTTCCTGTCTGCCACTCTTCTTTCCTTTTCTTCCCTCTTTCTTTTTTCCTCGCATTTCTTTCCTACCTTCCTTCGTTCATTCCTATCTTCCTCCTTCCCTCCATTTGTTTCTTTCTTTCTTTCTTTCTTCTTGGCTTTTATTCATTTTTCCCTTCCTGTCTGCCACTCTTCTTTCCTTTCCTTCCCTCTTTCTTTTTTCCTCGCATTTCTTTCCTACCTTCCTTCCTTCATTCCTATCTTCCTCCTTCCCTCCATTTGTTTGTTTGTTTCTTTCTTTCTTCTTGGCTTTTATTCATTTTTCCCTTCCTGTCAGCCACTCTTCTTTCCTTTTCTTCCCTCTTTCGTTTTTCCTCGTATTTCTTTCCTACCTTCCTTCGTTCATTCCTATCTTCCTCCTTACCTCCATTTGTTTGTTTCTTTCTTTCTTCTTGGCTTTTATTCATTTTTCCCTTCCTGTCTACCACTCTTCTTTCCTTTCCTTCCCTCTTTCTTTTTTCCTCGCATTTCTTTCCAACCTTCCTTCGTTCATTCCTATCTTCCTCCTTCCCTCCATTTGTTTCTTTCTTTCTTTCTTTCTTCTTGGCTTTTATTCATTTTTCCCTTCCTGTCTGCCACTCTTCTTTCCTTTCCTTCCCTCTTTCTTTTTTCCTCGCATTTCTTTCCTACCTTCCTTCGTTCATTCCTATCTTCCTCCTTCCCTCCATTTGTTTCTTTCTTTCTTTCTTTCTTCTTGGCTTTTATTCATTTTTCCCTTCCTGTCTACCACTCTTCTTTCCTTTCCTTCCCTCTTTCTTTTTTCCTCGCATTTCTTTCCAACCTTCCTTCGTTCATTCCTATCTTCCTCCTTCCCTCCATTTGTTTCTTTCTTTCTTTCTTTCGTCTTGGCTTTTATTCATTTTTCCCTTCCTGTCTGCCACTCTTCTTTCCTTTCCTTCCCTCTTTCTTTTTTCCTCGCATTTCTTTCCTACCTTCCTTCGTTCATTCCTATCTTCCTCCTTCCCTCCATTTGTTTCTTTCTTTCTTTCTTTCTTCTTGGCTTTTATTCATTTTTCCCTTCCTGTCTGCCACTCTTCTTTCCTTTCCTTCCCTCTTTCTTTTTTCCTCGTATTTCTTTCCTACCTTCCTTCGTTCATTCCTATCTTCCTCCTTCCCTCCATTTGTTTCTTTCTTTCTTTCTTTCTTCTTGGCTTTTATTCATTTTTCCCTTCCTGTCTACCACTCTTCTTTCCTTTCCTTCCCTCTTTCTTTTTTCCTCGCATTTCTTTCCTACCTTCCTTCCTTCATTCCTAACTTCCTCCTTCCCTCCATTTGTTTCTTTCTTTCTTTCTTCTTGGCTTTTATTCATTTTTCCCTTCCTGTCTGCCACTCTTCTTTCCTTTCCTTCCCTCTTTCGTTTTTCCTCGTATTTCTTTCCTACCTTCCTTCGTTCATTCCTATCTTCCTCCTTCCCTCCATTTGTTTGTTTGTTTGTTTCTTTCTTCTTGGCTTTTATTCATTTTTCCCTTCCTGTCTACCACTCTTCTTTCCTTTCCTTCCCTCTTTCTTTTTTCCTCGCATTTCTTTCCAACCTTCCTTCGTTCATTCCTATCTTCCTCTTCCCTCCATTTGTTTCTTTCTTTCTTTCTTTCTTCTTGGCTTTTATTCATTTTTCCCTTCCTGTCTGCCACTCTTCTTTCCTTTCCTTCCCTCTTTCTTTTTTCCTCGCATTTCTTTCCTACCTTCCTTCGTTCATTCCTATCTTCCTCCTTCCCTCCATTTGTTTCTTTCTTTCTTTCTTTCTTCTTGGCTTTTATTCATTTTTCCCTTCCTGTCTGCCACTCTTCTTTCCTTTCCTTCCCTCTTTCTTTTTTCCTCGCATTTCTTTCCTACCTTCCTTCGTTCATTCCTATCTTCCTCCTTCCCTCCATTTGTTTCTTTCTTTCTTTCTTTCTTCTTGGCTTTTATTCATTTTTCCCTTCCTGTCTGCCACTCTTCTTTCCTTTCCTTCCCTCTTTCTTTTTTCCTCGCATTTCTTTCCTACCTTCCTTCGTTCATTCCTATCTTCCTCCTTCCCTCCATTTGTTTCTTTCTTTCTTTCTTTCTCCTTGGCTTTTATTCATTTTTCCCTTCCTGTCTGCCACTCTTCTTTCCTTTCCTTCCCTCTTTCTTTTTTCCTCGCATTTCTTTCCTACCTTCCTTCGTTCATTCCTATCTTCCTCCTTCCCTCCATTTGTTTCTTTCTTTCTTTCTTTCTTCTTGGCTTTTATTCATTTTTCCCTTCCTGTCTGCCACTCTTCTTTCCTTTCCTTCCCTCTTTCTTTTTTCCTCGCATTTCTTTCCTACCTTCCTTCCTTCATTCCTATCTTCCTCCTTCCCTCCATTTGTTTGTTTGTTTCTTTCTTTCTTCTTGGCTTTTATTCATTTTTCCCTTCCTGTCAGCCACTCTTCTTTCCTTTTCTTCCCTCTTTCGTTTTTCCTCGTATTTCTTTCCTACCTTCCTTCGTTCATTCCTATCTTCCTCCTTACCTCCATTTGTTTGTTTCTTTCTTTCTTCTTGGCTTTTATTCATTTTTCCCTTCCTGTCTACCACTATTCTTTCCTTTCCTTCCCTCTTTCTTTTTTCCTCGCATTTCTTTCCAACCTTCCTTCGTTCGTTCCTATCTTCCTCCTTCCCTCCATTTGTTTCTTTCTTTCTTTCTTTCTTCTTGGCTTTTATTCATTTTTCCCTTCCTGTCTGCCACTCTTCTTTCCTTTCCTTCCCTCTTTCTTTTTTCCTCGCATTTCTTTCCTACCTTCCTTCGTTCATTCCTATCTTCCTCCTTCCCTCCATTTGTTTCTTTCTTTCTTTCTTTCTTCTTGGCTTTTATTCATTTTTCCCTTCCTGTCTGCCACTCTTCTTTCCTTTCCTTCCCTCTTTCTTTTTTCCTCGTATTTCTTTCCTACCTTCCTTCGTTCATTCCTATCTTCCTCCTTCCCTCCATTTGTTTCTTTCTTTCTTTCTTTCTTCTTGGCTTTTATTCATTTTTCCCTTCCTGTCTACCACTCTTCTTTCCTTTCCTTCCCTCTTTCTTTTTTCCTCGCATTTCTTTCCTACCTTCCTTCCTTCATTCCTAACTTCCTCCTTCCCTCCATTTGTTTCTTTCTTTCTTTCTTTCTTCTTGGCTTTTATTCATTTTTCCCTTCCTGTCTGCCACTCTTCTTTCCTTTCCTTCCCTCTTTCGTTTTTCCTCGTATTTCTTTCCTACCTTCCTTCGTTCATTCCTATCTTCCTCCTTCCCTCCATTTGTTTGTTTGTTTCTTTCTTTCTTCTTGGCTTTTATTCATTTTTCCCTTCCTGTCTACCACTCTTCTTTCCTTTCCTTCCCTCTTTCTTTTTTCCTCGCATTTCTTTCCAAACTTCCTTCGTTCATTCCTATCTTCCTCCTTCCCTCCATTTGTTTCTTTCTTTCTTTCTTTCTTCTTGGCTTTTATTCATTTTTCCCTTCCTGTCTGCCACTCTTCTTTCCTTTCCTTCCCTCTTTCTTTTTTCCTCGCATTTCTTTCCTACCTTCCTTCGTTCATTCCTATCTTCCTCCTTCCCTCCATTTGTTTGTTTGTTTCTTTCTTTCTTCTTGGCTTTTATTCATTTTTCCCTTCCTGTCTACCACTCTTCTTTCCTTTTCTTCCCTCTTTCTTTTTTCCTCGCATTTCTTTCCAACCTTCCTTCGTTCATTCCTATCTTCCTCCTTCCCTCCATTTGTTTCTTTCTTTCTTTCTTTCGTCTTGGCTTTTATTCATTTTTCCCTTCCTGTCTGCCACTCTTCTTTCCTTTCCTTCCCTCTTTCTTTTTTCCTCGCATTTCTTTCCTACCTTCCTTCGTTCATTCCTATCTTCCTCCTTCCCTCCATTTGTTTCTTTCTTTCTTTCTTTCTTCTTGGCTTTTATTCATTTTTCCCTTCCTGTCTGCCACTTTTCTTTCCTTTCCTTCCCTCTTTCTTTTTTCCTCGTATTTCTTTCCTACCTTCCTTCGTTCATTCCTATCTTCCTCCTTCCCTCCATTTGTTTCTTTCTTTCTTTCTTTCTTCTTGGCTTTTATTCATTTTTCCCTTCCTGTCTACCACTCTTCTTTCCTTTCCTTCCCTCTTTCTTTTTTCCTCGCATTTCTTTCCTACCTTCCTTCTTTCATTCCTAACTTCCTCCTTCCCTCCATTTGTTTCTTTCTTTCTTTCTTCTTGGCTTTTATTCATTTTTCCCTTCCTGTCTGCCACTCTTCTTTCCTTTCCTTCCCTCTTTCGTTTTTCCTCGTATTTCTTTCCTACCTTCCTTCGTTCATTCCTATCTTCCTCCTTCCCTCCATTTGTTTGTTTGTTTGTTTCTTTCTTCTTGGCTTTTATTCATTTTTCCCTTCCTGTCTACCACTCTTCTTTCCTTTCCTTCCCTCTTTCTTTTTTCCTCGCATTTCTTTCCAACCTTCCTTCGTTCATTCCTATCTTCCTCCTTCCCTCCATTTGTTTCTTTCTTTCTTTCTTTCTTCTTGGCTTTTATTCATTTTTCCCTTCCTGTCTGCCACTCTTCTTTCCTTTCCTTCCCTCTTGCTTTTTTCCTCGCATTTCTTTCCTACCTTCCTTCGTTCATTCCTATCTTCCTCCTTCCCTCCATTTGTTTCTTTCTTTCTTTCTTTCTTCTTGGCTTTTATTCATTTTTCCCTTCCTGTCTGCCACTCTTCTTTCCTTTCCTTCCCTCTTTCTTTTTTCCTCGCATTTCTTTCCTACCTTCCTTCGTTCATTCCTATCTTCCTCCTTCCCTCCATTTGTTTGTTTCTTTCTTTGTTTCTCCTTGGCTTTTATTCATTTTTCCCTTCCTGTCTGCCACTCTTCTTTCCTTTCCTTCCCTCTTTCTTTTTTCCTCGCATTTCTTTCCTACCTTCCTTCCTTCATTCCTAACTTCCTCCTTCCCTCCATTTGTTTGTTTCTTTCTTTCTTTCTTCTTGGCTTTTATTCATTTTTCCCTTCCTGTCTGCCACTCTTCTTTCCTTTCCTTCCCTCTTTCTTTTTTCCTCGCATTTCTTTCCTACCTTCCTTCGTTCATTCCTATCTTCCTCCTTCCCTCCATTTGTTTGTTTCTTTCTTTCTTTCTTCTTGGCTTTTATTCATTTTTCCCTTCCTGTCTGCCACTCTTCTTTCCTTTCCTTCCCTCTTTCTTTTTTCCTCACATTTCTTTCCTACCTTCCTTCGTTCATTCCTAACTTCCTCCTTCCCTCCATTTGTTTGTTTGTTTCTTTCTTCTTGGCTTTTATTCATTTTTCCCTTCCTGTCTGCCACTCTTCTTTCCTTTCCTTCCCTCTTTCTTTTTTCCTCACATTTCTTTCCTACCTTCCTTCGTTCATTCCTAACTTCCTCCTTCCCTCAATTTGTTTGTTTGTTTCTTTGTTTCTCCTTGGCTTTTATTCATTTTTCCCTTCCTGTCTGCCACTCTTCTTTCCTTTCCTTCCCTCTTTCTTTTTTCCTCACATTTCTTTCCTACCTTCCTTCGTTCATTCCTAACTTCCTCCTTCCTTCCATTTGTTTGTTTCTTTCTTTCTTTCTTCTTGGCTTTTATTCATTTTTCCCTTCCTGTCTGCCACTCTTCTTTCCTTTCCTTCACTCTTTCTTTTTTCCTCGCATTTCTTTCCTACCTTCCTTCGTTCATTCCTATCTTCCTCCTTCCCTCCATTTGTTTCTTTCTTTCTTTCTTTCTTCTTGGCTTTTATTCATTTTTCCCTTCCTGTCTGCCACTCTTCTTTCCTTTCCTTCCCTCTTTCTTTTTTCCTCGCATTTCTTTCCTACCTTCCTTCCTTCATTCCTAACTTCCTCCTTCCCTCCATTTGTTTGTTTCTTTCTTTCTTTCTTCTTGGCTTTTATTCATTTTTCCCTTCCTGTCTGCCACTCTTCTTTCCTTTCCTTCCCTCTTTCTTTTTTCCTCACATTTCTTTCCTACCTTCCTTCGTTCATTCCTAACTTCCTCCTTCCCTCCATTTGTTTCTTTCTTTCTTTCTTCTTGGCTTTTATTCATTTTTCCCTTCCTGTCTGCCACTCTTCTTTCCTTTCCTTCCCTCTTTCTTTTTTCCTCGCATTTCTTTCCTACCTTCCTTCGTTCATTCCTAACTTCCTCCTTCCCTCCATTTGTTTGTTTCTTTCTTTCTTTCTCCTTGGCTTTTATTCATTTTTCCCTTCCTGTCTGCCACTCTTCATTCCTTTCCTTCCCTCTTTCTTTTTTCCTCACATTTCTTTCCTACCTTCCTTCGTTCATTCCTAACTTCCTCCTTCCCTCCATTTGTTTGTTTGTTTCTTTCTTTCTCCTTGGCTTTTATTCATTTTTCCCTTCCTGTCTGCCACTCTTCTTTCCTTTCCTTCCCTCTTTCTTTTTTCCTCGCATTTCTTTCCTACCTTCCTTCGTTCATTCCTATCTTCCTCCTTCCCTCCATTTGTTTGTTTGTTTCTTTCTTTCTTCTTGGCTTTTATTCATTTTTCCCTTCCTGTCTGCCACTCTTCTTTCCTTTCCTTCCCTCTTTCTTTTTTCCTCGTATTTCTTTCCTACCTTCCTTCGTTCATTCCTATCTTCCTCCTTCCCTCCATTTGTTTCTTTCTTTCTTTCTTTCTTCTTGGCTTTTATTCATTTTTCCCTTCCTGTCTGCCACTCTTCTTTCCTTTCCTTCCCTCTTTCTTTTTTCCTCGCATTTCTTTCCTACCTTCCTTCCTTCATTCCTAACTTCCTCCTTCCCTCCATTTGTTTCTTTCTTTCTTTCTTTCTCCTTGGCTTTTATTCATTTTTCCCTTCCTGTCTGCCACTCTTCTTTCCTTTCCTTCCCTCTTTCTTTTTTCCTCGCATTTCTTTCCTACCTTCCTTCGTTCATTCCTATCTTCCTCCTTCCCTCCATTTGTTTGTTTGTTTCTTTCTTTCTTCTTGGCTTTTATTCATTTTTCCCTTCCTGTCTGCCACACTTCTTTCCTTTCCTTCCCTCTTTCTTTTTTCCTCGCATTTCTTTCCTACCTTCCTTCGTTCATTCCTATTTCCTCCTTCCCTCCATTTGTTTGTTTCTTTCTTTCTTTCTTTCTTCTTGGCTTTTATTCATTTTTCCCTTCCTGTCTGCCACTCTTCTTTCCTTTCCTTCCCTCTTTCTTTTTTCCTCGCATTTCTTTCCTACCTTCCTTCGTTCATTCCTATCTTCCTCCTTCCCTCCATTTGTTTCTTTCTTTCTTTCTTTCTTTCTTCTTGGCTTTTATTCATTTTTCCCTTCCTGTCTGCCACTCTTCTTTCCTTTCCTTCCCTCTTTCTTTTTTCCTCGCATTTCTTTCCTACCTTCCTTCGTTCATTCCTATCTTCCTCCTTCCCTCCATTTGTTTCTTTCTTTCTTTCTTTCTTCTTGGCTTTTATTCATTTTTCCCTTCCTGTCTGCCACTCTTCTTTCCTTTCCTTCCCTCTTTCTTTTTTCCTCGCATTTCTTTCCTACCTTCCTTCGTTCATTCCTAACTTCCTCATTCCCTCTATTTGTTTGTTTCTTTCTTTCTTTCTTCTTGGCTTTTATTCATTTTTCCCTTCCTGTCTGCCACTCTTCTTTCCTTTCCTTCCCTCTTTCTTTTTTCCTCGCATTTCTTTCCTACCTTCCTTCGTTCATTCCTATCTTCCTCCTTCCCTCCATTTGTTTCTGTCTTTCTTTCTTTCTTTCTTCTTGGCTTTCATTCATTTTTCCCTTCCTGTCTGCCATTCTTCTTTCCTTTCCTTCCCTCTTTCTTTTTTCCTCGCATTTCTTTCCTACCTTCCTTCGTTCATTCCTATCTTCCTCCTTCCTTCCATTTGTTTGTTTGTTTCTTTCTTTCTTCTTGGCTTTTATTCATTTTTCCCTTCCTGTCTGCCACTCTTCTTTCCTTTCCTTCCCTCTTTCTTTTTTCCTCGCATTTCTTTCCTACCTTCCTTCGTTCATTCCTATCTTCCTCCTTCCCTCCATTTGTTTCTTTCTTTCTTTCTTTCTTCTTGGCTTTTATTCATTTTTCCCTTCCTGTCTGCCACTCTTCTTTCCTTTCCTTCCCTCTTTCTTTTTTCCTCGCATTTCTTTCCAACCTTCCTTTGTTCATTCCTAACTTCCTCCTTCCCTCCATTTGTTTCTTTCTTTCTTTCTTCTTGGCTTTTATTCATTTTTCCCTTCCTGTCTGCCACTCTTCTTTCCTTCATTCCCTCTTTCTTTTTTCCTCGCATTTCTTTCCTACCTTCCTTTGTTCATTCCTAACTTCCTCCTTCCCTCCATTTGTTTCTTTCTTTCTTTCTTCTTGGCTTTTATTCATTTTTCCCTTCCTGTCTGCCACTCTTCTTTCCTTCCTTCCCTCTTTCTTTTTTCCTCGCATTTCTTTCCTACCTTCCTTTGTTCATTCCTAACTTCCTCCTTCCCTCCATTTGTTTCTTTCTTTCTTTCTTTCTTCTTGGCTTTTATTCATTTTTCCCTTCCTGTCTGCCACTCTTCTTTCCTTTCCTTCCCTCTTTCTTTTTTCCTCGCATTTCTTTCCTACCTTCCTTCGTTCATTCCTATCTTCCTCCTTCCCTCCATTTGTTTCTTTCTTTCTTTCTTTCTTCTTGGCTTTTATTCATTTTTCCCTTCCTGTCTGCCACTCTTCTTTCCTTTCCTTCCCTCTTTCTTTTTTCCTCGCATTTCTTTCCTACCTTCCTTCGTTCATTCCTATCTTCCTCCTTCCCTCCATTTGTTTGTTTCTTTCTTTTTTTCTTCTTGGCTTTTATTCATTTTTCCCTTCCTGTCTGCCACTCTTCTTTCCTTTCCTTCCCTCTTTCTTTTTTCCTCGCATTTCTTTCCTACCTTCCTTCGTTCATTCCTAACTTCCTCCTTCCCTCTATTTGTTACTTTCTTTCTTTCTTTCTTCTTGGCTTTCATTCATTTTTCCCTTCCTGTCTGCCACTCTTCTTTCCTTTCCTTCCCACTTTCTTTTTTCCTCGCATTTCTTTCCTACCTTCCTTCGTTCATTCCTATCTTCCTCCTTCTCTCCATTTGTTTGTTTGTTTCTTTCTTTCTTCTTGGCTTTTATTCATTTTTCCCTTCCTGTCTGCCACTCTTCTTTCCTTTCCTTCCCTCTTTCTTTTTTCCTCGCATTTCTTTCCAACCTTCCTTTGTTCATTCCTAACTTCCTCCTTCCCTCCATTTGTTTCTTTCTTTCTTTCTTCTTGGCTTTTATTCATTTTTCCCTTCCTGTCTGCCACTCTTCTTTCCTTCCTTCCCTCTTTCTTTTTTCCTCGCATTTCTTTCCTACCTTCCTTTGTTCATTCCTAACTTCCTCCTTCCCTCCATTTGTTTCTTTCTTTCTTTCTTCTTGGCTTTTATTCATTTTTCCCTTCCTGTCTGCCACTCTTCTTTCCTTCCTTCCCTCTTTCTTTTTTCCTCGCATTTCTTTCCTACCTTCCTTTGTTCATTCCTAACTTCCTCCTTCCCTCCATTTGTTTCTTTCTTTCTTTCTTTCTTCTTGGCTTTTATTCATTTTTCCCTTCCTGTCTGCCACTCTTCTTTCCTTTCCTTCCCTCTTTCTTTTTTCCTCGCATTTCTTTCCTATCTTCCTTCGTTCATTCCTATCTTCCTCCTTCCCTCCATTTGTTTCTTTCTTTCTTTCTTTCTTCTTGGCTTTTATTCATTTTTCCCTTCCTGTCTGCCACTCTTCTTTCCTTTCCTTCCCTCTTTCTTTTTTCCTCGCATTTCTTTCCTACCTTCCTTCGTTCATTCCTATCTTCCTCCTTCCCTCCATTTGTTTGTTTCTTTCTTTTTTTCTTCTTGGCTTGTATTCATTTTTCCCTTCCTGTCTGCCACTCTTCTTTCCTTTCCTTCCCTCTTTCTTTTTTCCTCGCATTTCTTTCCTACCTTCCTTCGTTCATTCCTAACTTCCTCATTCCCTCTATTTGTTTCTTTCTTTCTTTCTTTCTTCTTGGCTTTCATTCATTTTTCCCTTCCTGTCTGCCACTCTTCTTTCCTTTCCTTCCCTCTTTCTTTTTTCCTCGCATTTCTTTCCTACCTTCCTTCGTTCATTCCTATCTTCCTCCTTCCCTCCATTTGTTTCTTTCTTTCTTTCTTTCTTCTTGGCTTTTATTCATTTTTCCCTTCCTGTCTGCCACTCTTCTTTCCTTTCCTTCCCTCTTTCTTTTTTCCTCGCATTTCTTTCCTACCTTCCTTCGTTCATTCCTATCTTCCTCCTTCCCTCCATTTGTTTCTTTCTTTCTTTCTTTCTTCTTGGCTTTTATTCATTTTTCCCTTCCTGTCTGCCACTCTTCTTTCCTTTCCTTCCCTCTTTCTTTTTTCCTCGCATTTCTTTCCAACCTTCCTTCGTTCATTCCTATCTTCCTCCTTCCCTCCATTTGTTTCTTTCTTTCTTTCTTTCTTCTTGGCTTTTATTCATTTTTCCCTTCCTGTCTGCCACTCTTCTTTCCTTTCCTTCCCTCTTTCTTTTTTCCTCGCATTTCTTTCCTACCTTCCTTCGTTCATTCCTATCTTCCTCCTTCCCTCCATTTGTTTGTTTCTTTCTTTTTTTCTTCTTGGCTTGTATTCATTTTTCCCTTCCTGTCTGCCACTCTTCTTTCCTTTCCTTCCCTCTTTCTTTTTTCCTCGCATTTCTTTCCTACCTTCCTTCGTTCATTCCTATCTTCCGCCTTCCCTCCATTTGTTTCTTTCTTTCTTTCTTTCTTCTTGGCTTTTATTCATTTTTCCCTTCCTGTCTGCCACTCTTCTTTCCTTTCCTTCCCTCTTTCTTTTTTCCTCGCATTTCTTTCCTACCTTCCTTCGTTCATTCCTATCTTCCTCCTTCCCTCCATTTGTTTGTTTCTTTCTTTTTTTCTTCTTGGCTTTTATTCATTTTTCCCTTCCTGTCTGCCACTCTTCTTTCCTTTCCTTCCCTCTTTCTTTTTTCCTCGCATTTCTTTCCTACCTTCCTTCGTTCATTCCTAACTTCCTCCTTCCCTCTATTTGTTACTTTCTTTCTTTCTTTCTTCTTGGCTTTCATTCATTTTTCCCTTCCTGTCTGCCACTCTTCTTTCCTTTCCTTCCCTCTTTCTTTTTTCCTCGCATTTCTTTCCTACCTTCCTTCGTTCATTCCTATCTTCCTCCTTCTCTCCATTTGTTTCTTTCTTTCTTTCTTTCTTCTTGGCTTTTATTCATTTTTCCCTTCCTGTCTGCCACTCTTCTTTCCTTTCCTTCCCTCTTTCTTTTTTCCTCGCATTTCTTTCCTACCTTCCTTCGTTCATTCCTATCTTCCTCCTTCCCTCCATTTGTTTGTTTCTTTCTTTCTTTCTCCTTGGCTTTTATTCATTTTTCCCTTCCTGTCTGCCACTCTTCTTTCCTTTCCTTCCCTCTTTCTTTTTTCCTCGCATTTCTTTCCTACCTTCCTTCGTTCATTCCTATCTTCCTCCTTCCCTCCATTTGTTTCTTTCTTTCTTTCTTTCTTCTTGGCTTTTATTCATTTTTCCCTTCCTGTCTGCCACTCTTCTTTCCTTTCCTTCCCTCTTTCTTTTTTCCTCGCATTTCTTTCCTACCTTCCTTCCTTCATTCCTATCTTCCTCCTTCCCTCCATTTGTTTGTTTGTTTCTTTCTTTCTTCTTGGCTTTTATTCATTTTTCCCTTCCTGTCAGCCACTCTTCTTTCCTTTTCTTCCCTCTTTCGTTTTTCCTCGTATTTCTTTCCTACCTTCCTTCGTTCATTCCTATCTTCCTCCTTACCTCCATTTGTTTGTTTCTTTCTTTCTTCTTGGCTTTTATTCATTTTTCCCTTCCTGTCTACCACTATTCTTTCCTTTCCTTCCCTCTTTCTTTTTTCCTCGCATTTCTTTCCAACCTTCCTTCGTTCATTCCTATCTTCCTCCTTCCCTCCATTTGTTTCTTTCTTTCTTTCTTTCTTCTTGGCTTTTATTCATTTTTCCCTTCCTGTCTGCCACTCTTCTTTCCTTTCCTTCCCTCTTTCTTTTTTCCTCGCATTTCTTTCCTACCTTCCTTCGTTCATTCCTATCTTCCTCCTTCCCTCCATTTGTTTCTTTCTTTCTTTCTTTCTTCTTGGCTTTTATTCATTTTTCCCTTCCTGTCTGCCACTCTTCTTTCCTTTCCTTCCCTCTTTCTTTTTTCCTCGCATTTCTTTCCTATCTTCCTTCGTTCATTCCTATCTTCCTCCTTCCCTCCATTTGTTTCTTTCTTTCTTTCTTTCTTCTTGGCTTTTATTCATTTTTCCCTTCCTGTCTGCCACTCTTCTTTC
Source organism: Acanthosepion lycidas (assembly GCA_963932145.1). Taxonomy (NCBI): domain Eukaryota; kingdom Metazoa; phylum Mollusca; class Cephalopoda; order Sepiida; family Sepiidae; genus Acanthosepion; species Acanthosepion lycidas. Next base: position 22,220,461 of record OZ010606.1, on the reverse strand, counting down.
CTTTCCTTCCCTCTTTCTTTTTTCCTCGCATTTCTTTCCTACCTTCCTTCGTTCATTCCTATCTTCCTCCTTCCCTCCATTTGTTTGTTTCTTTCTTTTTTTCTTCTTGGCTTGTATTCATTTTTCCCTTCCTGTCTGCCACTCTTCTTTCCTTTCCTTCCCTCTTTCTTTTTTCCTCGCATTTCTTTCCTACCTTCCTTCGTTCATTCCTAACTTCCTCATTCCCTCTATTTGTTTCTTTCTTTCTTTCTTTCTTCTTGGCTTTCATTCATTTTTCCCTTCCTGTCTGCCACTCTTCTTTCCTTTCCTTCCCTCTTTCTTTTTTCCTCGCATTTCTTTCCTACCTTCCTTCGTTCATTCCTATCTTCCTCCTTCCCTCCATTTGTTTCTTTCTTTCTTTCTTTCTTCTTGGCTTTTATTCATTTTTCCCTTCCTGTCTGCCACTCTTCTTTCCTTTCCTTCCCTCTTTCTTTTTTCCTCGCATTTCTTTCCTACCTTCCTTCGTTCATTCCTATCTTCCTCCTTCCCTCCATTTGTTTCTTTCTTTCTTTCTTTCTTCTTGGCTTTTATTCATTTTTCCCTTCCTGTCTGCCACTCTTCTTTCCTTTCCTTCCCTCTTTCTTTTTTCCTCGCATTTCTTTCCTACCTTCCTTCGTTCATTCCTATCTTCCTCCTTCCCTCCATTTGTTTGTTTCTTTCTTTTTTTCTTCTTGGCTTGTATTCATTTTTCCCTTCCTGTCTGCCACTCTTCTTTCCTTTCCTTCCCTCTTTCTTTTTTCCTCGCATTTCTTTCCTACCTTCCTTCGTTCATTCCTAACTTCCTCATTCCCTCTATGTGTTTCTTTCTTTCTTTCTTTCTTCTTGGCTTTCATTCATTTTTCCCTTCCTGTCTGCCACTCTTCTTTCCTTTCCTTCCCTCTTTCTTTTTTCCTCGCATTTCTTTCCTACCTTCCTTCGTTCATTCCTATCTTCCTCCTTCCCTCCATTTGTTTCTTTCTTTCTTTCTTTCTTCTTGGCTTTTATTCATTTTTCCCTTCCTGTCTGCCACTCTTCTTTCCTTTCCTTCCCTCTTTCTTTTTTCCTCGCATTTCTTTCCTACCTTCCTTCGTTCATTCCTATCTTCCTCCTTCCCTCCATTTGTTTGTTTCTTTCTTTTTTTCTTCTTGGCTTGTATTCATTTTTCCCTTCCTGTCTGCCACTCTTCTTTCCTTTCCTTCCCTCTTTCTTTTTTCCTCGCATTTCTTTCCTACCTTCCTTCGTTCATTCCTAACTTCCTCATTCCCTCTATTTGTTTCTTTCTTTCTTTCTTTCTTCTTGGCTTTCATTCATTTTTCCCTTCCTGTCTGCCACTCTTCTTTCCTTTCCTTCCCTCTTTCTTTTTTCCTCGCATTTCTTTCCTACCTTCCTTCGTTCATTCCTATCTTCCTCCTTCCCTCCATTTGTTTCTTTCTTTCTTTCTTTCTTCTTGGCTTTTATTCATTTTTCCCTTCCTGTCTGCCACTCTTCTTTCCTTTCCTTCCCTCTTTCTTTTTTCCTCGCATTTCTTTCCTACCTTCCTTCGTTCATTCCTATCTTCCTCCTTCCCTCCATTTGTTTCTTTCTTTCTTTCTTTCTTCTTGGCTTTTATTCATTTTTCCCTTCCTGTCTGCCACTCTTCTTTCCTTTCCTTCCCTCTTTCTTTTTTCCTCGCATTTCTTTCCAACCTTCCTTTGTTCATTCCTATCTTCCTCCTTCCCTCCATTTGTTAGTTTGTTTCTTTCTTTCTTCTTGGCTTTTATTCATTTTTCCCTTCCTGTCTCCCAATCTTCTTTCCTTTCCTTCCCTCTTTCTTTTTTCCTCGCATTTCTTTCCTACCTTCCTTTGTTCATTCCTAACTTCCTCCTTCCCTCCATTTGTTTCTTTCTTTTTTCTTCTTGGCTTTTATTCATTTTTCCCTTCCTGTCTGCCACTCTTCTTTCCTTTCCTTCCCTCTTTCTTTTTTCCTCGCATTTCTTTCCTACCTTCCTTCGTTCATTCCTATCTTCCTCATTCCCTCCATTTGTTTGTTCGTTTCTTTCTTTCTTCTTGGCTTTTATTCATTTTTCCCTTCCTGTCTGCCACTCTTCTTTCCTTCCTTCCCTCTTTCTTTTTTCCTCGCATTTCTTTCCTACCTTTCTTTGTTCATTCCTAACTTCCTCCTTCCCTCCATTTGTTTCTTTCTTTCTTTCTTCTTGGCTTTTATTCTTTTTTCCCTTCCTGTCTGCCACTCTTCTTTCCTTTCCTTCCCTCTTTCTTTTTTCCTCGCATTTCTTTCCTACCTTCCTTTGTTCATTCCTAACTTCCTCCTTCCCTCCATTTGTTTCTTTCTTTTTTCTTCTTGGCTTTTATTCATTTTTCCCTTCCTGTCTGCCACTCTTCTTTCCTTTCCTTCCCTCTTTCTTTTTTCCTCGCATTTCTTTCCTTCCTTCCTTCGTTCATTCCTATCTTCCTCCTTCCCTCCATTTGTTTGTTTGTTTCTTTCTTTCATCTTGGCTTTTATTCATTTTTCCCTTCCTGTCTGCCACTCTTCTTTCCTTCCTTCCCTCTTTCTTTTTTCCTCGCATTTCTTTCCTACCTTCCTTTGTTCATTCCTAACTTCCTCCTTCCCTCCATTTGTTTCTTTCTTTCTTTCTTCTTGGCTTTTATTCATTTTTCCCTTCCTGTCTGCCACTCTTCTTTCCTTCCTTCCCTCTTTCTTTTTTCCTCGCATTTCTTTCCTACCTTCCTTTGTTCATTCCTAACTTCCTCCTTCCCTCCATTTGTTTCTTTCTTTCTTTCTTCTTGGCTTTTATTCATTTTTCCCTTCCTGTCTGCCACTCTTCTTTCCTTTCCTTCCCTCTTTCTTTTTTCCTCGCATTTCTTTCCTACCTTCCTTCGTTCATTCCTATCTTCCTCCTTCCCTCCATTTGTTTGTTTGTTTCTTTCTTTCTTCTTGGCTTTTATTCATTTTTCCCTTCCTGTCTGCCACTCTTCTTTCCTTTCCTTCCCTCTTTCTTTTTTCCTCGCATTTCTTTCCTACCTTCCTTTGTTCATTCCTAACTTCCTCCTTCCCTCCATTTGTTTCTTTCTTTCTTTCTTCTTGGCTTTTATTCATTTTTCCCTTCCTGTCTGCCACTCTTCTTTCCTTTCCTTCCCTCTTTCTTTTTTCCTCGCATTTCTTTCCTATCTTCCTTTGTTCATTCCTAACTTCCTCCTTCCCTCCATTTGTTTCTTTCTTTTTTCTTCTTGGCTTTTATTCATTTTTCCCTTCCTGTCTGCCACTCTTCTTTCCTTTCCTTCCCTCTTTCTTTTTTCCTCGCATTTCTTTCCTACCTTCCTTCGTTCATTCCTATCTTCCTCCTTCCCTCCATTTGTTTGTTTGTTTCTTTCTTTCTTCTTGGCTTTTATTCATTTTTCCCTTCCTGTCTGCCACTCTTCTTTCCTTCCTTCCCTCTTTCTTTTTTCCTCGCATTTCTTTCCTACCTTCCTTTGTTCATTCCTAACTTCCTCCTTCCCTCCATTTGTTTCTTTCTTTCTTTCTTCTTGGCTTTTATTCTTTTTTCCCTTCCTGTCTGCCACTCTTCTTTCCTTTCCTTCCCTCTTTCTTTTTTCCAAGCATTTCTTTCCAACCTTCCTTCGTTCATTCCTATCTTCCTCCTTCCCTCCATTTGTTTGTTTGTTTCTTTCTTTCTTCTTGGCTTTTATTCATTTTTCCCTTCCTGTCTGCCACTCTTCTTTCCTTTCCTTCCCTCTTTCTTTTTTCCTCGCATTTCTTTCCTACCTTCCTTCGTTCATTCCTAACTTCCTCCTTCCCTCCATTTGTTTCTTTCTTTCTTTCTTCTTGGCTTTTATTCATTTTTCCCTTCCTGTCTGCCACTCTTCTTTCCTTTCCTTCCCTCTTTCTTTTTTCCTCGCATTTCTTTCCTACCTTCCTTCGTTCATTCCTATCTTCCTCCTTCCCTCCATTTGTTTGTTTGTTTGTTTCTTTCTTCTTGGCTTTTATTCATTTTTCCCTTCCTGTCTGCCACTCTTCTTTCCTTTCCTTCCCTCTCTCTTTTTTCCTCGCATTTCTTTCCTACCTTCCTTCGTTCATTCCTAACTTTCTCCTTCCCTCCATTTGTTTCTTTCTTTCTTTCTTCTTGGCTTTTATTCATTTTTCCCTTCCTGTCTGCCACTCTTCTTTCCTTTCCTTCCCTCTTTCTTTTTTCCTCGCATTTCTTTCCAACCTTCCTTTGTTCATTCCTAACTTCCTCCGTCCCTCCATTTGTTTCTTTCTTTCTTTCTTTTTTCTTGGCTTTTATTCATTTTTCCCTTCCTGTCTGCCACTCTTCTTTCCTTTCCTTCCCTCTTTCTTTTTTCCTCACATTTCTTTCCTACCTTCCTTCGTTCATTCCTAACTTCCTCCTTCCCTCCATTTGTTTCTTTCTTTCTTTCTTCTTGGCTTTTATTCATTTTTCCCTTCCTGTCTGCCACTCTTCTTTCCTTTCCTTCCCTCTTTCTTTTTTCCTCACATTTCTTTCCTACCTTCCTTTATTCATTCCTAACTTCCTCCTTCCCTCCATTTGTTTGTTTCTTTCTTTCTTCTTGGCTTTTATTCATTTTTCCCTTCCTGTCTGCCACTCTTCTTTCCTTTCCTTCCCTCTTTCTTTTTTCCTCGCATTTCTTTCCTACCTTGCTTCGTTCATTCCTATCTTCCTCCTTTCCACCATTTGTTTGTTTGTTTCTTTCTTTCTTCTTGGCTTTTATTCATTTTTCCCTTCCTGTCTGCCACTCTTCTTTCCTTTCCTTCCCTCTTTCTTTTTTCCTCGCATTTCTTTCCTACTTTCCTTGGTTCATTCCTATCTTCCTCCTTCCCTCCATTTGTTTGTTTCTTTCTTTCTTTCTTCTTGGCTTTTATTCATTTTTCCCTTCCTGTCTGCCACTCTTCTTTCCTTTCCTTCCCTCTTTCTTTTTTCCTCGCATTTCTTTCCAACCTTCCTTTGTTCATTCCTAACTTCCTCCTTCCCTCCATTTGTTTGTTTCTTTCTTTCTTTCTCCTTGGCTTTTATTCATTTTTCCCTTCCTGTCTGCCACTCTTCTTTCCTTTCCTTCCCTCTTTCTTTTTTCCTCGCATTTCTTTCCTACCTTCCTTTTTTCATTCCTATCTTCCTCCTTCCCTCCATTTGTTTGTTTCTTTCTTTCTTTCTTCTTGGCTTTTATTCATTTTTCCCTTCCTGTCTGCCACTCTTCTTTCCTTTCCTTCCCTCTTTCTTTTTTCCTCGCATTTCTTTCCTACCTTGCTTCGTTCATTCCTATCTTCCTCCTTTCCACCATTTGTTTGTTTCTTTCTTTCTTTCTTCTTGGCTTTTATTCATTTTTCCCTTCCTGTCTGCCACTCTTCTTTCCTTTCCTTCCCTCTTTCTTTTTTCCTCGCATTTCTTTCCTACTTTCCTTGGTTCATTCCTATCTTCCTCCTTCCCTCCATTTGTTTGTTTCTTTCTTTCTTTCTTCTTGGCTTTTATTCATTTTTCCCTTCCTGTCTGCCACTCTTCTTTCCTTTCCTTCCCTCTTTCTTTTTTCCTCGCATTTCTTTCCAACCTTCCTTTGTTCATTCCTAACTTCCTCCTTCCCTCCATTTGTTTCTTTCTTTCTTTCTTTCTCCTTGGCTTTTATTCATTTTTCCCTTCCTGTCTGCCACTCTTCTTTCCTTTCCTTCCCTCTTTCTTTTTTCCTCGCATTTCTTTCCTACCTTCCTTTTTTCATTCCTATCTTCCTCCTTCCCTCCATTTGTTTGTTTCTTTCTTTCTTTCTTCTTGGCTTTTATTCATTTTTCCCTTCCTGTCTGCCACTCTTCTTTCCTTTCCTTCCCTCTTTCTTTTTTCCTCGCATTTCTTTCCAACCTTCCTTTGTTCATTCCTAACTTCCTCCTTCCCTCCATTTGTTTCTTTCTTTCTTTCTTTCTTCTTGGCTTTTATTCATTTTTCCCTTCCTGTCTGCCACTCTTCTTTCCTTTCCTTCCCTCTTTCTTTTTTCCTCGCATTTCTTTCCAACCTTCCTTTGTTCATTCCTAACTTCCTCCTTCCCTCCATTTGTTTGTTTGTTTCTTTCTTTCTTCTTGGCTTTTATTCATTTTTCCCTTCCTGTCTGCCACTCTTCTTTCCTTTCCTTCCCTCTTTCTTTTTTCCTCGCATTTCTTTCCAACCTTCCTTTGTTCATTCCTAACTTCCTCCTTCCCTCCATTTGTTTCTTTCTTTCTTTCTTTCTTCTTGGCTTTTATTCATTTTTCCCTTCCTGTCTGCCACTCTTCTTTCCTTTCCTTCCCTCTTTCTTTTTTCCTCGCATTTCTTTCCAACCTTCCTTTGTTCATTTCTAACTTCCTCCTTCCCTCCATTTGTTTCTTTCTTTCTTTCTTTCTTCTTGGCTTTTATTCATTTTTCCCTTCCTGTCTGCCACTCTTCTTTCCTTTCCTTCCCTCTTTCTTTTTTCCTCACATTTCTTTCCTACCTTCCTTCGTTCATTCCTAACTTCCTCCTTCCCTCTATTTGTTTCTTTCTTTCTTTCTTCTTGGCTTTTATTCATTTTTCCCTTCCTGTCTGCCACTCTTCTTTCCTTTCCTTCCCTCTTTCTTTTTTCCTCACATTTCTTTCCTACCTTCCTTTGTTCATTCCTAACTTCCTCCTTCCCTCCATTTGTTTCTTTCTTTCTTTCTTCTTGGCTTTTATTCATTTTTCCCTTCCTGTCTGCCACTCTTCTTTCCTTTCCTTCCCTCTTTCTTTTTTCCTCGCATTTCTTTCCTACCTTCCTTTGTTCATTCCTAACTTCCTCCTTCCCTCCATTTGTTTCTTTCTTTCTTTCTTCTTGGCTTTTATTCATTTTTCCCTTCCTGTCTGCCACTCTTCTTTCCTTTCCTTCCCTCTTTCTTTTTTCCTCGCATTTCTTTCCTACCTTCCTTTGTTCATTCCTAACTTCCTCCTTCCCTCCATTTGTTTCTTATTTTCTTTCTTCTTGGCTTTTATTCATTTTTCCCTTCCCTCTGCCACTCTTCTTTCCTTTCCTTCCATCTTTCTTATTTCCTCGCATTTCTTTCCTACCTTCCTTCGTTCATTCCTAACTTCCTCCTTCCCTCCATTTGTTTCTTTCTTTCTTTCTTCTTGGCTTTTATTCATTTCTCCCTTCCTGTCTGCCACTCTTCTTTCCTTTCCTTCCCTCTTTCTTTTTTCCTCGCATTTCTTTCCTACCTTCCTTTGTTCATTCCTATCTTCCTCCTTCCCTCCATTTGTTTGTTTCTTTCTTTCTTCTTGGCTTTTATTCATTTCTCCCTTCCTGTCTGCCACTCTTTTTCCTTTCCTTCCCTCTTTCTTTTTTCCTCGCATTTCTTTCCTACCTTCCTTCGTTCATTTCTATCTTCCTCCTTCCCTCCATTTGTTTGTTTCTTTCTTTCTTCTTCTTGGCTTTTATTCATTTCTCCCTTCCTGTCTGCCACTCTTCTTTCCTTTCCATCCCTCTTTCTTTTTTCCTCGCATTTCTTTCCTACCTTCCTTCGTTCATTCCTATCTTCCTCCTTCCCTCCATTTGTTTGTTTGTTTCTTTCTTTCTTCTTGGCTTTTATTCATTTTTCCCTTCCTGTCTGCCACTCTTCTTTCCTTTCCTTCCCTCTTTCTTTTTTCCTCGCATTTCTTTCCAACCTTCCTTCGTTCATTCCTATCTTCCTCCTTCCCTCCATTTGTTTTTTTTTCTTTCTTCTTGGCTTTTATTCATTTTTCCCTTCCTGTCTGCCACTCTTCTTTCCTTTCCTTCCGTCTTTCTTTTTTCCTCGCATTTCTTTCCTACCTTCCTTCGTTCATTCCTAACTTCCTCCTTCCCTCCATTTGTTTGTTTGTTTCTTTCTTTCTTCTTGGCTTTTATTCATTTTTCCCTTCCTGTCTCCCAATCTTCTTTCCTTTCCTTCCCTCTTTCTTTTTTCCTTGCATTTCTTTCCTACCTTCCTTTGTTCATTCCTATCTTCCTCCTTCCCTCCATTTATTTTTTTTCTTTCTTCTTGGCTTTTATTCATTTCTCCCTTCCTGTCTGCCAATCTTCTTTCCTTTCCTTCCCTCTTTCTTTTTCCTCGCATTTCTTTCCTACCTTCCTTTGTTCATTCCTATCTTCCTCCTTCCCTCCATTTGTTTGTTTCTTTCTTTCTTCTTGGCTTTTATTCATTTCTCCCTTCCTGTCTGCCACTCTTCTTTCCTTTCCTTCCCTCTTTCTTTTTTCCTCGCATTTCTTTCCTACCTTCCTTCGTTCATTCCTATCTTCCTCCTTCCCTCCATTTGTTTGTTTCTTTCTTTCTTTCTTCTTGGCTTTTATTCATTTCTCCCTTCCTGTCTGCCACTCTTCTTTCCTTTCCTTCCCTCTTTCTTTTTTCCTCGCATTTCTTTCCTACCTTCCTTCGTTCATTCCTATCTTCCTCCTTCCCTCCATTTGTTTTTTTTTTCTTTCTTCTTGGCTTTTATTCATTTCTCCCTTCCTGTCTGCCACTCTTCTTTCCTTTCCTTCCCTCTTTCTTTTTTCCTCGCATTTCTTTCCTACCTTCCTTCGTTCATTCCTATCTTCCTCCTTCCCTCCATTTGTTTGTTTGTTTCTTTCTTTCTTCTTGGCTTTTATTCATTTTTCCCTTCCTGTCTGCCACTCTTCTTTCCTTTCCTTCCCTCTTTCTTTTTTCCTCGCATTTCTTTCCTACCTTCCTTTGTTCATTCCTATCTTCCTCCTTCCCTCCATTTGTTTCTTTCTTTCTTTCTTTCTTTCTTCTTGGCTTTTATTCATTTCTCCCTTCCTGTCTGCCACTCTTCTTTCCTTTCCTTCCCTCTTTCTTTTTTCCTCGCATTTCTTTCCTACCTTCCTTCGTTCATTCCTATCTTCCTCCTTCCCTCCATTTGTTTCTTTCTTTCTTTCTTTCTTCTTGGCTTTTATTCATTTCTCCCTTCCTGTCTGCCACTCTTCTTTCCTTTCCTTTCCTCTTTCTTTTTTCCTCGCATTTCTTTCCAACCTTCCTTTGTTCATTCCTATCTTCCTCCTTCCCTCCTTTTGTTTTTTTTTCTTTCTTCTTGGCTTTTATTCATTTCTCCCTTCCTGTCTGCCACTCTTCTTTCCTTTCCTTCCCTCTTTCTTTTTTCCTCGCATTTCTTTCCTACCTTCCTTCGTTCATTCCTATCTTCCTCCTTCCCTCCATTTGTTTGTTTGTTTCTTTCTTTCTTCTTGGCTTTTATTCATTTTTCCCTTCCTGTCTGCCACTCTTCTTTCCTTTCCTTACTTTTTTCTTTTTTCCTCGCATTTCTTTCCAACCTTCCTTTGTTCATTCCTATCTTCCTCCTTCCCTCCATTTGTTTGTTTGTTTCTTTCTTCTTGGCTTTTATTCATTTCTCCCTTCCTGTCTGCCACTCTTCTTTCCTTTCCTTCCCTCTTTCTTTTTTCCTCGCATTTCTTTCCTACCTTCCTTCGTTCATTCCTAACTTCCCCCTTCCCTCCATTTGTTTGTTTCTTTCTTTCTTCTTGGCTTTTATTCATTTTTCCCTTCCTGTCTGCCACTCTTCTTTCCTTTCCTTCCCTCTTTCTTTTTTCCTCGCATTTCTTTCCTACCTTCCTTCGTTCATTCCTAACTTTCTCCTTCCCTCCATTTGTTTCTTTCTTTTTTTTTCTTTCTTTCTTTCTTCCATTCATTTGGTTCTCCCTTCCTTTCCTTCATTCTTTCTTTCTTTCTTTCTTCTTGATCTTTATTCAGATTTCCCTTCATGTCCTCCACGCTTCTTTCTACTTTCATCTTTCCTTCCGTTTTTCTTTTTTCCTTTCATTTATTCTCTTTTCTACTAATTCCTTCCGCCTTACTATTTTTTCTTTCGCTCTATTTCATTATATCACTACGACTGTCTCTCATTCGGTCTGATTTTTTATTCTTCCTTTCCACGTTAACAGATCGTGCTTTTTAAGACTGGCTTACTTAAATTCTTGGCACCACGACTATCATCAATGTAAAATCTTTGATATCAATGGAGAAATCATCTTACCTTCTTTCTTTGCGCACGTGTGTCTGTGTTTCTCGTAATTTCTTCATAATATGAAGCGTGATATGCTACAGTTCACAGAATACAGTTAAAACCCGTCGACCTCGTTGATTTCCAATCAGAATTTATCTGCCTAATAATAATAATCTCTAGTTATTTATTCGTTGTTTTACTATTATTCTCTATATCATATCTCTTTTTAACTATTATTCAATATATCAAATCTTTTCCATGTTTTCCTCTATAAAGCAAAGCACTGAGATAATAAAAATAATGACATTTTATTATCAATCACAAATGCACTCATGGTTTCTTGTCAGAGGATCGCATCATCAACCTGAAGTTTAGACTATCGGCCCTGCACTAACTTAATCTGACCCTGTGCGCTCATTTTCTTTCTTGATTCGTTTTTTACTTTTTATCAACCCTTTTCAGGTTATTTAAAGCCAGAAGAATATTTTTTTAGATTGTAAGAATTTGGTGGTGAGTGATAACAATGATTTAGTCATACAAGTCTTACTAATTAACCCGGTGGGTTCATGCTTTTTCCAAGGGTATTTGCGCGTAAGCGAATATAACGAACCCTACTGACATTGGAACGACGCTCTGCGATTTCAAATTCGGAGACATTTTCCATTACACTACCCAAGCGGTCACCCATCTAGGTAATGACCAGGCTCGTCATTGCTTAACGTAGGGAAACCGGTGTTTCAACGTTACATGGCTGTGAGCCTCTGTTTAATTTAGAGCGCTTTTTTATAAGATATACTGTCGAATACTCACTAATTTAATCCAACACTGAACGGTCATATTTTTTTGTTTTTTTTATTCTTAAATTTAGGCCCCCCCCCATCTATAAGATTATTTATCGATCCTGAACTCGCTTATGTTTAACTACCTATGCCATAACTAGTGTGAAATACAGTGTAACCCGGATATAAGAGACCATGATATAAGAGAGACCCGGATATAAGAGACTTCTTCTCCGGTCCCGACAACTCTCTTATATCCGGGTAGTAGTTAATGTTCAAAAAGTTTGCCAGACTCTCTAAGAGATTCTTAATGCCGAATTTTGCAAAATACTTAGACATAATGAAAGTTTTTACTTTTTATTTTTTCATACCACTCAATGGTAACGTGTTATGATCAAAGAAAGGGACAAGTAATTCTTTTTTCTTTTTCAAATTCACAAATTCTGGGAAAACAAGAAAGAAAGAAAATATTCTGTTGGGAAAAGAGAAAAATATTATTTAAAGAATAAAAGAAAAAAAAAAAGAAAATGAACGGAAAGTTAAGGAAGTATCTTGAACGGTTTCGAAGAAACAAAATAGAAAGAATTCGTGAAAAGACGACAGACAAAAATGGGTGATAAGAGAATATATGTCGTGAGATACAAATAAAAGTAAGAAAGGAGAAATAAAAATTGGATTTAAGAAATGTTAAGTTTTGGAAAGTGTGACCAAAGAAAGAAACAAAATATATGAATAATGACGACATAAAAAGAAAAAACAGAAAATGGAGAAAAAAAATTTTAAAAATTGCAAAGATGGATTAAATGCAAAAGAAACGGAATTTACCAAAGTGTAATGATGACGATAAAAAAAAAAACATCTTTAAAATAACCGGAAATATAAAATGTGTAGAAAAAATACATGTAACCTAAACAGGCGGTAGAAATAAAAAGGAAATCAAAGGAAATTATCGATGCTAATTGTATTTTATATTTTAGCAACAGAATTAATAGCGAACGGCCATTTTGAATCTGCTAGCCTTTTGTAGTAGGAGATAAAGTGACAATATGATTTCCTGCCACTGAGACATGGCACCAAAAATCATTTTTTTTTCTTTATTTCCTTCTTTTTAACCAGTTTTTTTTCCTATTTTTCCATTTCATTTTATGAATTATTGAATTATTTATATTATTTATTTTGCGAAAAAACAGTTTGCATACAGAAATAATACTAAACAATTAGCACAGAGACGAGTGTAAGATATTTAATGAAACCCGTTAAATGCGACACACCGAGGCGTAACTTATTTTGAAATTCGTTAATGCTAATTATTTCAAGAGACATCAATTCGTATCTGATCTGCTGTCTTAAATCAATAGTTAGAATATATTTAATGTTGTAGCAATGTTTCTTTTTCGTTTCTATTTTTAATATTACTTGTTTCTAAAAAACGCTATCTGCATTCACAAAGCTAATAACTGCTAGTTTTATAAATTTATAGGATTTTAAACGTTGTGCTAATAAAAATGAAAACATTTGTCCGAATATAGATAATGTATATATAAATAGTTCATCACATTTACCTACATTATAATACTGTTGGGAAAAATACGACTCCAGCTCTTCAGGATAGTTTCTATAGCCTTAGGTGGCAACTGGTCTTGGAGAAGAAAAACTCTGAATTCAAAACTGTTGTATGTAATCTTGGTGAAGCGCATACTATGCAGCTAAGGAAAGGATCGTTTACATTGACTCGATAAGTCCGGCCAACTCCCTTCTTTTAAATAATATATATAATAAGCTGCACTAGACTCTTACCTTTCCCTTGGCGTGTAGAAGGGAGACGTGCTGCATAGACAACCGGCGATCTTTCATAAAAACCTGACCAGACCTGCGCCCTGGAAAGGACGCTCCAGCGTCGGCTCACCGCGACGGCAAAACTCAAGAAGCAACAGTCTGTTGATGCGGAGTGGGTCCGAAGTTCCTTCTGTATGGTGAACTGGACGCCGGCAAGAGGGCACAAGGGCGACGTCGTCTTTGCTTCAAGGACGTCTGCTGAAGGGATATGAGGGCGATGGACAAGGGCATCGAGAGGTGGGAAGACATCGTCAACGATCGCACAGGCTAGAGATTTGAATTACACTCCTGGCTGGAACGGGGAGAAAAGAAATGCATAGAAACATACGTATATAAAACACGTATCTGCCTCTAGTGACCATGCCCACATAAACATCTATACGCACAAAAGCTGAGTCATCATCTACTATGAAAGCAAAATAACGTATATCGTATTTTTTTTCAGTCAGTTATGCGCCATGCGTGATACACGCGTAGGCGATCATGTATCTTTCGATACATCTACGGCAGATTTTTCCCGTTTGATAGCTTGCCATTTCTTTCTGCAGTAGACCAATTGCCATCCAAAGCAACCCGATCTGTCCTACTATTTACCCATAGCTGGTGGAGAGAGAGAGAAGAGGAGGATATATTAGCATGTAAGTGAATGTAATGGTTTCGACTGGGATTCGAACTCTGCTCTCCGATTCCTCAATCCGAGCCGCTATCCATTACTACTTCTTTTTAAAAACAAAAAGATTCATATATTTTGATACATTCTTGGTTAAATATATGAATCTTTATCTTTTTAAAATCATTAAATGTGAATAAATATTATTAAATATTTATTTTATTAAATTCTTTAAAAATGTTGTCACACCCTATTAACATTTTTTATTCTCTTCTTTAAACAAATTTAAATTCAAATTTTAATACAGTTTCATTTTAATGTCAAAGAAAAAGAAGAAGAATTATTGATGAAGAAAACGAAAATAACTAATAAACAATGTTTAGATGATGATCCAGTCGCATTCCTTTTCTTTTGTTTACTTGTTTTACTTGGGACATTACAGCGAAATTGTTCACCTTGACAATCTTCAATGTCCAGTTTTCGTCTCTGCTGCTGTTTGTTGCTAAGCAACAAATATAAATTCATATAACCATCTTTTCTTTCGTTGAAATTGAACGCGGCTTTTTGCTTGTTTTTTTTTCTTTTCTTCCTTCTTATTTCTTTCTTTCCTTATTAATTCAATGAAAGCAAATTCAAAATTTTTCTTCACTCTACGAAAAAGATTCACTTTACTAAATCAATATTAGAAGAAACGAACAAATTCAACTTCCAAATCTTACAAATTAACGTTTCTTTGTGATTAAATTATTTAAAAAAGACATATATTAAAAATCCAACAATTACTAACTAATTTCCGAGTTTTTGTCCTTAATAGGATTATATGTTTGTTTTTCATTTTTTTATTCTTTTTCTTTCTTTCTTTCTTTCTTTCTTTCTTTCTTTCTTTCTTTCTTTCTTTATTTTATTTTATTTATTTATTTTTTTGTCAATTTTATTTCTTTTGATATTTTTCTTTTATTTCAGTATTTTGTTTTATATTCGGCAGCAAGACTGATCTCTGTCTGATCGGGAAATTGGAGATTTTCAGGAGCGTGTGACCACTTGTTAATTGCTTTTCTTCCCAGGTCCACCCTGACCCGGTGTGATAACACCTATTAGGCTCCCAGCTATAAAAGTATAAAAATACATTTTTATACCAAAAATACCAGCTATACATTTTTATAGCAAAAAAAGTTACCAACAATGGATATTTATAGTAAAATTACCAACAATACATTTTTATAGCAAAATGGCATTTTATCTGTAGTTTGAAGGCGTACAACTGCGTTCAAAATATATTTAGTTGAAACCATGAAATTATGATAAAAAATATTTAGATTTCGTATTAAATATCCCATATAGGTGTTAATATGCCGCTAAAAATCAACCAACATGAAAGAATTCTTTCATGACATTAATCCATAGAATATCCTTCGATTTCTTAAAGAAATCAAACTGAATTCCAGAGTATAACTTCGACAAAATGGCACCATAAAACATATCTCACTGCCTCTCGTAATTCTGTCCATATGTATACATGTATATGCAGCAATGCTGAGTATCATCTACCATGTATACAATTGTGAAAGCAGAATAACGTATATCGTATTTTTATTACTTCAAAGTTCTCATGAAAATTAAATTTCGGCATTAAATGACCCATAAACGAGTTGATATGTCATTAAACAAATCAAATCTTTTTTTCTTATTCTTTTTCATTTTCCTTTCATACATTTTTTTCTTTTTTCTTTCCATTTCTTTTTCACTTTCCTTCTTATAATATTAATTTTTCTTTTCGTTTTTCGTAATTCTGCATTTTTTCTTTGTTCTTTTATTATCTTTCTTTTTTCCTTTTTGTTACATACGATTTTCCTTTCTCTCTTCCTCTTTTATTTCATATTTTATTTAATTTTTTTATTTTTCTACTTTATTTTATTTTCATTTTTAATTTTTTACTTATTTTTTTTCAATTTTATTTTCATTTCTTTCACTTGCTTTTCATTTTCTTTTTTCTTCCTTCCCTTTGCTTTTCTATTTTATTTTGCTTTTTATAAATTTCTTTCTTTTTATCTCTTTTCTTTTCTTTTTCTTTGCTCGTTTCCTTTCCTTTATGTTCTTCTTTCTTTTCTTGTTTTTTCTACTTTTTATTTTGTTTTTATTTTTATCGTCTTTTTCCTTTTCTTTTCTTTTTCTTTTCTTTTTCTTTTCTTTTTCCTTTTCTTTTCCTTTAATTTTTCTTTTCTTTTTCCTTTCCTTTTTCTTTTCTTTTTCCTTTTCTTTTTTCTTTTCATTTCCTTTTCTTTTTATCTCTTTTCTTTTCTCGTTTCCTTGCTTTATGTTCTTTTTTTTTCTTTTTTTTCTACTTTTTATTTTGTTTTATTTTTATCGTCTTTTTCCTATTCTTTTCCTTTTTTTTCCATTTCTTTTTCCTTTTCATTTTCTTTTAAATTCCTTTTCTTTTGCCTTTTCTTTTTCTTTTTTTTTTGTTTTTGTTTTCCCTTTTCTTTTTCTTTAATTTTTCCTTTACTTTTTCCTTTTCATTTTTTTTCTTTTTCCTTTTTTCTTTTCTTTTTCTTTTCATTTTCCTTTTCATTTTTTTCTTTTTCCTTTTCATTTTCCTTTTAATTTTCATTTTCTTTTTCTTTTCATTTTCCTTTTCTTTTTCTTTTCTTTTTCTTTTTTTCCTTTTCTTTTTCCTTTTCTTTTTTCTTTTCTTTTTCTTTTCTTTTTCTTTTTTTCCTTTTCTTTTTCCTTTTCTTTTTTCTTTTCTTTTTCTTTTTTTTTTCCATTTCATTTTCTTTCTTTTTCCTTTTCTTTTTCTTTTTCTTTTTTCTTTTCTTTTTCTTTTCTTTTCCTTTTCTTTTTCCTTTTCTTTTTCCTTTTCTTTTCCTTTTCTTTTTCTTTTCCTTTCCTTTTTTTATCTCTTTTCTTTTTATTTTCTCGTTTCCTTTCTTTTTATGTCCTCTTTTTCCTTTTCTTCTATTTTTATTTTGTTTTCATTTTAAGCGTCTTTTTCCTTTTCTTTTTTCTTTTCTTTTTCCTTTTCTTTTTCCTTTTCTTTTTCCTTTTCTTTTTCTTTTCTTTTTTCTTTTTCTTTTCTTTTTCCTTTACTTTTCCTTTTCTTTTCCTTTTCTTTCTTCATTTTTTTCCTTTTCTTTTTCTTTTCATTTTTTTTCTTTTTCCTTTTCTTTTTCTTTTCTTTTTTCTTTACTTTTTCTTTTTCAATTTCTTTTTCTTTTCTTTTTCCTTTTTCCTTTTCTTTTTCTTTTCTTTTTCCTTTTTCCTTTTCTTTTTCTTTTCTTTTTCCTTTTTCCTTTTCTTTTACTTTTCTTTTTCCTTTTTCCTTTTCTTTTTCTTTTCTTTTTCCTTTTTCCTTTTCTTTTTCTTTTCTTTTTCCTTTTTCCTTTTCTTTTTCTTTTCTTTTTCCTTTTTCCTTTTCTTTTTCTTTTCTTTTTCCTTTTTCCTTTTCTTTTTCTTTTCTTTTTCCTTTTTCCTTTTCTTTTTCTTTTCTTTTTCCTTTTTCCTTTTCTTTTTCTTTTCTTTTTCCTTTTTCCTTTTCTTTTTCTTTTCTTTTTCCTTCCTTTTTTCCATTTCTTTTTCCTTTTCTTTTTCCTTTCCTTTTTTCTTTTCTTTTCCTTTTCTTTTTCCTTTTCTTTTCATTTTTCTTTTCTTTTTCCTTTTCTTTTTCCTTTTTTTTCCTTTTCGTTTTCTTTGCTTTTCTTTTTTCTTTTCTTTTTCTTTTCTTTTTCTTTGCCTTTCCTTTTCTTTTTATCTCTTTTCTTTTTTTCTATTTTAATTTTGTTTTTATTTCAAGCGACTATTTCCTTTTCTTTTTTCTTTCCCTTTTTTCTTTTCTTTTTTCTTTTCTTTTTTTTCCTTTTCTTTTCCTTTTCTTTTTCTTTTCTTTTTCTTTTTCCTTTTGTTTTTCTTTTCTTTTTCCGCTTCGTTTTACTTTTCTTTTTCGTTTTCTTTTTCTTTTCTTTTTCCTTTTCTTTTTTTTCTTTTTCCTTTTCTTTTTCTGTTCTTTTTCCTTTTCAGTTCCTTATCTTTTTCTTTTCCTATTCTTTTTCCTTTTCTTTTTCTTTTCTTTTTCTTTTCCTTTTTCTTTTTTTTTTTCCTATTCTTTTTTCTTTTCTTTTTCCTTTTCTTTTTCTTTTCTTTTTCTTTTCATTTCCCTTTCCTTTTTCTTTTCTTTTTCCTTTTCTTTATTCTTTTCGTTTCCTTTTCTTTTTATCTCTTTTCTTTTCTTTTTCTTTTCTCGTTTCTTTTCTTTGTGTTCTTTTCTCGTTTCTTTTTTCTTTCTTTTTTCTTTCTTTTTTCTTTTTATTTTCTTTTTCCGTTTCTTTTTCTTTTCTTTTTCCTTTTCTTTTCTTTTCCCTTTTCTTTTTCCTTTTCTTTTTATTTTTCTTTTTTCCTTTTCTTTTTCTATACTTTCCCTTTTCTTTTTCCTTTCCTTTTTTCTTTTCTTTTTCTTTTCTTTTTCTTTTTCCTTTTCATTTTCTTTTCTTTTTCCTTTTCTTTTTCTTTTTTTTCTTTTTTTTTTCCTTTTATTTTTTCTTTCCTTTTTCGTTTTCTTTTCCTTTTCCTTTCCTTTTCTTTTTCCTTTTCATTTTCCTTTTAATTTTCATTTTCTTTTTCTTTTCATTTTCCTTTTCTTTTTCTTTTCTTTTTCTTTTTTTTCCTTTTCTTTTTCTTTTCTTTTTCTTTTCTTTTCCTTTTCTTTTTCTTTTTTCCTTTTCTTTTTCTTTACTTTTTCCTTTTCTTTTCCTTTTCTTTTTCTTTTCTTTTTCCTTTTCTTTTTCCTTTCATTTTCCTTTTTTTGTCTTTTTCCTTTTCTTTTTCCTTTCTTTTTCCTTTTTTTTCTTTTCTTTTTCCTTTTCTTTTTCCTTTTCTTTTTTTTCTTTTTCCTTTTCTTTTTCCTTTTCTTTTTCTTTTTTTTTATTTGTATCTTCTCGTTTCTTTTTCTGTTCACTTCTTTCTTTTCTAACATTGTTTTGTTTTCTCTTTTTTATTCCTATCTCTATTTGTAAATATCTCTAACTATTTAAGCTTCACAGATTTTATATATACAAGTTTAAAACTATCCAGTAACAGATTAATCTATAAGCAAAACAAATTCCTGCTTAGAACAGGAAAGAAAAACGATACTACAATTAATCCCCTAAGCTACTGATTTCAATATTTTAGATGTCTAACATGTGCAATGTTGTTTTTTTTTAGTTTTTTTTTCTGCTGTTTGTGACAACTTGTTATGAAAAGTTTGAAATCTCAGCTATTTCTTTGTATCTCATGGCGTGAGTCATTTCTTACCAGTAACAGTAGATTTCGACAATTTCCTTTTCTGCTAGTATTTATTTTGATGACCTTTCCTCATAAACCAAGTAAGTTTCAATGAACAAAATTTAAAACCTGCATCTGAAACAGAACGTCATTGATTTACAAAAGCCTTAAGGACAGGGAAAAAATGCTGAATTAACTTCAGATAAAAGATGATGATTTGACATGACGTTGAGCCTTGAAGGTGAAACATTTCTTCTCGGCAATCCTGATTTTTTTTTTTTTTATAACTCTTTGTAATAAATGGTATACAGCCAGTTTATTATTATTTTACAGCTGCGTTCATCATTGTTTCAGGAAAATAAGACTATCATATCGTTGATATGACACAAGTGAAAATAAATGGCGACAGGCGTAAGAAAAACTGCAGCAAGGTTTAATTTGTAGATTTTTTTAATTTATTTTTTTCTTGTTTTTTGTCTACCTTTTATTTGTTTTTTCACGGGTGTTTCTCGCATTTATAAATTGTTTGAATCAATTTTTAGTTATATTTGTGTCAGTAATTCATGTTTCATGCGCGATTGTAATTGTTTTTTGTTTCTTTACTTTATTTTTTTTTTATTCTGTTTTAAAAGTGGCGATTGTCATTGAAGTTTTGTCTGTAAAAATATGTTTTTGCGAGCGATTGTATTCTTTTTTTAAATGGATTCTACTAATAAAGGATGCATTAGTAGTGAAGTGAACATCAACGAGGAAGGAAAAATCAGTAAGACGGGTCCTTAAAATGGGTGCTATGAAACATTCACTTTAACACTAAGCCCTTGGAAAAGGCATGAATCCGTCGATTTTCACCAGAAGTCTGGGTTAAATATCAGAGTAAACTCTACATTTCAGAATAAGAAAAGTCAACAGAAAAACCATTCCATTATCATTCCCTTGACAATTCTCCGAAATCTGTAGAGAGCCATAATCACCTCTGTCCAATATATATATATATATATATATATATATATATATATATATATATATATATATATATATATATATATTAATAACTATACATATACCTACATTTGTGTGCGACTTAAGTTTCATTGGTTACCCATCTTGTCATTTACCTAACCTTATAACTATAACTATATATATATATATATATATATATATATATATATATATATATATATATATATATATATATATATATGTGTGTGTGTGTGTGTGTGTGTGTGTGTGATATGTCCCGGAAAGGGATATATTTGAACGAAGTAGCTAAGTGGTTTTGGCTACTATAACCAAGTAGAATACAATAGCAGTAATCGACTGATACGCGTCGTAGTCGCAGGTAAGAAGTGTAGATCAATGGCGTAGTCCAATGGGCGTCGTTATAGACTTAGCTCTCAGACTAAGGCTCTGACTCTGTCGTACATACACGTCTGTCGGTATTTATGATGGACACCAGCCAATCATATTCCAGTGAGGGGGAACACAGGTGTCCGCATATTCCATTATATCACCTCCCCCGAGCTAAATTCTCCCGTGAATTTTAGCTTTAATACTTCCTCTTCTTAGGGTCTGGACATAAACGATTAACTTTTTTTCTAAGCCTTTTTCGCCTCCATCCTCCTTGCAGGGGTGGCTTTTGACTCACTGGTACCTCTGGGCTTGAAATCGGGGATACCTCCATCGGCGAATGTTGACTTACTGGCACGGAAATATTAAAGGCGTCATATAAGACTTCCATTGGAATCTCTTCGGTAATTTCCGCGACCTCTGTTGTCTGTCTGGGTCTTAACTGATTCCAATGTCTTTTACAAAGGAATTTTTCTCCTTTTATGTTGTATATTACTTGACCAATTCTTTTGGTTATTACACCTTCTTCCAATACGCTTTTCCAGCCCTAAAATTTTTGAAGAAAACTATCGCCTGGCTTTAGTCATATAGATTTGTTTCTTCGCAGTTTTCTTTGCCAGACTAGGCAACAGCCTGTCGAAAACAGAGCGTATTCTTCTTGCAAACATCAACTCTGCTGGCAATAATCCTTACATCATATTCAGGTTTGGCGTGATTCTGTACACAGCCAAAAATTTCAGAATACTCTGTTCATTCGTGTCCACGCCGTAACTTTTTTTCAAGGCTCGTTTAAATGTGTCCACGAATTTTTCTGCCTGTTTATTCAATCTTGGATGATAAACTGGTGTTGTCATGTGATCGATGGCTAATGCTGTGCAGAATTCCTTGAATTCTCTTCCCGTAAACTGTGTTCCGTTATCACTGACTAAAGTTTTAGGGAGTTTGAAGTGACTAAAAATTTATCCCATTTGACGCAGTTGGATGTCTGTACTTAACAATTTCTGGCCACTTAGTAAAACTGTCTACCACAATCCGGTAATATGGGTCCTGCATAATCGATATGCAGTCGAATCCATGGGACATCTGTCTTTGGCCATGGTTGACTCTTTACAGGTGGATCCCTTGCTGCCAGTTGACATCCTTTACACTGTTTCACCACATTTTCTATGTCCTGGTCCATCCTCGGCCAATACGTGCAACCTCTCATTAGAGATTTCATTCGCGAAATCCCTGGATGACCAGTGGGAAATTCTTTTAGAATTTTTTTTCTGTAAAGTAGACGGCATTACAACTGTCTGCGTAAAGTAATACCTGATCACATATTGAAAAAGATGACACACTCATTCCTTTTTTTTGTTTCCTCGTTCAACCAGACTTGCTTTTACATTTTCTTAATGAAATCATCGTTTTCTGCTGCTTTTTTCACATCATCTAGATTAACCGCTAGTTCTCTAATGGTATTGCATAGCAGACCCGACAATTCACTTTCGTCTCTCAGCGCCTCTATTACTGTTTCTTCCAGCGGTTCCGTATATTTCGGTATTAACCTCGACAATCCATCGGCGTGACCTAGCTTTTTTGAAGGCACATATTCCATTCTGAAATTGTAATTCAATAGAATTATACCCCAATGCTGTAGTCGATTTGCCGTGTGAGTTGGTATACCTTTTTTTTAACCAAAATTTGTTAACAGCGGTTTGTGGTCTGTTTGCAGAGTAAATTGTCTTCCATATATGAATCTGTGAAACTTCTTTACAGCGAAGATTATTGCCAAACTTTCTTTTTCAATTTGGCTATAATTTCGTTCTGCAGGCAGTAACGTTCTCGAGGCATGTGCTACTGACTTCGTAGATCCGTCCTCGAGTTTATGTAGCAATACAGCGCCTAGTCTGTCATTACTAGCATCTGCTGCTACAATCATTTTCTTCTTCAGGTCGAAATGCGCCAACAATAGGTCTGCTAATAAAGTTTTTTTTATTTTTTAAAAGCATCCTTGCATTCTTTCGACCATATCCACTTTGTGCCCTTTTTCACCAAATTGTTTAAAGGGGCTCTCATTTCATACATTTTGGGGATATAAATACTATAATAGCTTACCAATCCCAAGAACACCTGGAGTTTAGCCACATCATCAAGTGCTGGCATAATTTTTATAGCCTCAGCTCTTTCTGGGTCTGGTTTTCTTCCTTTACTGTCAATGATCTGCCCTAAATATTTTATCTTCTTTAGGAAGAACTCACAGTTTTCAGCACTCAGCATGAACCGGTATTCCTCAATTCTCTGAAATACTATTCTAATATGCATTTTGTGTTGGGCCGCGTTTTCTCTTTTAATCAAAATGTCGTCTAAGTATGTGATTGCATAATCCATACCAGCAAAATACGGTAGCAGTAATCAACTGGTACGCGTCGTAGTCGCAGGTAAGAAGTGTAGATTAATGGCGTTGTCCAATGGGAGTCGTTATAGACTTAGCTCTCAGACTAAGGCTCCGGACTTCTCTAACTATCCTACACGTCCGTCAATATTTATGACGGACACCAGCCAATCACACTCCAGTGAGGGGGAACACATATGTATGCATATTCCATTATATCAATATATATATATATATATATGTGTGTGTGTGTGTGTGTGTGTGTGTGTGAAAAATATATAGAAAATAGGAAATAACACGTTAGGTAAATAATCCAAAGTTCTTTAGTATTTTTTTATTATTTTTAAAAAATAGTGCTCGATACAAAAGTAGAGCATAAATATAATTATTTATTTAAAATACTAAGCTCTGTTCCATCTTCAAGCGAATTGTTTTGGGGATTCAAAAAAAAAATTCGCTTGAAGATGGAACAGAGCTTAGTACTTTAATTCAATTTAATTCAAATAATTATACTGAAGTTTTCGGCTCTTGTTTTGAAACATGAGAACTCTTATGTAGCGTATTGGAATCATATTTTTAAATAAATAATTATATTTATGCTCTACTTTCGTATCGAGCACTATTTTTTAAAAATAATTACAAAAATACTAAGGAACTTTGGATTATTTACCAAACCAGTTTCTTTCCTATTTTCTACAATATTTTCACACACACACACACACACACACACACACACACACACACACACACACATATATATATATATATATATATATATATATATATATATATAATGCAGCAAAAAGATTAAGATCGGAGATTTACAAGATCAACCGAACGAATATTAATGGGGTGCGTCTTCTTTTTAGGAAAATGAAAATTATAATTGAAGATTTGTATTTCTTTGAAAAACTTTTGCACGCACTTAAGATGTTGAAGAAAATTTAGTAGGGAATTTTGGATAAAAAAAGAAACTGAATATTGAAGAAATTTAGCGTAGTTCAAAAACAGTAAAAGCAAACTTGCCAACCAGACGCTTCCTCTGTAACTAAATGCTATAGCATGTCAGGCTATAAGACGGTTCCGTGTGGGATACAGGTTCGATATATTTTATATGAAATTTCCCGGACAATGTAAATTTCCCGATAAATGTTGTTAATACTGTTTATTATAAACGGATCATTTACTTAAATATTTGTATTTATAAAAAAAATAATAAGGTATAAACAAAAAATATATTAAAATAATTGTCAGGCTTCGTCTATTTCAGGTGTATTTTTGGGATGTCAACGAACTCTCATTTCCACTTGTGTAATGCCAACGATCACTCGTTGTCACTTTCGTAATGCTCCTTGTAATAGAGACTTTGTAATCGCAGAATGTCGAGATTACCATAGACAGAACAGGTAATCAACGACGAAGTCTGGAGACAAAAACATTCATAACAATACAGCTGAAATTTCTGGAATAGTAAATGATGAAGAAAGAGGGTCGTGAAAATGTAATACAAACTCGTCATACTGAAAGCCCTGGAAGCAGTGATATACAGTATTGTAGTTAACGAATATGTTGGAATAGCTGGCAGAACAGAGAAAGAGATAGTAACGGGCTAAACATGTTCTTAGAGCTACAGATTCTTCTGGAAGGAGGTGACAGGGGAGGAGAAGGTGGTTTTTCCCGTCAATATCCTCAAGGACACATGGCCCAGTGGATAAAAGCGTTGGTTGAATCCAATAACTTGACCCAAAGAGTTTAATACCTGACCACAGCAGTGCTGAACAAAAACTTGGAGGGTTGTTAAAGGGAGATAACTGAGACATCCAGAATAGGCATGGCACGTGGAACTAGAATAATATACCCCAGTGGACGAAATAAAGGGTTCAGTTCAAAATTCCAATCATCTAAAGAAGGACGGAGCGCACAAAAATCGAAACGTCGTGAATATTGCAATAAAGAGGACAACAGTCCCAACCAAGTAAATAACGAAACACACACCATTTATTGATCTTTATGTTACTCGCTCTTTATCATTCTTCCTTTCTTTCACTCACTCTTTCTTATTCTCTCTCTCTCTCTCTCTCTTATTCTCTTTGTCTCTCACTCTGTTTCTGCTTTGCTTTTTCTCCCTTTTTCACTCACAGAAACCCTTTCGTTCACAATCGCTCATACTCGCATACTCTCATTTTCTCTCTCACTGATACACGTACTTTCTCTCTCTATATATATATATCTCACAAGCACTCACGCATTCTCTTTCTCACTCACACTCTCTCTCCCTCTTTATCTCTGTCTTACACATAAGCACACACACACTCTCTCTCTCTCTCACACGCACTAAAACACACAAATATTCTCTCTTCCTGTTTCTTTCTTTATCCTTCTCTCACACACACACTCTCTTTCTCTCTTGAAATATCCACACACATTCTTTTTATTTCTGTCTCACACATAAATACCAACTCTCTCTCTCTCACACATGCTCTTTTACTATCTATCTATCTATCTATCTATCTATCTATCTATCTATCCAATTCCGTTCATATCTATCTATCTATCTATCACACAAATTCTCTGTGTGTGGGTGTGTCTTTTGGAAATGCACAATGTATTAAAGTAACTATTCACCATAAGAACCTCCAACCGTCTCTCTCTCTCTTTCTCTCTCTCTCTCTCTCTCTCTCTCTCTCTCTCTCTCTCTCTCTCTTATGTCATCCTTTTTTCTTTTTCTTTTTTTTTCTCTAAGTCTTCTGACCCGAATTTCTACATGGATACATCCTGGCATTTTCCGTCCTTTTGATTCCCGCACATTAATCTCTTTCGGCACCTAATCTCTTCCCACTCCCCAGCCGATTTATTGTGATATCTCTCTCTCTCTCTCTCTCTCTCTCTCTCTCTCTCACTCACATACACACACACACGAATATACACACTTTCCCCTACGCCCTAATAAACCAGCTCCCTCTCTATATATTACTGGCCCATTCACTGTTGAATCACCGTTCGGAATGGGATTGTCGATATCCCTTTTCACCACCCTCACGCTATGCATAACGATTGATGCACAGATATTCGTGGGCCTCACTCAATTAAATCTACAACATCCCTTCATTTCCTTGTTTTCTGTCTTTTTTCTCGTTTCTTCATCTTCTTCACCTCTTCTTTTTCTTCTCCACTTCCTTCTTCATCTCTTCTTCTACTTCTCAACCATCTTCTCCTCCTCCTCACTTCTCCTCTTCCACCTTCTACTTCTTTTTCATCGTCTTCTTCTTTTCTTCCGCCACCTTCATCGTCTCCTCCTCCTCCCCTTCTTCTTCTTCTTCTCTGGAGTCGTCGTCTTCCTCTTTTCTTCTCATCCACCTTCTTCTTTTATTTCTTACCCTCCCTCTCTTCTTCTTCTCCTCCTCCTCCATCTTCTTCTTCCGTTCTTCTTCCTCTTCTTCTTTTCTTCTCATCCACCTTCTTCTTTTATTTCTTCCCCTCCTCTTCTTCTTCTTCTTCTTCTTCTCTTCCTCATCCCCCACCTTCTTCTTCCGTTCTTCTTCTTCTTCTCTCGAGTCGTCTTCTTCTTTTCTTCTCATCCACCTTCTTCTTTTATTTCTTCCTCTCCTCCTCCTCTTCTTCTCCTCCTCATCCTCCACCTTCTTCTTCTTCTTCACCTCCTTCTCCTCTTCTTCTCGTTATCCTTCTTCTTCTCCACCTACACCTTCTCCTCTTCTTCCTACTCCCCCTCTTTTTCTTCTTCTTCTTGTTTATCTGCCTGTCTTCCTGACCTTCCAACTTCACCCACAGCTCTTTTCCATTTTCTTAATCTCCTTAATAGACTTGCATTCAGTTTCTTCCTACTCCCCCTTCTTTTCCTTTTCCTTCGTTCCATGTCATTTGTTTCTTGGGGGATTTTTTTTTTCTTCTTCTGATTTCTTTATTTCTTTACGCTTCTCTTTGTTCCTTTCATTTCGACTTTCTTCTTCTTTCATTTTTCATTCATTAAACTTCCTGTCTTTTCCTTCTTCGCATTTAAATTTCCTTTTATTATCGAAAAGCTATGTCGTCAGGAAACGGAAGTTGACAGAACATCGAAATATCTGTGTTCTTTCGTATGCACTCAAGCCTTTCTCTTGATAATAAAACTTGCAATTCATACTTTTATGAAAACCAGGAGACGTTCATAATCAGGAACCAACTACATTGACTGCTTCAACTTAACTGCTACGCCAAGTAGTCACAGATATTCAAAGTTAAATCCTGGTTTAATCCATATTTTTATTTGAAAGGTATGAATCCTCTTCTTCCCTCCCAGCTATGAGTAAATATGCTGTCCCATTCTCGCCAAAACCGGATCCCAGACAAATTAGGAATATCCCCAGAAATTACAGCACTAGGATGACGATCTTTCCCCACAGTGGGGCCACCATATGTCTCGGGGGACTTAAGCACCTTCTGAATATGGAGCTCACTACCAACAACCTCATCCCATCAAGAAAAATCGTCCGAGCAGGACAGACCAGGTTCTATAGCTTTGGATGGTAACTGGTCTACCGCAGCAAGAAATGGCAACCTACTGCGGGAAAAAATCTGCCTCGTCAGTCATATATTGAAAATTACATGAGCGCCTAAGTGTGTATCACGCATAGCATATAACTAACTCACTTCTCTTCAATAACTGCACAATTGTATGACTTATTTAATTTATCTTATCATCCAGCTTACATCTGCTTTTATGTGCAGTACCTCTTCAAAACATGGGTGATCATGGTTCTCCACAGCTTCCTATTCTTTGTACTTCTAAGTAATGTTTGTCCTCTTAGTAGCTATCCATGTTCTATCATCCGTCCACACAAGCTTGTTAGACAGGCTGATCATTGCTCTCCACACTTTCCTATCCTTTGTATCTCTTAGCAGTGTTTGTAATTTTAATATCGTTCCCTTCCTTGTTCTGTGATTCGTTTACACAAGCTTGTTAGGAAGGCTGATCATGTCTCTCCACAACTTCCTATCCTTTGTAGCTCTTAGCAGTGTTTCTCCTTTTAGTATCCTTCCCAATCTCTGTCATGCCTTCCCACTGTCTGTTCTGGCAACCGTCTACACAAGTTTGTTAGGTACTTTGATCATGGCTCTCCACAACTTCCTATACTTTGTAGCTCTTAGCAGTGTTTCTCCTTTTAGTATCCTTCCCAATCTCTGTCATGCCTTCCGACTGTCTGTTCTGGCAACCGTCTACACAAGTTTGTTAGGTAGTTTGATCATGGCTCTCCACAACTTCCTATACTTTGTAGCTCTTAGCAGTGTTTCTCCTTTTAGTATCCTTCCCAATCTCTGTCATGCCTTCCCACTGCCTATTCTGTCACCCGTCTATACAAGCTTGTTAGGTAGTTTGATCATGGCTCTCCACAACTTCCTATACTTTGTAGCTCTTAGCAGTGTTTCTCCTTTTAGTATCCTTCCCAATCTCTGTCATGCCTTCCCACTGCCTATTCTGTCACCCGTCTATACAAGCTTGTTAGGTAGTTTGATCATGGCTCTCCACAACTTCCTATACTTTGTAGTTCTTAGCAGTGTTTCTCCTTTTAGTATCCTTCCCAGTCTTTGTCATGCCTTCCCACTGCCTGTTCTGTCAACCGTCTACACAAGCTTGTTAGGTAGTTTGATCATGACTCTCCACAACTTCCTATTCTTTGTAGCTCTTTACAGTGTTTCTCCTTTTAGTATCCTTCCCAATCTCTGTCATGCCTTCCCACTGTCTGTTCTGGCAACCGTCTACACAAGTTTGTTAGGTAGTTTATCATGGCTCTTCACAACTTCCTATCCTTTGTAGCTATTCGTAGTGTTTGTCTTCTTACTATCCTTCTCAGTCTCTGTTATGTCAGCTCGTTAAGCACGTTACACACTTTTTTGCCTTCTGTATATCCTAGAAATTTCAGCAATTTCTATTTTGCTTTCGTTTTCCTTAAAACTTCCTCATGACACACATGTCCAGTCGATGATAATCTCAACATCCTTCTTCAGTTGTCTTACGTTTCCTCTTCCTCTGTGAAGTAATTGTCCAGCATTTACGGCCATCAATGAGGAGTGATATTATTTAGCAATTTAGCACTCCTCTCTTTCGTTTTAATGAAATTTCTTTTTTTTTTCTTATTATTCTCTTTTAATCTTCCTTTCTTTCTTTCTTTCTTTTTCTCCCGTGTTCAATCTTTCTTCTTTTCTTTCTTTCTTATTATTCTCTTTTAATCTTTCTTTCTTTCTTTCTTTCTTTCTTTCTTTCTTATTATTCTCTTTTAATCTTTCTTTCTTTCTTTTTATTCTCTTTTAATCTTTCTTTCTTTCTTTCTTTCTTTTTCTCCCGTGTTCAATCTTTCTTCTTTTCTTTCTTTCTTATTATTCTCTTTTAATCTTTCTTTCTTTCTTTCTTTCTTTTTCTCCCGTGTTCAATCTTTCTTCTTTTCTTTCTTTCTTATTATTCTCTTTTAATCTTTCTTTCTTTCTTTCTTTCTTTCTTTCTTTCTTTCTTTCTTATTATTCTCTTTTAATCTTTCTTTCTTTCTTTTTATTCTCTTTTAATCTTTCTTTCTTTCTTTCTTTCTTTTTCTCCCGTGTTCAATCTTTCTTCTTTTCTTTCTTTCTTATTATTCTCTTTTAATCTTTCTTTCTTTCTTTCTTTCTTTTTCTCCCGTGTTCAATCTTTCTTCTTTTCTTTCTTTCTTATTATTCTCTTTTAATCTTTCTTTCTTTCTTTCTTTCTTTCTTTCTTTCTTTCTTTCTTTCTTTTTATTCTCTTTTAATCTTCCTTTCTTTCTTTCTTTCTTTTTCTCCCGTGTTCAATCTTTCTTCTTTTCTTTCTTTCTTATTATTCTCTTTTAATCTTTCTTTCTTTCTTTCTTTCTTTCTTTCTTTCTTTCTTTCTTTCTTATTATTCTCTTTTAATCTTTCTTTCTTTCTTTTTATTCTCTTTTAATCTTTCTTTCTTTCTTTCTTTCTTTTTCTCCCGTGTTCAATCTTTCTTCTTTTCTTTCTTTCTTATTATTCTCTTTTAATCTTTCTTTCTTTCTTTCTTTCTTTTTCTCCCGTGTTCAATCTTTCTTCTTTTCTTTCTTTCTTATTATTCTCTTTTAATCTTTCTTTCTTTCTTTTTATTCTCTTTTAATCTTCCTTTCTTTCTTTCTTTCTTTTTCTCCCGTGTTCAATCTTTCTTCTTTTCTTTCTTTCTTATTATTCTCTTTTAATCTTTCTTTCTTTCTTTCTTTCTTTCTTTCTTTCTTTCTTATTATTCTCTTTTAATCTTTCTTTCTTTCTTTTTATTCTCTTTTAATCTTTCTTTCTTTCTTTCTTTCTTTTTCTCCCGTGTTCAATCTTTCTTCTTTTCTTTCTTTCTTATTATTCTCTTTTAATCTTTCTTTCTTTCTTTCTTTCTTTCTTTTTATTCTCTTTTAATCTTTCTTTCTTTCTTTCTTTCTTTCTTTCTTTCTTTCTTTCTTTCCGGTGTTTAATCTTTCTTCTTTTCTTTCTTTCTTATTATTCTGTTTTAATCTTTCTTTTTCTTTCTTTCTTTCTTTCTTTCTTTCTTATTATTCTCTTTTAATCTTTCTTTCTTTCTTATTATTCTCTTTTAATCTTTCTTTCTTTCTTTCTTTCTTTCTTTCTTTCTTTCTTTCTTTTTCTCCCGTGTTTAATCTTTTTTCTTTTCTTTCTTTCTTATTATTCTGTTTTAATCTTTCTTTCTTCCTTTCTTTCTTTCTTTCTTTCTTTCTTTCTTATTATCCCGTTTTTCATCTTTCTTTTTTTTTTGGTTCAAACTTTTTCGTTCTTCTCATCTTTTTCATTGGTGTAAGTTTTACTGAACGTTTATTTCACGATAATTGAACTTGCTTTTTTTTTATTGTTTTTAACCTTTCTTTCGTTCTTTCTTTCTTATTCGTCCATTTTTCATTTTTCTTTCTTCCTTTTTTAATCTTTCTCTTCCTCTTTTCTAAACTTTTTTCTTTCTCATCTTTTTCATTGGCGTAAATTTTACTGGACGTATATTTCACGATAGTTGAATTTTCTTTTTTTTCTTTCTTTTTATTCTGTTTTTAATCTTTCTTTCCTTCCATCTTCTTTCTTTTTTTTTCTTTCTTTTTATTCTGTTTTTAATCTTTCTTTCCTTCCATCTTCTTTCTTTTTTTTTCTTTCTTTTTATTCTGTTTTTAATCTTTCTTTCCTTCCATCTTCTTTCTTTTTTTTTCTTTCTTTTTATTCTGTTTTTAATCTTTCTTTCCTTCCATCTTCTTTCTTTTTTTTCTTTCTTTTTATTCTGTTTTTAATCTTTCTTTCCTTCCATCTTCTTTCTTTTTTTTTCTTTCTTTCTTATTCTTCCGTTTTTCTCTTTTGCTTTTTTCCGTTTTTAATTTCTTTTTTTTTTTTTTTCTTTTTCAAGCCTTTTTATTTTTTTTCATCTTTTTCATTGGAGTACGTTTTACTGAACGTGTATTTCACGATAGTTGTTCTTTCTTTCTTTCTTTCTTTCTTTCTTTCTTTCTTTCTTTCCCGTGTTTAATCTTTCTTTTTCAAGCTTTTTGTTTCTTATTTTCATTTCTGTAGGTTTTACCAAACATATATTTCATGAAAGTTGATCTTTCTTTCTTTCTTATTTTTCTGTTTTAATCTTTCTTTCTTTCTTTCTTTTTCTTTCATGTTAATCTTTCTTTTTTTATCTTTTTCTGTTTCTTAATACTTTGCTTAGTTTTTAGAAGGCATCTTTCACTATCCCAATGTGCCCTCGGATTTCGGTGTCACCTTTCTTTCCGCCGCCTGTGTAAACACTCTCCAGATAGTTACATTTTCGTACTTACTTAATTTTGCCGCCTCCAATTCTTAGTTCGCTGACAGGACTGTCTCTCTTGCTAACGGCCATAACTACAGTCTTCTTTCTTCCGGTTTTTCTTTATTGATTTTTCTATAAGGATTCTTTAAAAACCAAGCAACAACGAATGACTAATTTATTCCAATTTCAAAATATACATTCGTGTTTAACAATCAAAAAATACATTTTCACTATTCAAAGTAAGCTATAATCACCATCTTTTTCTGTTCCTTTTCACCCCTACGACAAATTCTGGCCCATATTTAGAGGGTAAGCATACAAGGAAGAGAATCGGGATTTTCGTAATGAAACTAGGGGCTTCGGTGAATATTAGAACTGCGGGGCTATCAATCCATTCGAGAGAAAAGGGAAGTTTTAAATTTCTCATTATGAGTTTAAAACTTTACACATTGGATCATGTTTCTTTAAGCTGGAGTTCCAATTGGAAAAAGAAACCCGAGGTTTAAAAGAGGAACAACAATTAGCGATTAAAACGAGCTGGATTGATAAAAATACAATGAGATAGATAGATAGATAGATAGATAGATAGATAGATAGATAGATAGATAGATAGATAGATAGATATGAACAGACTGAGATAGATAGATAGATAGATAGATAGATAGATAGATAGATAGATAGATAGATAGATGCAATAGTCTGAGATAGATAGAGAGATAGATGCAATAGTCTGAGATAGATAGATAGATAGATAGATAGATAGATAGATAGATGCAATAGTCTGAGACAGATAGAGAGATAGATGCAATAGTCTGAGATAGATAGATAGATAGACAGATGCAATAGTCTGAGATAGATGCAATAGTCTGAGATAGATAGATAGATAGATAGATGCAAGAGTCTGACATAGATAGATAGATAGATAGATAGATAGATAGATAGACATATAGATAGATAGATAGATAGATGCAAGAGTCTGACATAGATAGATAGATAGATAGATAGATAGATAGATAGATAGATAGATAGATAGATAGATGCAATAGTCTGAGATAGATAGAGAGATAGATGCAATAGTCTGAGATAGATAGATAGATAGATAGATAGATAGATGCAATAGTCTGAGACAGATAGAGAGATAGATGCAATAGTCTGAGATAGATAGATAGATAGATAGATAGATAGATGCAAGAGTCTGACATAGATAGATAGATAGATAGATAGATAGATAGATAGATAGATAGATAGATAGATAGATGCAAGAGTCTGACATAGATAGATAGATAGATAGATAGATAGATAGATAGATAGATAGATAGATAGATGCAATAGTCCGAGATAGATAGATAGATTTTCTGATGTTATAGATATAATTGTTATCAATGATTCTAATCTAATAAACAAAATGAGATATTTATGTTGTGTAACGTTTATCTACTGGGAAAGTAGAATCGATGAACTGAACTGAAATTCCAGCCTAGTCATTTGTGTTCATTTCGCAAGAATACTGAACTGAAAGACATGAATCCAACTCTTCTCAATTTCACTCCCAGATATGGGTTAAATAGCAAAGTAAATTAGCCTCTATAAGCCTCTAATAACGACAAAGAATCATGATCGTCTACATCCTGAATTTTGTACAAATTCATTATTTTTTCATTTATATATATGTATATGAAAAAAAATGTCTCTTTCTTTTTTATTTCTTGGGTGGCATTCAGTCGGAATGAATGACTACCGTAATTTAAACATCTTGAAAAAAATCATTCGCAAAGCAAACTACTTTCATTTGTTATGTGGGAATTGTCATGAGAATTGACAGATAGGAAAGAAGAGGAATCTTTCGAGGAGACATTGGGAAACCACTCCACTATCTTTCCTAGCTAAGCATGTTAATTAGCTAATAAGAAATGAAAAGAAATCTGTGTAGAAATCTGTGTAGAAATCTGATCGCCTGTCCTGAAATGGCATATAAAAAGGTACTAACTTTCTCCATTATTAATATATATATATATATATATATATATATATATATATATATATATATATATATATATATATATATATATATATATATATATATATGTATGTATGTGTGTGTGTGTGTATATATATATATAGAGAGAGATAGATAGATAGATAGATAGATAGATAGATAGATAGATAGATAGATAGATAGATAGATAGATAAAGTTCCTTCTGCGTGGGCGTGTATGGGGGAGGTTTTATACTTGCTGGCGAGGTTTGTGTATGCAAGGAGATTCGGGTTGTGCATCTGTTAGGTGACGTAAGAGGAAAGATATGCTTCTTTTTTAATACATATACCGAGTTGGTTCGGAACAATAATGAAATAGAAGAATATGAAAGAAATATATATGTACGTTTGTGTATGTGCGCGTGTGTTTGCATGTATAGGCATATATGTGTGCGCGTGTGTCTTTACATGTGTGCATATGTGTGTGGTTGTATAATTCCCTCTTCAGAGAGAGAAACAAAAATATGCAGATATACATTTAATCAATTGATTTATAAAACAAGAAATGTTAAATTAGAAAGATACATCATATCGCATATATCAATATATATGAATCGCTTTGCCTTATATATATATATATATATATATATATATATATATATATATATATATATATATATATATATGTCATTAGAATTGACGTGCTTAAACCTCTCGGTTACAAAGGACTTACTGGCCAAGCAAAGCCCGAATAGTGCTTTTGGACACTGACTTTTCCCGATTCACGAAATATAAATCTCTGCTTAGTTTCGCATTCTAATGTATATGGGCAGTAGTTGTTGAATCTTCACTCCCCAGTCTCGAGAGTGTCTATAAGCGTCTCCATCGCCATGTGGGTGATGAATTATTTTATACCCTACAACCTCTTTCCCAACAGACAAAATACTACTCTATGGTTATTTCCATGAGTTGTGTTCAAGCGAACTACATTCCTTATTTTCACTAGTTCTAAACTTCACTAAGACTCGCCATTTCATATATATATATATATATATATATATATATATATATATATATATATATATATATATATATATATATATATACCAGTAAAAAAGAATTCTCTTATTAATATTTTTACAAAAACGCACAACCTTAAAATTTAAATTCAAACTCAGGGTTGCGACCACACGTTCCAAAACAATAACACATTTCTCATAGCATTTTTTCGGATTACATCTCTATTTTCGTTGTCCTCTTATTACCGAGAAGTAAAAACAAGAACAAAATCTACTTCCATACCTGATGATGTCTGTAGGGACAGACGAAATCTTGTAAAAATAAAAAAGACCTTATGCAACTGGAATTTATAAACGGGGATCATATCATTCATATAGACGTTTGGGGTTGGTGTATCTTATTTATATTGTTTGCGACGAAGTATTCTCGCCATTTAAATCATTAACCTCGAAATTTGTTTTTTGTATGAATGATTCATGGACTTATAAAATATATATATATATATAGCATGAAACAGACTGTCGCCTCTAAGTGTTGACTTCTATGTTCACTTTTATATTTATATACGCTCTATCTCTGATATTGAGCACTTTATCCCATAAATATAGTACACCGTAAGACTATATTTCTTCATATATATATATATATATATATATATATATATATATATATATATATATGCTCCCGGAAATCTGGTTGAGCTCTCTAGGGAAAAGGGTTTTTTAACACCGACTCCTACTTCTATTAAGTATTACTCTTCAAATAAATTGAATTGAGTTATCCGAGCCGCTGGCGTATTTCTTATAGAGAAAAGCGTTAAAATTCCTCACCTTTTCTGCCATGTGACAATGGCCTAGAGGTAAAACATCTGAACGACATAGAATCAGTCGGGTTTCGATCCGGCTTGTAGCAATCGGACGTCTAGCCACACTGAGCAACTGTCTGCGCGTGCCTGTATATATTACAGGGTTTATGCAAAATACTTTTACAATCTTTGGCGGTGGGCTCCTCACACTGAAACAAGGACAAAAGTCTATATTAACATATGTCTGCAAATCCTTCGTATTTGAGTCATTAAGTTTAAATAAAGTTTACGGCAAATATCGCTGTGTGCCTTAGATTGGGTTACATTTGTCATTCGTGTACATTTTAGGCTAGTCTGCCTACAACGTTTAACGTGTGCAGTAGGGAGTTAACTGATAACTGTTCCGTTTAACATGGCATGGTATTCATCTTGTGAGTCGGCAGACATGATTTTTATATACGGCTTCGCGGATAGTAATAGCAATGGATGCACGGCTGTATCAGATTATTTTGATGTTGGGGTGGATTATTATTGTTGCCAAATTATTTAATTTGGGATTTGAATTTAGGCCCAAATTAACATTTAAGATTTAAAAATGACTGAAATAAGAATAATAAATTCTAATGTAGAGAGACGCTGTCGTTATCAGAAGGAACAATCAAGAAAAAAAAACGTCTGGAAGTAAAGGGAGGCAACTCTTTTTCTTTCATGAAAATCAATAACGTAATTGATAATCTTCCTATATTTCTGAGATGAGGTATAATGTACACTATTTACATTATTCAGACTATTGTTCTCATCTTTGTCGTCATATTTATTACAACATTTCGGTCGTTGTACGCTCCGGCCTTCTTTAGGTGGTTGTAATGTCTAACTGAACCCTTTATTTCGCTCACTGGGGTAGAATATTCTAGTTCCACGTATCATACTTAATGGATGCCGGTTAATTCCCCTCTGCAAGTTCTCCACTGCCTTAACCGGGTCTTGAACTCACATTGGATCTAACTAACGCCTTTATCCACTATTCCATGTGTCCTTGAGGACATCTGTGTATGAATTTCTGGATATTATAAACCTAATGTCTTCAGCAACCTTTTTTTTTACCAGTGCTCATATTGCAATTTTTTGCTATTATCATTTATGTTCTTACTAAAGCTCATATTGCAAATTTTTGTTGATGTTATCTCTTTTCTCTAGCACTCCTTATTACTGGTTCCCATATTGTATTCATTTCTATACTTGGTCGACTCCGGAGATTTTTGTGGCCTAGCATATGTGCTGATTCCTTAAGTTTACGTATTTTCTAATGGTGTTCTTTGTCTATGAAAACATAAAACTGTAATATATATATATATATATATATATATATATATATATATATATATATATATATATATATATATATATATATATATATCGGGTGTAACTGCAAAATTGTTCAAATCATGCAACAGCAAAATTCTTCAATTGTTACATTAAGCTTTGAACCTGTATATCTTAAAAATGATTAAAGATATCTTACTGGAATTCCCCGAGGTTTTTATAACACTATTGGTCTCTATTTTGGTCAGTAAGAATGTATTTAGCACTAAGTTGAAATGATAACCCCTCTTGCCGTTGTAAACTTCTGATCCAGTTTTTGTCTCTACTGTTCCCTCAATTTTAAACTTATTCACTTCTCTCTTGATGGTTTTTGAATGGCATTTGAAGATGGAAGTCAGAGTATGAAAGTTAGTATCATTACTAAAGGCCTGAATGATCTTTTTCCTCTCACCATTGCTTAGTTCAGAAGACATAATGTGGCCGACATGAAACGATTTTAACCTGTTCTCTTTCTAGCTGAATAGTTCAGAGGAGATTCTTACGAAAAATGGTGTCAAGATGGCTAAATATTATCTGAAAACCTGGAAAAAGGAATCTCAATTAGTTTAATGACTGTTTAGCTATTAAAAATTTTGTAGGATGGACCAATTATCCCATGCTGTTACGCGATTTGGTTGAACAATTTTGCTGTTATACTCGGTATATATATATATATATATATATATATATATATATATATATATATATATATAGGGTGTGGGAAATAAATATTCGTACACATACAAATTTTTAACTTATTGTATTTCCAACTAATGAATAAACATACTTTTCATATAATTAACTGTACACAGATGCATAATAAATACGTATATATACAAAACAGAAAAAATCGATTTAATAGAAATATTCCCATTATATATATATATATATATATATATATATATATATATATATATATATATATATATATACATACATGGGTACAGCGATTAATATTTTATGCGCATGAGCATATCGTGTTACAAACATGGAAATCGATATAGAAAATTATAAGTAGGCCATCCTGACAATTAGCCGTTTTCTACAAAATGGCGCTTGGCCTCATTGCAATTCTTTTTCTCTCCTTTCTCGAATTCAAAATTTCCCGGCAATGAAGTAATTGATCAAAAGAGGTGACTTTGCCCGTTTCGTGAAAACATGGATCATCTTCCATTCGCTACACTCCATGGACAAACACATTTTCCCCCGTGCCAACGATTTAACTGCATTTTATGCCTGCATTCAACCTGCGTCTTTTCTTCAGTGTTGATTCTTAGACTTGAGACAAAGGAAACAAGTAAAATGTTTCAATGAATATCGAACTAGAAAAGCCATATAAAAAATTCAGAAGAATAAAAAAAAATACGAAATAAAGAAATTACTTTTTTAATTTAAATTCTTTTTTTTTTTTCTTGTCGTTTCTTTTTCAATCATTTATTGATTCAAAGAGGTGATGCGCAAATTAAAACGGAAAATAGTATAAAAAGAAAATATAGGATATAGGAAAGAAGAACAAATGAAAGCGAATGAAAATAGACTATTTATGCTCTAAGGATATCGGCGTGGAACTGTGTAGCTCTTAACTGCAAGTTGGCAACAAATATGGACCGAGAAACTAAATTTCGTGATGGGCGTATTCTACTTTGAGTTTTAATCAACACAGAGAGAGAGAGAGAGAGAATAAAACAGAGTGAGTTACAAATAAGATAATTGAATACAAATTTATAGAACATCGAAACTAATTTAATTATTGAGCATCTATCTTTATTTCAAAACTTGTTTCAGTCACTAAACAAATTATTAAGGCTTCATATCTTTAATGGACACTGAAAATGGATAAGATAGATAACGGGCGGGCGTAGTTGCATCATCATCTTTCTTCTTTATCCTCACAATCTTCATTTCTTACAACCTTCCCTTCTATTCGGATCATACACTTCATAAAACATTACCATTTTGTTGACTGTAACACTCTACATTGAGTGGATCTCGAGCTTTTTTGGATGAAACTTAGTACTATAAACATAAAAAAATAATTGTGGGAAAAATATTTATTTACACGTTCATTTTATAACATAATCTCGTTTTTAAACGTATTCAATTCAGAGAGGAATATCAATCATATACTTGAAACATTATACAGTGAATATTTAAGATCAGAATTCGGTTATTGGTTTATTGAAAAGATTGTTAATCATATAGTTGAAACCTTATACAGTGGTTATTTCAGATCAAAATTCAGCTAAGTTATCTTTCAGATGACGGATTTATTGTATAATGGTTTTCCAAACGTAGTTTAGATGTGGCACAAGGCCGAAAATAATGGGGCACCCAGTGAGAATCAAACACTACTCAATCGTAAATCGTAAATGATCTAGCGAGACAAGCTTGTTAACCATTACATCGTTTCGAGGTGCCCCTGGTTTTAACCTTGTGTATACGATTTCACTTCCACTTCGCTATTCAAGTTAATGTTTTCACAATTAACTTGGAATTAACAAGCCAATTCACAGGATTTTATTCATACGATACATATAGCTGGTGAATATCTATCATAATTTTTATTCAATGTATCTATCGCTGTTGGCTACAAATCTTATTTGCGAGTATCAAATTTTATTATGTAACTCGAATATTATTCATCACATTTCAAATGTTAATGATAATAGGGAAAAAAAAGCGTGTTCCAATAACTTGGATCGATTTTAAATGTGATTTAAGTTTAAGGGTCTCATTTTATTTTTATTTTTCTTTCAGATTTAACAACTTAATTCTTTCAAGATTTCAACCATGGAAAGATTAATTTGAACGTCCATTTTCATAATAGGTTTCGATAACTTTAACAGGCTGTTTGTTAATCTTTCCATGGTTGAAATTGCCAAAGGCTTAAGTTGTTAAATCTGAAAGAAAAAGAAAAAAATCATTTGACGCTTAAACTTAATTCACATTTAAAAATCGGTCCAAGTTATTGAAACACCCTATATTAGCCACTTCTTTATAAGGAAACATTACGACTGAGTAATTTACAGTGAGGATCGAACTCACTACTCAGTCATAAATTCGATCCTCACTGTAAACTGCTTTAGTAAATCCACATACGGCCTTGTGCCACATCTAAGCTTCGCTTTCGTCATTGGGTGCTCCACACTTTTGATCGTGTGCTACGTCTAAGCTATGCTTAGAAAATCCTTAGGGCACTTCGACGTGATGTAATGGTTAGCAAGCTTGTCTCGCTAGATCAATTTCGACTGATTAGAGAGTTCAGTCCTCACTGTAAACTGCTTAGTAAACCCCTTTACGGCCTTGTGCCACATCTAAGCTTCGCTTTCCTCATTGGGTGCTCCACACTTTTGATCGTGTGCTACGTCTAAGCTATGCTTAGAAAATCATAAGGGAACTTCGACGTGATGTAATGGTTAGCAAGCTTGTCTCGCTAGATCAATTTCGACTGATTAGAGAGTTCAGTCCTCACTGTAAACTGCTTAGTAAACCCCTTTACGGCCTTGTGCCACATCTAAGCTTCGCTTTCGTCATTGGGTGCTCCACACTTTTGATCGTGTGCTACGTCTAAGCTATGCTTAGAAAATCATTAGGGCACTTCGACGTGATGTAATGGTTAGCAATCTTGTCTCGCTAGATCAATTTCGACTGATTAGAGAGTTCAGTCCTCACTGTAAACTGCTTAGTAAACCCCTTTACGGCCTTGTGCCACATCTAAGCTTCGCTTTCGTCATTGGGTGCTCCACACTTTTGATCGTGTGCTACGTCTAAGCTATGCTTAGAAAATCCTTAGGGCACTTCGACGTGATGTAATGGTTAGCAAGCTTGTCTCGCTAGATCAATTTCGACTGATTAGAGAGTTCAGTCCTCACTGTAAACTGCTTAGTAAACCCCTTTACGGCCTTGTGCCACATCTAAGCTTCGCTTTCCTCATTGGGTGCTCCACACTTTTGATCGTGTGCTACGTCTAAGCTATGCTTAGAAAATCCTTAGGGCACTTCGACGTGATGTAATGGTTAGCAAGCTTGTCTCGCTAGATCAATTTCGACTGATTAGAGAGTTCAGTCCTCACTGTAAACTGCTTAGTAAACCCCTTTACGGCCTTGTGCCACATCTAAGCTTCGCTTTCGTCATTGGGTGCTCCACACTTTTGATCGTGTGCTACGTCTAAGCTATGCTTAGAAAATCCTTAGGGCACTTCGACGTGATGTAATGGTTAGCAAGCTTGTCTCGCTAGATCAATTTCGACTGATTAGAGAGTTCAGTCCTCACTGTAAACTGCTTAGTAAACCCCTTTACGGCCTTGTGCCACATCTAAGCTTCGCTTTCGTCATTGGGTGCTCCACACTTTTGATCGTGTGCTACGTCTAAGCTATGCTTAGAAAATCCTTAGGGCACTTCGACGTGATGTAATGGTTAGCAAGCTTGTCTCGCTAGATCAATTTCGACTGATTAGAGAGTTCAGTCCTCACTGTAAACTGCTTAGTAAACGCCTTTACGGCCTTGTGCCACATCTAAGCTACGCTTACTAAATCCCAGTGACAGCTTCAAATAAATGTATTTGTACCACTGATGTAACTACGTATAGACAGAAAATGGGACATTATCAAATGCAATGAGAAAATATTAATATTATGTTGGTGCAAAAATAATGACGTAATAATGTCGTTTTTTGACGTTAAAAAATGCGTCAAAAAACGACATTATTACGTCATTATTTTTGCACCAACCTAATACTTCCTTCTTTGTCTTGCCAATGTCTATCAAGCCAAAACGTTCTTCTCTAATTATTTAAGACACAGAATGCGTCTTTGGCGTCATGTACTGTCCTTCGGTGGATAACGAACTCTTTAATCAAAAAGTGTGAAGGCTGACGAATAAGTTATTTCTCTGGAAGGTGTTGAGAGTGAAAAGAAGAGATAAAAAGGCCGAGAGGGGGAATTAATGATAAGAATAGAAAGAGGAAAGCAATGAGTGAAAAGGAAAAGTGAAGATGGGCTTTTCACGCTGCTCTTTGTACTGAGTACGAGTCATTCAGTGCAATTGGCCACACATGGCGCGCGTCGAAGTGGCGAGAACAGGCCACCGATATGGAACGCAGATTGCAGGATCAGAAAGCAAAGAAAAAGTGAAAGAAGAGTTGAGAGGAAAGATTTTGGTGGGGTATAGAGTTTGGTTTCAGCTTAAGTAGGGGATTAACTCATGCTTCTTGACTTAGAAACAACTTCTTAGCCATTGTTTTTTGTTTTTTTTATTCACTTTCCTGTTGCTGTGCTTTTTGATGGATCGAATCCAACTTTCTGGAGCCAATACATTGAAATAAATTCATAAATAAATTTATTCCCCTGTCAGATACCATGGCGTATAATACTGAAAACTCTTCGACATATGTTCTCATTTTTTCTCCTTCCTTTACGTTAACACATCTGTTTTTCTCTTTCTACCCCATATATATATATATATATATATATATATATATATATATATATATATATATGTGTGTGTGTGTGTGTGTGTGTGTGTGTGTGTCTGATTCTGTTCATATCTATCTATCCATCCCATTCGTTTCCCTATCTATCTATCTATCTATCTATCTATCTATCTATCTCATTCTGTTCGTATCTATCTATCTATCTATCTATCTATCTATCTATCTATCTCATTCTGTTCGTATCTATCTATCTATCTATCTATCTATCTATCTATCTATATTCAGTCTGTTCATATCTATCTATCCATCCCAGTCGTTTCCCTATCTATCTATCTATCTATCTATCTATCTATCTATCTATCTCATTCTGTTCGTATCTATCTATCTCATTCTGTTCGTATCTATCTATCTATCTATCTATCTATCTATCTATATATATATATATATATATATATCATTCTGTGCGTATCTATCTATCTATCTATCTATCTTATTCTGTTCGTGTCTATCTATCTCTCTATCTATCTCATTTTGTTCATATGTATTTATCTTATTCTATCCATATTTCCTTCTTTTCTTCTTTCTAACCATTTAACTGTGTTTATATCTATCTGATTCAACTACCTTTATATATCCAAACATATGCTTAGAAATTACGTGAGTTATTCGTTTTTTATCTATTAATATTTTAATACAGGGAAGGTCTCTTCTACGTAGACAGTTAAATCAATTAAAAGAAAATATTTGTTTACCTGACTTCATCTAATTTTTATTCATGAAATACAACTACTTCCAATACCTGTGCATATATTTGAAACAAGATTCATATTTTATTCAAATTTAAAATGTTAGCCAGGCCAAGGATTTTCAGCATCTCTTTATAAATTTACCAAAGTTTTCCTCCATTTCCCTAATTAATTGCTCAATTTTCGCCTCTTCCACCGCTGCCGCCAGCCACATCTGTTATTATTAAACCTCTTTATCTTTACGTTTCCTTCTTTTTTTTCTTCCTCTTTGGAGATGAGAGAAATGAAGAGAGAATGAGAGAAAAGACGAGTAAACTAAAGAAAAGTCTGAAAACGAGATTATGACGAAAATGAGAAAAAAATAAGAGTAAAGACAGAGAAAAAAATAAGAGTAAAGACAGAGAAAAAAATAAGAGTAAAGACAGAGAAAAAAATATTATGTTGGTGCAAAAATAATGTCGTTTGTTCCTTCTTCTTCTTCTTCTTCTTCTTCTTCGTTCTCTCACACTCGCTTCTTCAGGACACGCCCATTCATAACTTTTTTTTTTTTTTGCTTTCATCCAGACATTCTTCATCAACTCAGCATACCAGGAGAGACAATTCGCTGAAACCCAGCTACATCTAGTCTATAAAACACTCTAATCAGATTCTAACGAATGCAATAAAATTTTTGATAAATCCAAACATCAACCAATGTCTACGGTGAGCTACACGGCCGACCAACCCTTGACCTGATCGTTGCCGGCTCTCTCAAACGCAAGAAAATAAAACCAATGGCTGAACAACAAACGCAGCAGATCGTCTGAAATTTCCACATCAAAGAAGAATGGCGGGAAAATGAATAAGTCAACTCGTCATTGTCGAGGGCAACGGGTGCAAAACTTATAATGTTATTTATTCCTGTATTTGGTGTTGATTAAAACTGTATCCTTTTTCTGAGGGAAGACTTCCTGGACAAAACTAAAAACGCTTCAAAGAATAGAAAGAAAAGTATGATAAAAAAAACAGTGAATTGAACTACGAAAAAACGGTATTTCTAAATGGCCATATTGCAAACAAAGAGATCAGCGAGATTTCTGAAAATTATGGATTGATAGATTATAAGATGATAACAAACACATTTTTTTAATCAATT
Source organism: Acanthosepion lycidas (assembly GCA_963932145.1). NCBI lineage: Eukaryota > Metazoa > Mollusca > Cephalopoda > Sepiida > Sepiidae > Acanthosepion > Acanthosepion lycidas. The sequence continues at coordinate 22,177,002 of OZ010606.1, read as the reverse complement.
CACCCCAAGCAAGGCAATAATGCTACTAAGACGCAAGGGGCTAGTGGGAGTGAAAGACAATTAAAAGGCTTTAGAAAGAATAGTAAACCCAATCCAAAACAGGAAACAAGGGATAAACCTCCATTTTCTTCAATAGATGGAAGTGTCTTTGCTAATTAAAGACTGTCCACATAAAAATATTCACAGTTAATTAAAAGTTTTCCTCCATTATGATAAAATTATCGAACAAAGTGCCACCAATGCTGTTTGGACACGAAATCCTACAGAAAGGAGATCAAATAAATGTTGTGGATTCCGGGATGAAATCCGGTCTCAAATGACAAACGCAGGAATGAAATATAGCAAATAAATGTATTGACGTAATAATACAAGTGGTAATAGGGTTAGTAGATCCAGAAATGCGGTTAGTAGCAATAATAATATATATACAGTCTGGGAAATTCAGTATCGAAGTATGATTTCCTTCTGAGTCTACGTGCTCGCAACTGTGACTCCTACAAAGCGGATACCTTACTCTCTCACTGTATCTCCCTGTTACTGTTACCGGCAGCAGTACAAGTACACATTGGTCGATTCCACTTGTATGAAAAATAACAATAAAGATTTTTTGGTCGATTCCACTTGTATGAAAAATAACAATAAAGATTTTTAAAGAATCTGTTTTGGTTTCAAAACAGATTCTTTACAGACTCGATAGAGTTAATCTATTTATTTACAGACTCGATAGAGTTAATCTATTCAAAAATCTGGTTGAACGACATGACAAGATGTTTGAAAGCCCAAACTGTGGACTGGACGATAGGCAAATACGTTTCTCATGGAATACAAATTCTAAACATTTTTTATTGGAATTTTCTAATAATAAATTTATCCAACCTGTAATTTTGAAACTGTTTAAGTCTTTAGAGTAGTTGTGGTATTTGATTCTCGTCAGTAAATGGTATGTAGTGACCCAATATGTACTGTGTTTGACCTAAGAGATACCAATATAATCTTTGTACAGGGAGTCACATAAGAACATTAAAAGAGTTAGGTGCCTCTGCAAATCGACAGAGAAGGTGATTTTCATAGCCACCTGATAGAGAACGGGGCCCTTTAAAAAATGTCACTCGTTGTACCAACAGTGAGACGACGGAACTTAGGATAAAACGCATAAAAGACGACAGGATGCTATATAAACGCCCCGATAAAGATCGAACGTGCGAAGAAAGTCCCCCAAAAGACATACCCTCCACGGTCAATGAGAATAAACAATTGTTTTATGCATGAAAACTTTCGTCACATATTATTATCATGCTTAAAATATCGCTGCCATATAGGGTCGATGCCCCTACTATTTATCTAGAGCTATTTGATAAAATCCAAACAATCAGCAATATTATTGGTCCTGACCTGGCATCTCGGCTTCACTTACTCATTTTCCCACCGCTGTATTGTTGCCTCTCTTTCCCTTTTTTATGAATATTTTTCCGGTAATTGTCCGGATCAGCTTTCGCCATGGTACCTAGACGTTTTGAATTTAAACGCAGTACTAGGCTGGCGTCGAGATCTCATCAATTTGCAGTTGAGCTGGCTAGATATAACCGTAAATTCAATGTTAACAGTATTATATGAAAAGATTACTTAACTTTTAAATATTAGTTTTATCTCGACTTCGAAGTTTCTTGGTAAAATTTCCAGTCTTCAGAGGTTGTGGTTTTAAATCTTAAATTTTCTCATATATATATATATATATATATATATATATATATATATATATATATATATATATATATATATTAATTTCAATTAAAGGTGAAATTATAATTTATAAATTGTCCCAAAACAATAACACATTTCTCATAGCATTTTTCGGATTACATCTCTATTTTCGTTGTCCTCTTATTACCGAGAAGTAAGAACAAGAACAAAATCTATTTCCATACCTGAGGATGTCTGTAGGAACAGACGAAAGCTTGTAAAAACTAAAAAAAAGACCTTATGAAACTGGAATTTATAAACAGGGATCATATCATTCATATACAGGTTCGGGGTTGGTGTATCTTATTTATATTGTTTGCGGAGATGTATTCTCGCCATTTAAATCATTAACCTCTATATTTGTATTTTGTATGAATGACTCATGTATTTATAATATATATATATATATATATATATATATATATATATATATATATATATGGTTTCAGTATTTAGGTGATACCACTCCAGGTCAGGGTGGACCTTGGGGCAACACTAATTAAGTGACGTTTCCATACTCCTCAAAACTTCCCGATCAGAAAACTTGCTGCTGGATATATTTCATCGTCATATCCAGGACTATCGTAATTTTGGAAAATACGATTATTAAAATAAATCTTAATTTTGAGTAAATTGAAATACATATCCAGAAACTTGTATGTGTTTTTCTTTTCTTTTTTTTATCTGTGCCTATACGAGCAGGGTGCTGCAAAGTACTCGACACAACCCATTTCACAAAGCTTGAATTTTGACCAAATGCAAGAGTTTTGTTTTGTTTTTTGTTGTTTTTTTGTTTTTTGTTTTTTGTTGTTTTTTTTTTTATCCCTTACTGGTTAGGCTGCTAACCTTTCAGCAACACCTTATATAACTGAATGTTTACATGCGTGAAACTGTATGTATGTGTATTTGCATACATTCTTGTGCTTGTCAATATAGATGTATATGTGTGCTTGGACATGCTAGTGTGCAGGTGGGATACTGAGCGCGTGTTATGCTTTTAAGTGAAAATTATTGGAATTTTTAATGACAAATTTTATGGACTTTCATCCGACTTCAAAGTTGCCATTTTTATGACTGCCATAAACTTCTTTCCTTTGGCGCAAAGCATTTGCCAAATATGAGCCTAAATAAACGTTTCATCATCGAGTATAAAAACTTAACTATTTTAAATAAAGAAAAAAACACTAACCGCCTTACTTCCTGCAGAAGAATGACAAGAAAAAGAATGTTCAGTCGTTGGCTCAAAAACAGCAGCTCTCATATTCTCTTTTGACAGTGAATAAAATTTCCATTCTTCAATCAGCAAACTGAATTCAACTTATTGGCATAAAAAAGTTTCGGGACTTATGCTATTTATTATTATAATTGTACTTGTTCCTCCGTTGCTTTTTTATTTAGTTAGCGATCGCATACTTTACGCCCTGTCATTGTCTATTCTATTTTGATTGTGAAGAAAAACGAAATAAATATATATATCAGAGACTCTGATTTAGTTTTCGTGAGATAGAAGAGAGCATACGTAATAAGAAAGAAAGAAAGAAAGGGAAGATAGAGAAGGTGATAACGCTCTCATACGTTTAGTATCGCCATCAATGAAATGGAAAACTTTGCCAATTCTTAATCTTCTTATTTCTTTAAATAATGTCTTGCATCTGTATTTATAATTGTTAATACATTTTCGTAAAGGCGTCAAGATTAAATATTATTTAACAATCAACTGGGGAATTTCCATGCGTGTTTTATAGTCGTGTAACTCTCAAGGAATTCATTTAATCGTTAACTTAAGAATTAAAATTCACCAGAAAATTCAAATAGGAAAACCGTGAAATTTGCACCATTACTGCTACAACTTATTTGTATTTCTTTCATCTTAATTTCGGCGACTTTTAATCGCAACTATTTATACCTTTATTCTCGACGGTTAGTCTATAGACCAGACTGAAATTAAAGAGTAAGTTTTGACAAGACTCGAACTCACACTCCTTTTGTCTCGGAGCGCCTCTCTTTGTGAGGTAAGTTTCTCACTAATTAAGCAACAAAGCCAAACCTAATTTTATTGCTTTATATCCAGTCGTAGTAATATCTATTTTATGCATTGCCGTGACAATAAAACTGCAGAAGGATGAATGCCTATGTTTTATAAACTATACATATTCATTTGGTAGAATAATCTCTTCAAATCCAAGAATAATCTACCTCTCCTCCTTATTCCTTCCTTATTGTCACTTCAAGCTCCCTCTACATACGTCCATAACACATACCACATATTAAGTAACCATCTACCTTGGATAGATTTTAGGCCTTATATTTGGTGAACATAAATATAAAAAAGACACAAAGATCTATTTTAATTGCTAAGAAAACATGATTTATTTGAGAAATATATTAAAAGCCTGCAGAACATTTATTGAGGGCAGACAGTAGACGGATAGAAAATGTTTTGAGTAAGTAGATAAAAACAGAGAGTAGCATGAGGCAAGGGGCGTCTTCTTGTCGGATCCATTTAACGTCATCGTAAGGCTAGGCCATTTTAAGAAACATTTTTGGTAGGAATAATATTAAGACTATATGATAATCAGACGACACCGTGTTGACGACGGATACAGAAAAAATAACTGCAGGAACTCTTAGATAGTAAGAAATCAATAAAGAAAGGGATAAAGATTAAGAAGATTGTTGTGGAGTCGTTTCACAGTGGAGGCTTGTATTTTAATAAGTCGTCCTAAATTTGGTTCGACCTACAAAACGTTAGAACTTGGAAATAAGAGTTAAGGACACAGAAATCTAGTTGTGATGGTTGATACTTCAATGTCCGATATCATCTGACTCGCTCAACACCACCTAGGTATTTATCGATCCACCGACGAGGACCGAATGTGGCACAAGGCCGGGTTTAATGTGGGCCTCTCCAAGCCCGTAGGCTCGGCCAAAAATATAGCCTTTGAACCCGCCTAGACGGGTTCAGGCCCTGTCTACCTCCCCGGATGAAACCTTGCCCTTCGGCAAAGCATCGTCCGGGTTCCTCTCTGCTAACGCAGAGAGTTCGACAGAAGGCGGGCGCAGTCAGAGACCGCTCAACACCACCTAAGTATTTATTAATCCCCCCACAAGGATCAAATGTGGCACAAGGCCGGTTTAATGTGGGTAATTCCGAGCCCGTAAGCTCAGCCAAAAATATGGCCTTTGAACCCGCCTAGACGGGTTCAGGCTCTGTCTACCTCCCCGGACGAAACCTTGCCCTTCGGCAAAGCCTCGTCCGAGTTCCTCTCTGCAAACGCAAAGAGTTTGACAGAAGGCGTCCGCAGTCAAAGACCGCGAGACGCCACCTAAATATTTATTAATCCCCCCACAAGGATCAAATGTGGCACAAGGCCGGTTTAATGTGGGTAATTCCGAGCCCGTAAGCTCAGCCAAAAATATGGCCTTTGAACCCGCCTAGACGGGTTCAGGCTCTGTCTACCTCCCCGGACGAAACCTTGCCCTTCGGCAAAGCCTCGTCCGAGTTCCTCTCTGCAAACGCAAAGAGTTTGACAGAAGGCGTCCGCAGTCAAAGACCGCGAGACGCCACCTACTCCGAACTGGCGACCACTACTGCTACGTATTGTCTCTGGAAGAGTCCATTACCATAGAATAGGTAGTATAACAAAGGTAATGTATGGGGTCGTTAGCAAGAGAAAAGGTGCGAGACACGAATTAGAGACAGATAAGCTAATAGAGAAATTTAAATATCTGTGAAGTGTTTTGACAAAAAAATGGAAATAGTGATACCGAAATCTGAAAGCATATTATAATGGCTAAAGATGCCTTCTAAAAATAAGAAAAATTCATTATAAACAATTAAAACAACATGCTGAACTAATAATAATATTGTAATAACTGTAATATAAATCCTCCTATGTGGAGCGAATCGCAGAGATGTGGCTCTTCAGAACGATGCTGGGAAAAACATGACCGGAATATGTGAGCAATGTGGACGTTTTAAGAAAGAAGGAACAGGGCAAGTTGCGAGCTACGAAATGGGGGCCTAGCACTGCTGCTAGACATATTCACTCTGTCGTGATCGACACTTTTTTCTTACCCAAATATATCTTAAACATTTATAACTCTGCCATTCGTCCATTCCTTAAACTTTGCAGCCACATCTGCTCTTGAACTCCTGTCTTATTGTTATGGGGTCTCTGTAAGTGGACTCTACTAAGTGTACCTGGACTGCTGCCGTTAAATACCCAGAGTTACAGTCAGTGAGGGTAGTCGGTAGTCGGAAGTCGGTAGCCAGATGGTAGTCGGATAGAGTGAGGTAACCTCTTGTAGAAGTCAGTTACAAGCACGTAGACTCTAAGGAAGTCCTACTTCGAGACTGTATATATCTATCTGTATTTGCTACTAACCACGTTCCTGGACTTACTAACAGTATTCCTCTTTGTATGATTGTGTAAATACATTTTATTTCTTATATTTAATTATTGCGTTTGTCATTCCTTGGAGACCGAATTCATCTCGGAATCCACAACACTTATATTTAGAGATCCCTGATAAAATACAAAAAAGAATCCGCAATGTTATTGGTCCTGACCTGACATCTCGGCTTCAGTCACTGCCGTAATGAAGCTTCCCTGTGAATTGTTCTGATGAACCTTCCTCTATGGTACCTAGACTTTACAGATTTAAGCGCAGTACTAGATTATCTGCAAGATCTCAACATTTTACAGTTGAACTGGCTAGATGCAACCGTAAGTTCTATTCTAAGAGTTTCTTTTTTCGAACTTCTTGATTTTTAAACGTACTCAATTCAATACTAGTTTGTTGACTGTAACCCTCTACCTTGAGTGGCTTTCGACCTTTGCACTAGATTGAATGTGCTAAAAACATTTATTTTACAGAACGTATATTCATTTGTTTGACATAATCTCTTTTTTAACTTTTGTAATGCCAACGAATACTCGTTGTCACTTCCGTCTTGTTCGTTGTAGTAGAGACTTTGTAATCTCAGATACAACTATAGTAACGCCGTTGAACAATACTGGTATAAGACGCCTTCGAATCACATTCGCACTAATAGTACTTGCTCGATATTACTCGCTCGAATAGTAATCCGTATAGTGATCTGAATAGAGAAATAGTATAGTGAATAGAGTAGAGAATAGCGGTCCATATAGTAATAGAGGATAGAGTAGAAATAACGATCCGATAGTATAGAGGATAGACTAGAAATGGCGATCGTTAGTCGTCAGCTACTTCTTACATATATGCGTTTCTTCTATGGTCACGTGGTCTAAATTCAATAATGGGATCGCCTGTGTTTACTCACTGTTATTTTAGCTGGAGCCCTAACGGGTGCTACCACCCAGGATCAGGCTGGACCTGGGAAAAACAGCAAATAAAACGTGGTTCCGCGCTACCCAAGACATCCTGAACATAGGCCTTGCTGTCGTCATACCCAGGCCGGATGAACAATTGGCAAATAACAAAGAAAAGTATGTTGAACTTCAATGTAATACTTTAGGGTAGTGAATACTGGACAATTTTCTCACGGGTGAAGAGGAGACTTTACACAACAGAAATGTCGTTCTTCAGAATAATGCTAAGAACACCGTATGAGCAATGTAGAAGCTTTTAGGAATATAGGGACGAAAAAGACATTTATAATCAGAAAGAGACGGTTGTAATTATTAGGATAAATATTAAGGAAAGAGAGCTTGGAAGTTTAGCACTCACTAGGCATATTCAACGGTATTTGTTCAAAAGTGAACGCAGCAGACTAGGAGAGTGTTTGAATTCGTCTCGCCGTCTATACTTTCGCTAGTAGCATATCTTCCATTAATTCCTAGGTGAATGAATAAAATTCTCACAATGGGAGAGTAACTGTAAAGTCAGTGGGATGTCGTAACCGAAACTAAATTTCTTTTAGGTATTAGGTTGGTGCAAAAATAATATCATTTTTGACGTTAAAAAATACGTCAAAAAACGATATTATTTTTGCACCAACCTTATATTATTATTATTATTATTTTATTTTGATAATATATTTTTTAGATATATATTAAATCACAAGAGCGAAAATTCAGTTGATCTTCTCGAATGAATGTAAATCTATTGGCATCTTCACACCATTAATGTTTTATGAAACGGAATAACAACGAGTCACATTGCGCGTGTTATTAACAACTTAATGGTTAATATTAGACGCATAAGAATTCTGTTCTGTAATAGAGGTCCAAAGATGGACCTATTCAGCGTGAGTTTCATTCAACTGGAATCATACAATAGACCGGATATAGGATCCAGCTTTCCCCTGACCGTATTCTGCTCTCCTATTAATTCCAAAGTCTTCAAGGACATTATTAATCATACAGCTCGGCCTCTATCACTGATGGGGCTTCTGTCTTGAAGAACTTATTAATTTCACAACAGATTATACAATTGTCCACTCCTCTCTCTATCTCACTCCTTTCATTTTATTTGGAGCGAAGATCTCAATTTCAGTGCTACAACATCTCAGGTATTCGATGGGAGAGATTATGACGCCAGAAAGGAGCGTCAATGAATCAAGTCTGGTCCAAGGCTATAATTATCATGCAGGATGATTATAGTCTGGATACATGAATTTGAATTTAAAAAATAGATCGCTTCACAGAGGACAGTGTGTTGTTCAGCGACGAAGCTTTGTTTTACGAGAACGGTAAGCTTAACCGACAGAATGTTCAGTACTGGTCACAAAACAATCAGCGCTTGATGGTCCCTTCTCACAGGACATATTGATGGCAAGTGCGACGGAGAAAAACGGTGAGCAACGTTCCTAAAGGCAAGCAGGGATACAGAAAGTGACACTAAAATATTTTTTATAATGAAAATGAAAAGAAAAATACATTGAAAGAAGGTGAAAACTCGGATGTTTTTGTTGTAATTTTAAAGAAAAATTCGAACGAATCAAATTTATTATCGCCTTAACAGATTTCTGTTACTATAACGTGAGCACGTAAAGTACTTAACAAAGAATGATACGCTCAAGTGTATTTTTTCTGACAACTATGTAAGTGTTGAGATAGCTTGTCAAAGTTCTGGCACTAGATCAAACGGTATTCCTGCCTTTCCCAAGAGCATTAGTGCAAAATAAACATGAACAGTTTCAGTTGGAACTCAATCTTGATGTGCCACTTCCTTCGGCCGAACTAATAATCATTACCGAAGCAGACATCTCTTATTTAACAAACTCTGACGCTTATACTTACCAATCAGAAACATTAGAAATTGTTACGACACATAATAAAGAAGGCTTAGAAAAATCAACAAGAATACATTGAAGTCTATTTAAATATTGAGAAAACCTTCCATTGAAACCTAAAAGCTACTATTAAATGAGTACAAGCAATAATAATAATAATAATAATAATTAGTAGTAGTAGTAGTAGTAGTATTGTAGGTAGTAGTGACAGTAATAGTACTATGGGTATGTGGCCGAACGTTCGCTTTTTGACCACTAGACAGGGTTGAATTGTCAGGCAGGTGACTTCCTGATGTTATCGGGTCTGGAGGAGGCGATCTCAGCGTTCGGCACGTTTGGAAATTACCTGAAAACCATCCCATTGGTTGACCCAAGCCTTTTACGGGAAACTGGATAGACGGAACCCTTGGGACCGTTGATGGCTGCACTAGCACGAAATCAAAAGTCATCGTAACCGAGGATTTGAATGTGCTGGCATTTTTCAGATTGTTGATACCGCTAGATAGCACGCTTCTCTCCAGGAAACTGTAACTAAGGTCTGCTCAGGATATTTGCAATATAAACCACAGGTGGTTTCTGTGGGTGTTGAACTAACACGAAATGAGCTTGAGCAAGCTTCTGCAATAGGCATTAGCTAGCTTACCTACTAGTTTATTCGAGGATACCCTAGTAAAGTGGCCAGCCATTAACGTTAACGGTGTTAGTATTAGTAGTAGTAGTAGCAGTAGTAGTAGTAGTAGTAATAATACGAACTTTCACCAGTGCCAATAACCGAGAATAAGACTAGTAAAACTAATGTGGGATATAACCATCTTTATCTCACATCTCACGTCTCTTTACTCTTACTCCCACTCTCTGTGATCCCTTACGTGCTAGTGACACGTCTTGCTTGAGGTGAAAAGCTTTAAAAAATGTATTGTTTGTAGGAAATTAGTTTGTAGATCAGGTTGCATTGATGTATTTTTGTAAAGAGTATTTTCGTCGAGATTCAAATGTATTGCTGGTAATTTTTTTTTTCAAAAATGTGTTGCTGGTATTTTTACTATAAACATTTATTTTTATACTTTCATAGTAATTTGACCCCAGTTTGGGGGTTAACTATTTCCCCCTAACTGTTACCTGCCAGAGTCAGGGTGGACCTGAGAAGAGGAGCAATTAAGAGCTGCTCCCACGCTCCTCAAAACCTTCAAATCGGAAGCCTTGACTAAAAAGCGCTTAGAGAGCAATCGCCCTGACATCCCAGAAGAGCATGAATGGATCCTGACAGATAACTTGGAATAAGAACATTGTGAGTGCGAAGCAAGCAAAAATATAGAGGTACCAAGACTTGACAGGAAGAAATCAGGGAAATATATTAAACAGCAGTTTGTCGCTATTTCCAGGAAACTTTCTAACTTGCAAGACGCATTGCGGGTACAAAGCATCATTCGAAATGCGTAGGACGAAATGCAGCTTGGAATAGCTCATACGTTAAAGAAAGGGTTTTGGCTCTAAGCCGCAGTCAGAAGCTGAGATTTGATTATCATCACCCGCTCGAAACATCTAAAAGTCGAGGGTGATCTTCCGAAAAAATACGCTTGACTGTCTCATTTGAAAGGAAACTGAGTTTGGGATTCTATCTCAGATGGTTAATCTAGGTGACTAGTTGAAACAAGCTCACTTAAACGGTGGAAAACTACTTTATTAAAAGTTCTTTACTCTGACATGTAAAACCAGATAGCATTATGGATTTTTAGACTCAGAATGAGCCGAGAATGTTTGTTTAACGGCACATCAATTCCTTATGGGTCATTTAATGCTGATATTTAATTTTATTGGCACTATTAGTAATTTCTTTTGCAAAAATATATTGCTGGTAATTATTTTTTTTAAATTCATTGCTTGTAATTTTTTTTTTTACAAAAATGTATTGTTAGACTATTTACATTATTCGGACTATTGCCTTAATCCTTCTTGCCATATTTATCACAACGTTTCGACTGGGGTAGATTGTTCTAGTTCCACGTGCCATGTCTAATGGATGTCAGTTATCTCCTGTTAATTCCCCTTTCCAAGTTCTCCACCGCCATAACCAGGTATTGAACTCGCACTCTTTGGGTCCTGTCACTGGATCCAACCAACGCATTTATCCACTGTGCCATGTGTCCTTGAGGACATCTTTGTATGAAATTCTGGGTTTTATAAAAATATAGACAGATAATGTATTGCTACTATTTTACTTTAAAACTGTTTATACTTCCATAATGTTTTCACCATAGTTTGGAGGTTAACTATTTTCCCGTAGCTGTAACCCTAACAGGTACTACCACCCGAGTCATGGTAAACTTGAGGTGATTCCACGCTCCTCAAAACCTCCAATCTCCCGATCAGAGAGGCGTTGCTGCTGGATGTAGTTTATCGTCATACCCAGGATGGCAGAATGCTATAAAACTTAATGAGAAGAGAATATAACAACTTTTGGTAGTTTTTCTGATCCACTCTTCATTCTATTTATCGCCGCTGCTTTCTTCTTCTTCTTCTTCTTCTTCTTCTTCTTCTTCTTCTATGTTCCGTGACCCTTCAGGACGTTGACGATCAAGGCTCTACACAATCCATTTACTCAAGCGTTATGTAGGTTATGTGTTTCTTTTCCTTTGCCTCACCTTTACTCTGTCCTGCGAGTATGAAATTTTCTAAGCCCTCTTTCCTCATTATGCTCCCTAGAAATTTCTTTTCTTGAATATAAGTGTCCTTTTGGCTTCCATTTTCTCTAAAACTCATTGTTCGCATGTTCAGGCCGTGGTATTCTCAGCATTCTTCTGTTTCTTCAAGTCTCTTCTTCATCTCTGAGGAGATTATCCAGTACTAGCAGCATGACCCGGCGTTGCCCGTGCTTGATTCAAAAATCGTACGACTCATACAGCAATCGTTATCACTTGACTTAAAATATTTTTGCCCTTCCTTGCCTTTAAAGGAGTGCCCTTTGCCATGCTGATGTTGCTACATGCCTTACTTCTTGCCTATCTCACACTGCGAATTTCTTCTAAGCTCTATACTAAACATTAAATCTGTTACGAAAAAAGAACTAAACAAAATGAACACAAAACGATCAGCTTTAAAAAAGGACTCGTAACTGAAAAAACCGAATGAAAAAAGAATGTTAACAACAAATACTTTTTCACACCCAATCCAGTTCTGCGGAATCAGAATCAACGTTGAGTTTAAGCAAGCGAATGAGCCAATTGGAGTAAAGTGTTATGCAGATTTAAATTTTTCCCACTTGTGACGAATGCAGCTATCGATTTGTTTTGCATGCTAGCATGCTAGTTAACATTCGTGTCAGTCAGCTGTTGGCTCTCACGCTGGCCAATAGAATCTTCCTGCCTATTCGTGGCGGCCAGCTATAGGCTCTCACTCTGGTCAGTAGAAAATGGCCGCAAACTACATGAAAACTGCCGTAGAAGCATGAAAAAGTCGATTATTTTCACTATCGATGGGAGTTGGGAAATGCAGAGACGGTGTTGGCCTTCTCGCTAACTTGGAGCATGTGCATGTAAATTTTGGTACAAATCTCTCGAAAATTGCGGCCGTGCATTCGTTACACACACACAGACACACACACATCCTACCTTTTATAGAGATTCACATAGGAAGAATGATTTTACGCAAGAGTTCAATGTTATTTTCGCTGTTTCTAACGATGTTCTTTTTGTTTCTTAATATTTTACTTAACTTTTGGCACATCTTCAATAATATCACTACACGACAAATAGCCACTAATATTACTACTATTATTAAAACTACTACTCTTAACAACTCAACAAAACATGTATATACTTGTGTTTTAGGCACATATATTTACAGGACGTATGTTAATGAGGAATCCTTGTTGACAATTATTGAGAAGTTTTTGTTATTTATTTGTTTTTATTGATTCATTATTCTGGAATTAACCAATCGTTTCAGTTGATGAAATCTTAATTATCACGACATTATTTGTATCAGATTTCAAGCCTATCAACCGGGACGTGGTCACTGAAACAACTGAATTGAAGATACTAGTATGAATAATTAATAATTGTTTTTACATTAGATGAACTGATTTATCATTTATTTATATATATATATGTGTGTGTGTATGTATGTATGTATGCGTGTGCGTATATATACAATATATTACTAGGTTTATATAAAAAATAAAAGTTTACTAAATCAGTGAAATTAAGTAGCTATTTTTGCCGTCATTGTCATAAATTTTACTTAAAAAATATTTAAATAAAAAAAAATTGTAATCTAATAATATACATACTTATACTTGATGTGATAATAATTCTACATACTGTAAGGGATTCTAATACATTTAATTGTTCTTAAAAGAAATATAGTATATTAAAAATTAAAAATTAAAAGTGAAAATATTTTTCAAATCATAGTTAAATAAAACGTATTCTAACCTAAACACCCCCCAAAAATCTTTAAATATACAAATAGAAAAAAATGGCGTAAGAATTTTTGCCGTTAACAATAAAATTTTTTAAAAATCCAGACGACATGCATTTAACGGATGTTAGATTTCATTGAAAAATACATCCCTACCCCTACCAAAACGTAACTAATAACTGATACATCAAAATACAGACATAATGAACACGCAAACACCCCTCGTCTGGTGGAAGTGGATTTCTCTGTATCCTTGGAAACGTGAATTATGATTTTTGCTGTGTCTTTAAAACACAGTAATTTTAAAAGTGACTCCAAAATTCGCTTGAGGATGAAATGGAACTAATGTCTTTAATTTAATTACAAAATTAAATTCGGAGCTTTCAGCTTCCATTTTTGAAACATGGTTAGAACTCTGTAGCGAAAAAAACCATATTTTAAATCAATTAATTTATAATATATATATATATATATATATATATATATATATATATATACTTAAATGCCATGTCTCTTCCGAATATAGGCGAACATGTCCCTTCAGGATGTATGATCATGGCTCTCCACATTTCTTTTACTGGAGGATGACTATGCGTTCTTAGTAAAGATAGTGGAATTATTTCTTGATGTTCTTTTTACATGTTTTGAAATTAAGAGTTTAAAAATGATTACTATTGCATACTAAAGAGACTAGATTATCCTGCTACTTAGCAAATAGCTAGTTGAGAAGAGATGCATTGCTTACTTTCCCAAGAGCATTTATGTAAAAAATGAACGCAACAAACTAGTGAAGAATATGAACTCCGCTCGCAGATATCAGTTTATGCAAAGGTATCCTTTACACTAGCCGCAGTTGTATGCATGACAATTTTATTAGGCTGGTGCAAAAATAATGACGTAATAATGTCCTTTTTTGACGTTAAAAATACGTCAAAAAACGACATTATTACGTCATTATTTTTGCACCAACCTGATAAAAGGCCGCATATCATTAAAAGCGCGGGAAGACAAAGAAGCAGTTTTACCATAAATTAGACTAGCAGTAATGCTACTAGTGTAAAAAAAAAAAAAAAAAAAAAAAAAAAAAGAAGCTAATAAAGTAAAAATAAAAGAAATACTCGCCAAAAATTCATTCATTGGCTTCATTTAAGCATTTTCATTTTGTGTCAGAAGTGCAAACCGGGGGTGGGCTACATAGTACAGTTGGTTTTACTCGGGTGCGTGGTTTAGTACAATAAAGTTTCATTAATTTTTTAGAAAAATTAAAAGTTTTATCATTTAACACAACTGAGAGACTAGTTTGTAACATCTCAACGCTTATTCTTGCATTTCTTGACATTATCATTTTTGGATCACGACATTAATTCAAAGATTCTATATACTGCAGTGCATTCGGCTTGTCAATATGTACACCGGAAGTTTTAAAAAATCAAATTCCGGTTTTGCTGATCTTAGATACATCACAAAAATATGTAGCTATATTCTTTAGTAAATTGTTTTTCCTTTAAGAATTAATCATAATTAGATTTAAAATATACTAGTTTCTATATATTTCTAAAATTGAATTTCCTTGAATACATACAATTCTGTGGCTTTCGTTAGTCAGAGCCATGCATTGACCGATCAAAACCAAATTTTGGTGAGAAGTGTAAACATGTAAGGGACTATAAAGTACAGTTGGTTTTACTAGGGCCCGTAGCTTAGTAAAATAAATTTTCATTAATTTTTTAGAAAAAATTAAGAGTTTTATTATTTAAAATACAAAATACTCCCACTATTTAAAAAAAAATAATGTTTAAATTAACAAATATTATTTAATAAAATCCAGTTTCCAGTTCGCCCTGCGTTTGAGAGAACTATAAACAAATCATAAATCCAAGCGTTCAAAACGTTGGAATTTGGCCCCAGAAGTAAGAAATCCTAAGAATCGTTAAAAAGGAAAGAGGTGGGGGGAGAAATTTTCTTTAAAATATTGTTTACCATGAAGTCGTATAAAATTAAATTAAATGGGATTTTTGTCAAATGTATCTTTCCAAACAAATCAGCTTGACATTTCATCGGTTGGTTTTCCAAATTGAACTAAACGTAAAGTTTGTAAATCTTGATAAATAAAGGTTAGCGATAAATTCAACAATACTAAATACTGTGAGAATTTCAACACGCGTCAACATTGTGGCTAAAAATTCTAGTAGATTAATATTTCTAAAGAAGACTTTTGCACATATATAAAATTGCTTTTCGCCTCGAACTATTTTCTAATCCATTTATTATTCCTTTCTTACTTATTCAGCCAAGTAAATACCGAATAAGAATAATACAGTTTATAAATAAGTGTTTAAGAAGACACGGTGCAGTAATGGATTGAGGAATCGGAGAGCCGAGTTCGAATTCCAGTCGAATCCATTACATTCTCTTGCGTGCTAATACCCTCTTTTCGCATCAACCATGGGTAAATAGCAGGACTGACTGGATTCTATAGACTTGTCTGAGGCAGAAAGGAATGGTAAAAAATCTGGCACTTCAGCCATGTATCGTAAGATACGTGATTGCCTAAGCGTACTTGACGTACAACTGACTGAGTGCATATGTACTGGAATTATTGATACCGACAAACAAGTCTGTTTCTGCCATGTTAAATACTTTTCAGAGGCGTCTAAACATGTTCCAATATCTAAGTTTATATGCATAAATTATTGTCTATATTTATTTGTCTGCGCTTAAATCCACTTTTATATTCTTTTATTTTCCACCTCAAAGTGGCAGAAAATTGATGCAAGCTCATTTAAAAAAAACAAAAACACCTATTGATGTATAGACAAGAAAATTATTTGCATCTTCTATGTATTGTGGCCATGGGCGACCATGGTTTTTCAGACATCTGCATATGTATTACATACGTGCATGTATTCTACAATATACAGGGTGCTCCTGGACATATAGGAAATCTTATTAACTATAGTTTTACCTCCACATATTAAACATGGTTTTGTCGAAAAAAGAAAGAATTGAATTCTTTTTCTAGGATTTGCTAAAGGAGAAAGTGTACTCAATGAAAATCACAGATGCAACACACTTGATTGAATGCATAAAGAGTGAATATGCTAAAATTGACAGCAATGTTGAGTTATTGAATTGAGTTCACGTGACTTTTGCATAGTGCATCAACGTTTGCATCGCAAATGATAGAAATCACATTGATGATATTAATTTTTAATATTCCAATTCAATAAAATATTGCTGAAAATTTTATTTCTTGAAAATTTCTTTCGCCTAGGGTGCCCAGATTTTAGGGACATCCTCTAGATAAAAACAAAATATTACAAAGATTTAGGATCAGTGGACATGCATATTTCTACAATTCTAATTATTAAATACACAATTCCCAATGTTTTGGGTTGGGGTTAGAAAGTTGTTTGTTTTTTATTTATTTCATAATGGTTTTATTTTTATATTTTTATTATAACGTTTCAATACGAAAAAAATACGCATTATTTTGTTGTTTTATACTAGATTTTATTTATTATCATTTTCTTTTACTTGATTGCCATAAAAAATAAAAAAAAAAATTCTTCTTTTATGTTCCTTGTTCCTTCAAGAAAAGAGCGATCAAGGCTCTCCATATCGTCCATGGAATATTGATAATTCATCATCTCAAAAATGAAATATAAAATTATCAAAAGCAGTATGAATTCACCATGATAAGTAAATGTCGAACATTTTAGACATAGGGTTAAGGGTTTAAAAACTACACCGCTGGTGTCCTTCGAGACAATAGCATGACGAATATACGTTAAACATGTTGCTATTATCTAGCGGTTGTGAATTATAATCCCTAGATCACTTAGGAAACAGGAGGAATGAACAAAGACACAACGATCAATAGATAGTATATATCAGCCAAATAATGGACTCCTGAAGATAGCCAGAATGTGCTTGGCCGAATCGTCGTGTCTATAATAATATTTATAATAATCAAGATGTGAACAATATTTTGAATAAAACTAAAGTGTCTTTACAAATAGTTTTAACAAATGCACGCTGATATAAAAACTGTTGCAATATAATCGACAGCAATTTTAAAGAAAATTATTTAAATCCTCCTAACGTCATCAGACAATGAAACACAAATTTTTTTGATAATTATTCTTAGACTTTCCGTGAATTCATTCTTAATGCAACTGCAGTGTTGAGATTTTCCCGCTTGCGTTTGTATGTGTACATGCTCGGCACTGCATAAAGTGGGATGAACAAACGCAAGACTCGAAATAACTTTAACAAATTTTATTCGTGGTCAAAAGAGAATGCGAATAATAGTGTTTCCCACTTAACAGAGCTCTTCCCTTGAATCGATACTTTCAAAAGAGATTTCTCCGCTTGTTCCTACGTTCGAGCAGCCAGGACATGCACAGTTCTCCTGCAGAAAGAGTTGTAAGAGGTTTTCTTTAGAGTAAGTGTCTCTAAGGGAGATTTCTCAGCTAGTTCCCACGTGGTGTGAAAAGTCTCAGTTTCAATCTGCCGGCAGCAAGAGTTGTGACTGGCTATTCGAGCTGGCCTTGAAGGTGGCGGCCCCTGAAAAGGAAAAGTAGAAAAAGAGATCAAATAGGGCTCGTCTAGAGTAGTGGGATCTTTGCTGCTCCCTGCAGATTATTTCCGTTGCTGCTACTGTTGAATCGAGCAAAGTAAGGAAGCCCCCATATGCCACAATAGCCAACAAGCGAGATAGTTATTATAGCCCCCCTCATGAGTCCCTGCCATTCTGATGTCACCCATACACAACATAATTTCTCTGTCCTGTTCTGCTTACTTTTATGAAATTCCTTTTCGGTTTCGAAGATCCTGAAAAGGTTTAATATATAATGCCAAAAATATAGTGCAAAATAACTTTTTATTCGTCATTCATCGGAAACACCATCGTATTTATGATCTTAAGCCAGAGGGTCGCTATGTTGAAACGTAAATGCATTGGTTAATATCTTTCGATGTTTATTCATTTGGCATGGTGTAACTATTTTAATATTGTACTTTGATATTTTCAACAAATGACACCGTGTATCAAAAAAGCCCGCTCAATACTCCAAACCCTCACGGGAATCTTCTCAAGTTTATTGCCAAAGAGGGGTTATGAAGATCCTAGAATAAAAATGGTAAAATCCGGTTTTTGACATGTGCCAACGATGAGACTTGTTTTTAACATCGCAACGCTTATACTTGCGGTTTTTGACAATATCAATTTTTAAAACTCACTACTAATTTAAAGATTCTATATACTGCGGTGCATTCAACTTGTCTGGATATACACCGGAAGTTTTAAAAAATCAAATTCCGGTTTTGCTGATTTTAGATAAATTACGAAAATATGTAGTTATATTCTTTAGTAAATTGTTTCTCTTTTAAGAATTAATCATAATTGGGTTTAAAATATAACATTTTCTATATATTTCTAAAACTGAATTTCCTTGAATATATACAATTCTGTGGCTTATGTTAGTCCATTCGTTCATCACACCGTCTAAAATAGGCATACATTGACCGATCAAAACCAAATTTTGGTGAGAAGTGTAAACATGTAAGGGACTATAAAGTATAATTGGTTTTACTAGGGTGCGTAGTTTAATAAAAGATTTTCATGATTTTTTTAGAATAATTAAGGGTTTTATTATCTAACATACTCCAACTATTTTAAA
This sequence comes from Acanthosepion lycidas, assembly GCA_963932145.1. NCBI lineage: Eukaryota > Metazoa > Mollusca > Cephalopoda > Sepiida > Sepiidae > Acanthosepion > Acanthosepion lycidas. The sequence goes on along the minus strand of OZ010606.1, from coordinate 22,157,937 downwards.
AAGAATTTAACGATTAAAATAGCAAATACTTCTTCAATAAAAATGCCACATTGTTTTTTGAATATCTTTGTCTTTATATTTTATCGATTGGTTTGCGAAATTGAACGCAACGTAGAGTTTGTAAATCTCGATAAAAAATGTTAGCAATAACTTTAAATACTGTGATGATTTAAATACGGGTTAGCGTGTTGTAAAAATTTTTATAAAGCCTTTTTTCACCTGGTGATGGTCGGAGACTAGCGATCTGAATACTACCGATACTCATTTTAGATGAGAGAAAGAAAAAAAAACTCAAATATTTATTTAAACATATTTCAAATAAAAATGTCAAGGTTCCACACAAGTTAAAGTCAGCTGTTTTCATCCTTTTCGAGTTAAATAGAATTACTTTAATGAAAAACTGAAGTTGCTGGGCGGAAAATAAAGATGCGTTTAAGAAACTTGAATCCAGATTCAAACATAACAATAAAATCTGATTCTTGCAAGAACTCCAGACTTCCTGGAAACGGGGAAGATAAGGGATTCTTTTTGGTTTAGATATTTCTTCTGATTTCTATTTTGTCCTTTTTTATTGACGTTGCCAATACAAGAAAATCTACTTTGTTAGAATTTGGTAAAGGAAGAACTTTTAGGCGCCTAGGCTCCAACTTTCCTTCCTTCTAAACTTTGGCAACATTTTTTAATTAGTAATATGCATTTTAGAAATGCTTTTAGCATATTCATATATTTTGAATATTTACTTAACTGAATAAAGGAAAACAGATATGAACGAGCAGGTAGCTTAAGGGTTAGCAGCTCGGAAATGAAAATTGAGTTCGTTATATTGACTTTCTCATAAATAGCATTCGGCTCCATTTTTCACTAGCTATACCGCGGCATACTGTACACTTTTTCTATGGTTGGCAACCTGTATAGAAAAAGAACAACTCCGAATTCGAAACCTGAGACAAATTTTAGGGACTGTGGGCCGCTTCTCTGTTGCTTGTTCTTCAGAAAAGTTTAGCTGATTCTGCACAAGCCTTCACCATTACAATTAAATATGGAAATGTAGAACTGATCTGTTTGGATTTGGCTATAATTATGCGCGCTCTAAGCTTGGGTGCGCAGTTAATGCAATTGATAATGGCTCGCAATTAGTAATCAAAAGGCCGACTTCCAATTTCCATTTGGTTCTTTATATTTACTTAAACACGAAGATATGAATCAACCTCTTCTCCTCCAGCTATGGATTAATTAGTAAGACTTGTATTACTAAACCATTATTATCTCAAGAAAAATATTACTATGTAAACATATATTCGACCTTTAAATAACCTGCAAAGGTTGATAAGCCGTAGAAAAAATCAACCAGCAAATATTGACGCGTCGGCTTTATAACTGAACCGTATCTATCTATCTTCTTATATAAAAAAAAAAAAAATCTTACAATCTGAAAATATTTTCTGGCATTAAATAACATGCAAAGTGTTGATAAGCCGTAAAAAAACGGATCAAAGAAATCATAAATGTAATGAATTGTTAATCGTTCATACATCGTAATCGATGGGAATGAAAAGTCGTGTCAAAGAATGACCACGCCCATGACTTTTCTGTTGATTCCTTGGCGCTGATAATGTCTCACCAGAGATTTGTTAGTTCAGTAATTGACCTACATTTTAAGCCACAGTACTCACACGCACTCACAAATACACACACATACATATAATGACTGTGATTATCGAAAGTACTTGAATATGACAAGCAAAAACATGAACTTCGGACAAATTTATTCATAACTTCAATCCCGATGTACAACACCTCACTCGGAAATTGGAAATATGTAATAAAATAACTTGTTGGTTCATTTAAGAAAACTTGTTTCGATTAATTCTTGCTACCTATATACACCTTAAACACACACACTCTTAGTTTATCTCTCACACACGCATATATATATAATAATCGACTCTCCCGTCGAGATTCGACGTATGAGGGTCAAGCAGATCAGTTTCCAGGAAACCGACAGCCCGACACCGGCACATGAGATTTGATTATAGTGGTGAAGGTTTCGTGCAGGACCATCCACACTTTTTGGAGGGACGAATACAGAGACCTGCTACAAGGTTCCCAAACGACCCTCCGCAGGTTTTCAATTCAGAGTTGTCGTTCTCCTAGACCAGTTGCCATCCAAGGCTATAGAACCCATAACTGGAGGGAGAAGAAAAGGATTCATACCTTTCCCAAGGGTAATTAGCACGTAAGTGAATGTAACGGATTCGACTGGAATTCGAACTCGGCTCTCCGATTGCTTCAATCCTATCCGATATCCATTACTCCACCGTGCCTCCTAGTTCCAATTTCCATTTGGTTCTTTATATTTACTTACACACAAAGATATGAATCAACCTCTTCTCCCCCAGCTATGGATTAATTAGTAAGACTTGTATTACTAAACCATTATTATCTCAAGAAAAATATTACTATGTAAACATATATTCGACCTATATATATATATATATATATACGTGTGTGTGTGTATGTATTAAACAAAACACATAAAACAACGTTCGCTTGAGTTTATTTCTATTTTCTGGCAGTTTTTATTCTTATCACTGTCCTCGTCTACAGCAATTCATTTTTGCCTTTCTTTCCCTTGACCTCAATGCAAGTTTCTTTGTTAATTTATTTTTTGTTTATATTTATATTGACTCTCTTGGCGAAAATGCTTTTCATTTTGAAATTATTTATTATTTTTCCCCGGAGATATTTGGATTTGGCTGTGGTAAAAGATTTGTTTGTTTCTTTTACGTTTTTTATTGCTTTTTTTTTTATTTTTTATTTATTTTTTGTTGTTGTTGTTGTTGTTGTTGTTGCTGTTGTCGTCTTTGGACAATTTCGATTAAAACTTGGAGACGCAAACAAAAAGGAAGTCAATTTTTGTCTCAATCATTCTGCGTTAAATGGAATCTTTAATATCTACTGACCGGTTTTCTAAAATAAAAAACATAAAAATCATTTTTGTTTCTTCATTTTCTTTTATTCTCCATAAATGCGTGACTTATTTATTATTATTATTATTTACAAAATGTACCAAAACAACAGAAAGTAATTGCTTTATATCGTCACATAGAAAACTTTAGAAGATGATGCTGCTGCTGCTGCTGCTGCTGCTGCTGCTGATGATGATGATGATGATGATGATGATGATGATGATGATGATGATGGAAAGAATTAAAAATTTAAAAAATTGTTGATCTAGCTAGACGCAAGTGCCAGGTTTATTCTAATAGTTTATTTTCTCGCACTTCTCGTCTGTGGAACTCTTGCTTCCCTGCTATCTTCAAAACTTTAAACACAACGTGAATCGCCATATTGTGTCTTCCTGAAAACTGTTCTTTTATTGTCCTTTTCCTCGCTTCTTCTTGCTGAATTATTTAATTCCTGTAACCCCACTTCGTCCCTTAAACCTTAACTTTAGATGACCGTTTCATTCTAAAGCGATGCTTGGAATAACAAATCAAAGAAATGATTTATAGTTTTGAAATGGAGATTTAATCTGGGGTTTGTTATTCATTATCAAACCCCAGATTACACCTCCATTTCCAAATTATATATGAGTATAACATTTCTTTGGATAGTTATTCCAAACAACGCTTCAGAATGAAATGGTCATCTAAAGCTAAGGTTTAATATTGAAATTAAAATGTAACGCTTGTGGACCAGTTTCGAAACATAGGAATTTCTCTGCCTCCATGAAATTATTTTTTTTTTAAATAATTATAATTTTAAGACCTACTTCTGTATCGAGCACTGTTTTAAAAACAATAAAAATACTAAGCGTCCTGGGTATGACGTTAAACTGCATCCAACAGCAAGGCCTCTGATCAGGAAGTTTTGAGGAGCGTGGGACCACCTCTTAATTGCTGGTGTTCCCAGGTCCACCCTGACCCGGGGTGGTAGCACCTGTTAGCACCTATGGGCAAATAGTGAACTCCTATTTTTTCCAAGTCTTACACACGTCCTGGGTATGACGGTAAACTACATCCGCGTCCTGGGTATGACGATAAACTACATCCGCGTCCTGGGTATGACGATAAACTACATCCGCGTCCTGGGTACGGCGATAAACTACATCCAACAGCAAGGCCTCAGATAATGTTTTCGGAAAAATAATGTTGCCAGCTATACGTTTTTGAAACAATAATGTTGCCAGCTATACGTTTTTTGTTAAAAATAATGTTGTCAGCTGTACGTTTTTTGTTAAAAATAATGTTGCCAGTTATACGTTTTTGAAACAATGTTGCCAGCTATACGTTTTTGGAACCATAATGTTGCCAGTTATAAGTTTTTGAAACAATAATGTTTCCAGCAATACGTTTTTTGTAAGAAATAATGTTGCCAGCTATACGTTTTTTGTAAATAATAATGTTGCCAGCTATACGTTTTTTGTAAAGAATAATGTTGCCGGCTATACGTTTTTTGTAAAGAATAATGTTGCCAGCTATACGTTTTTTGAGGATAATAATGTTGCCAGCTATACGTTTTTTTGTAAGAAATAGTGTTGCCGGCTATACGTTTTTGTAAGAAATAGTTTTGCCGGCTAAACTTTTTTTGTAAAAAATAATGTTGGCAGCTATACGTTTTTGAAACAATAATGTTGGCAGCTATACGTTTTTGAAACAATAATGTTGCCAGCTATACGTTTTTGAAACAATAATGTTGCCAGCTATACGTTTTTTATTCCATACAAAATAGGCATTTAAAATTCATATAAACTGGATTTGGCATTAAATAACCCACAGTGGTTGATATGCCATAAAACACAAACAAACAAGTAAAAATACTAAAGAAATTTGGCTCATCAATGCAACTGTTCTTTCCTATTACATCAGTACACACACACACACACACCCACACAAACACACACACACACACATACATATATATATATATATATATATATATATATATATATATATATATATATATATATATATATATATATATATTTCAGTTGAGCTCTCTGGGGAAGAAGTGTGAGTTTGCAAACAGTGACTATTACTGCTACTAATACTATTGTATTAGTAGCAGTTTTATCTTTGATAAAACGAATCGAGTTCTCTCACACACTTAAATTCACCTTCATACCTGCTGTGCGCCAACGGCTTAGGAGTAGATTCTTCGACTGACGCAAATTCAGCTGGGTTTCGATCCTACCTAGAGCCAACTTGACATCTAGCTACACTGATGAGCTGTAATGCAGCGAAACTATTTGTAGATGACAATATATATATATATATATATATATATATATATATATATATATATTTATCGCCAACACTATTTACATATATTCAAAACCATCACTTGATAAGGCACTAGAATTGTTAAAATAAAATGGCTATTTTTGTAGTGATTTTCTAACGTTTATGTTATAATTTTCGAATTAATTATATTCATATATATATATATATATATATATAAATACAAATACAAATATAGGTAACTATACTCGTTTCGAAAAACTCTCGAATTTTTGATTTGCCAATAATCAAATCAATCTCGAGGGAAAAAACCTTTTTTTCCCTCGAGATTGATTTGATTATTGGCAAATCAAAAATTCGAGAGTTTTTCGAAACGAGTATAGTTACCTATATTTGTATTTGTATTTATATATATATATATATATATATATGAATATAATTAATTCGAAAATTATAACATAAACGTTAGAAAATCACTACAAAAATAGCCATTTTATTTTTAAAAAAAGAAAGCTAGAAACATGGAAGTCTGTCGAAAAAAATCACACAGATACAGGTTTGAAACCCAACGACACGAGTAAACAACTAACTAAAAAGATCTCAATACAACCGTAGAGCAGACCTAGATAAACCTAGTGAGCCAGACAAACCTACCCAGGTTTCACCTAAGCGGATCAGGGAAAGCTTTCCCTGACGATCCGTTTAGGTGAAATCTGGGTAGGTTTGTCTGGCTCACTAGGTCTATCTATCTCTCTCTCTCTCTCTCTCTCTCTCTCTATATATATATATATATATATATATATATATATATATATATATATATATATATATATATATATATATATCGTCTCAAATGCTGGGTTAATGAGTGAAGATAATATAATTGTTGCTTTATACTGTTCATGTTTTTCTGTGTCTGCGTGAAATTGTAAGTTTTAAATAAAACCTAACATTAGTGCTCTTGTTGTCGTGATAGATATGTTGAACCATTGTATTTGGTGGATTCATTTCCTGAAGAGAAAAATTACAAAGTAAGTGATACATGTAACTCGATTCTGTTCAGCAAGGAAGCCGATACATGCAAAGATAGCAAATGATAGATATGACATGTTGCAGATTAGCCGATAATTTTTATTTTTTACTTTTTTTCCTTTTGCAATTATCAACAATAGGATAAACCAACAGGCTTTATCACCACAAAATTAACCTTGAAATATTGAAATGTTTCATCTTCATATTCTCTTCTGTCTCTTAACACGCGTCCATTTTTGCGCATGCGCATTCCTTCGACATACGAACGTCTTGCGGCAATCAGAAGAGACTCTTTTATTCATGTATAGGCTTTATTAAGAAAAAAAAAATGAAACTAGAAAAAGAAAATGAATCCAAATTGGAGACTAAGTCTGAATGACAAAATAAAAAGTAGAGATTGGTTCCGAGAAAATGAGAGAAAAAAAGCGGTGAAAGGCTGGAGGCTGGTAGTTGAAGGCTGGAGTTTGGTAGTTGAAGGCTGGAGGCTGGTGGTTGAAGGCTGGAGGCTGGTAGTTGAAGGCTGGAGGCTGGTGGTTGAAGGTTGGTGGTTGAAGGCTGGAGACTAGTGGTTGAAGGCTGGAAGTTGATGGTTGAAGGCTGGAGGCTGGTGGTTGAAGGCTGGTGGTTGAAGGCTGGAGGCTAGTGGTTGAAGGCTGGTGGTTGAAGGCTGGAGGCTAGTGATTGAAGGCTGGAGGCTGGTGGTTGAAGGCTGAAGGCTGAAGGCTGGTAGTTGAAGGCTGGAGGCAGGTAGTTGAAGGCTGGAGGCTTGTGGTTGAAAGCTGGAGGCTGGTGGTTGAAGGCTGGAAGTTTGTGGTTGAAGGCTGGAGGCTAGTGGTTGAAGGCTTGAGGCTGGTGGCTGGTGGCTGGTGGTTGAAGGCTGGAGGCTAGCGGTTGAAGGCTGGAGGCTAGTGGCTGAAAAGTTGGAGGCTGGTGGTTGAAGGCTGGAAGCTGGTAGTTGAATGCTGGACGCTAGTGGTTGAAGGCTGGTGGTTGAAGGCTGGAGGCTAATGGTTGAAGGCTGGAGGATAGTGGTTGAAGGCTGGTGGTTGAAGGCTGGAGGCTAGTAGTTGAAGGCTGGAGGCTGCTGGTTGAATGCTGGAAGCTGGTGGTTGAAGGCTGGAGGCTGGAGGCTAGGGCCTGAAAGCTAGAAGTTGGTGGCTGAAGGTTGAAAGCTGCTGGCTGAAGGCTGGAATCTGGTAACTGAAGGGTGAAGGCTGGAGGCTGGTGGTTGAAGACTGGAGGCTAGTGGTTGAAGGCTGGAGGCTGGAGGCTGGTGGTTGAAAGTTGGAGGCTGGTGGCTGAAGGCTGGAGGCTGCTGGTTGAAGGCTGGAGGCTGGTGGTTGAAGGCTGGAGGCCAGAGCCTGAAAGCTAGAAGTTGGTGGCTGAAGGTTGAAAGCTGCTGGCTGAAGGCTGGAATCTGGTAACTGAAGGGTGAAGGCTGGGGGCTGAAGACTGGAAGCTGGTGCCTAAAGGCAGAATGTTGGAAGCTGGTGCCTAAAGCTGAAGGCTGAAAGCTGGTGGAAATATGTCATAAAATGTTGAATAAGAAATGTCTAAATGAAATAAAAGGATAATTTCATCGTTTCTTTCCGAGCGAGACGCTAGTACTACTGAGATCTAAGGGTTTACTGAGGGTTACAGGAAGCTGAGAAATTGTATCCAGAAAGTAGATGGAGATCAATGTTGCATTTAAACTTTTGTGGATTGTAAGTAACAGGAAAGCAAGAAAGAGGAAGAAAAAGGGAGTTACACACGCGAGAAGCGCTAGAAAAGAAACTATTAGTATAAAACTCAAGGTTTCATCTAAATCACATACACACACTCACACACACACACACATATATATATATATATATATATATATATATATATATATATATATATATATTTGTGTGTGTGCGCGCGTCTGTATGTGCGCGCGTCTGAAAGATGAGTAACAAGCTACGTGTTTTTAAGGTTTATATTCAATTGAAAGTGAATACGGAATGACCGGGTTTGAGAAATAAAAAATTCCCATATATATATATATATATATATATATATATATATATATATATATATGTGTGTGTGTGTGTGTGTGTGTATGTGTGTGCGTGTGTGTGTGTGTGGGAAAAGTGTGTGTATATAAATATAAATAAATATATATATATATAATTATTTATATATTATATGCGCGGTACTTATTAGAAAGCGCTCAATATCAGAGATAGAGCTAACATATATGGTTGGATAGATGTGAGCTTGTGACCCTGGGTTTCACGCTTTTGCGATCGTCAGACAAACTGATTAATTTTTTTTTAATTTTTGGTTTATGTAGATTGCGTGTATTGGTGTTATTATGGAAGTGGGGGGAAAAACGTCGTCGTGATGTAATCGTGCTAACGCAAACGTCGATGTATATTCATACGCCCAATGAAGTACGCAGACACATATACATACTTGGTCGTCCGTCGGGACTCATACATATATAAGCATATGTGGGCAGTTTCGGGTATGACATATGTATGTATACGGGTGGTGTTGTGTCTATACATACGCATTTGTATGTTGAAATCCAAAGATTGGAAGTGTAGCGAAAATTTCTCATGAAATATATATATATATATATATATATATATATATATATATATATATATATATATATCCACACTACAACTACACACACACACTCACACACACATGCATTTCCCACCGCGCTAATGTTGCCTCTCTGTGTTTTTCTATAAATGATTTCATAGAAATTGTTCAGATGAACTCTTCGCTTTGGCACCTAGGGATTTTGCGCAGTAATAGACTGGCGTCGAGATCTCATCAATTTACATTTGATCTGGTTAAATGGAGCCGTAAATTATATGTTAACAGTTTATTTTCTCGCACTATCCCCTTGTGGAACCCCATTCCGGTCCCATGCTTTCCAGCTAACTTTAATCTGCAAAAGTTTAAATGCAATGTCAATCGCTATCTACTGTCCTCCTGATTATTCTCTTCACTTTCTGCTCATTATTAATGTTTCTGTTCCTAATTCTTCCACACCCTTGTGTTTTAGTGGCAATACTGCGTCTTGTATGGGGTGATACCGATTAATATATATATATATATATATATATATATATATATATATATATATATATATATATGTGTGTGTGTGTGTGTGTGTGTGTGTGTAAAGCATTTTACCTGATGGTGATCGGAGACGAGCCATCTAAATAATACCTAGATACATTTTAGATTAGAAAAAATACGGCAAATATTATTTAAACAAAATTTCAAATAAAATTGTCAAGCTACAAAGTCATCACTGCTTTCAATCTTTTCAAGTTAAATTCAGTTTCTAAAATAGAAATCTGGTTTAGTTCGGCGGAAATGAAAATGTGCTTATGAAACGCGAATCCAGATACGAACATAACAATAAAATCTGATTCTTGCAAGAACTCCAGACTTCCTGGAAACACAGCAGATAAGGGATTCCACTTGGTTTAGTCATTTCTTTCTTGTTTCTATGTTGTTCTTTTTGTTGACTTTGCCAATAAAAGAAAATCCACTTTGTTAGAATTTGGTAAAAGTAGAACTTTTAGGCGTCTACGCTCTAACTTTCTTGCTAAACTTTGCCAGCATCCATTAATTAGTAATATGCATTTATCAACAGTTAAAGATGATGACACAAAACTTTTGGTGCCAGGCTAACAAAACATTTCTTTGCTCGTAAATATGGCGGCGCCTGCAATCAAGAACAACAGGTAATTATTTTTTTTTTAAATTGACTGAAAACCCGATAAAAATATTTCGAGAGAACTCAATAATAATTATGCCAGCGATCAGTATAGCAAAGAGGTAAAGTTTTGTGGAAAAGGTTTGATGGGTTCGGTTCTTTTAGCTATACATGACATTGGGTACTTATCAAATAGAAACTTGTACACCACTTAGGTTAATCTCTCAGTATCATCTGATCACAGAAATACAGACTTCTTTTTCTGATCCATTAAAAACCGCATTCAAAACTGATTGCACTGACTGCTTTGGTTTGAAAGACTGACTGTATCGATCAACAAAATCATGTCTTGGAACGACAAAATCTCCAAAAGTACAAAGAATAAATGAGTATCCAAATCTGTTTAAACATTTTGTTATATTATCCTTTGTATATTTATAAGCAAATATATGAAAAAATAAATCTCGAATCGTTTAATTATATCTCAAACTAATCTACTGATACAAAACAGCGCGCTTGTTTTCCTTCTAGCCTCTGGTGTTCCTGTAATGGTGGAGACGATGCCTGATGGCATGTGTTTTCCTTCTAGCCTCTGGTGTTCCTGTAATGGTCGAGACGATGCCTGATGACATAAGTGTTTTCCTTCTAGCCTCTGGTGTTCCTGTAATGGTCGAGACGATGCCTGATGACATAAGTGTTTTCCTTCTAGCCTCTGGTGTTCCTGTAATGGTGGAGACGATGCCTGATGGCATGTGTTTTCCTTCTAGCCTCTGGTGTTCCTGTAATGGTGGAGACGATGCCTGATGACATAAGTGTTTTCCTTCTAGCCTCTGGTGTTCCTGTAATGGTGGAGACGATGCCTGATGACATAAGTGTTTTCCTTCTAGCCTCTGGTGTTCCTGTAATGGTGGAGACGATGCCTGATGACATAAGTGTTTTCCTTCTAGCCTCTGGTGTTCCTGTAATGGTGGAGACGATGCCTGATGACATAAGTGTTTTCCTTCTAGCCTCTGGTGTTCCTGTAATGGTGGAGACGATGCCTGATGACCTAAGTGTTTTCCTTCTAGCCTCTGGTGTTTCTGTAATGGTGGAGACGATGCCTGATGGCATGTGTTTTCCTTCTAGCCTCTGGTGTTCCTGTAATGGTGGAGACGATGCCTGATGACATAAGTGTTTTCCTTCGAGCCTCTGGTGTTCCTGTAATGGTGGAGACGATGCCTGATGGCATGTGTTTTCCTTCTAGCCTCTGGTGTTCCTGTAATGGTGGAGACGATGCCTGATGACATAAGTGTTTTCCTTCTAGCCTCTGGTGTTCCTGTAATGGTGGAGACGATGCCTGATGGCATGTGTTTTCCTTCTAGCCTCTGGTGTTCCTGTAATGGTCGAGACGATGCCTGATGACATAAGTGTTTTCCTTCTAGCCTCTGGTGTTCCTGTAATGGTGGAGACGATGCCTGATGGCATGTGTTTTCCTTCTAGCCTCTGGTGTTCCTGTAATGGTGGAGACGATGCCTGATGACCTAAGTGTTTTCCTTCTAGCCTCTGGTGTTCCTGTAATGGTGGAGACGATGCCTGATGGCATGTGTTTTCCTTCTAGCCTCTGGTGTTCCTGTAATGGTGGAGACGATGCCTGATGACATAAGTGTTTTCCTTCGAGCCTCTGGTGTTCCTGTAATGGTGGAGACGATGCCTGATGGCATGTGTTTTCCTTCTAGCCTCTAGTGTTCCTGTAATGGTGGAGACGATGCCTGATGACATAAGTGTTTTCCTTCTAGCCTCTGGTGTTCCTGTAATGGTGGAGACGATGCCTGATGGCATGTGTTTTCCTTCTAGCCTCTGGTGTTCCTGTAATGGTGGAGACGATGCCTGATGACATAAGTGTTTTCCTTCTAGCCTCTGGTGTTCCTGTAATGGTGGAGACGATGCCTGATGACATAAGTGTTTTCCTTCTAGCCTCTGGTGTTCCTGTAATGGTCGAGACGATGCCTGATGACATAAGTGTTTTCCTTCTAGCCTCTGGTGTTCCTGTAATGGTGGAGACGATGCCTGATGACATAAGTGTTTTCCTTCTAGCCTCTGGTGTTCCTGTAATGGTGGAGACGATGCCTGATGGCTTGTGTTTTCCTTCTAGCCTCTGGTGTTCCTGTAATGGTGAAGACGATGCCTGATGACATAAGTGTTTTCCTTCTAGCCTCTGGTGTTCCTGTAATGGTGGAGACGATGCCTGATGACATAAGTGTTTTCCTTCTAGCCTCTGGTGTTCCTGTAATGGTGGAGACGATGCCTGATGGCATGTGTTTTCCTTCTAGCCTCTGGTGTTCCTGTAATGGTCGAGACGATGCCTGATGACATAAGTGTTTTCCTTCTAGCCTCTGGTGTTCCTGTAATGGTGGAGACGATGCCTGATGGCATGTGTTTTCCTTCTAGCCTCTGGTGTTCCTGTAATGGTGGAGACGATGCCTGATGACATAAGTGTTTTCCTTCTAGGCTCTGGTGTTCCTGTAATGGTGGAGACGATGCCTGATGACATAAGTGCTTTCCTTCTAGCCTCTGGTGTTCCTGTAATGGTGGTGACGATGCCTGATGACATAAGTGCTTTCCTTCGAGCCTCTGGTGTTCCTGTAATGGTGGAGACGATGCCTGATGACATAAGTGTTTTCCTTCGAGCCTCTGGTGTTCCTGTAATGGTGGAGACGATGCCTGATGACATAAGTGTTTTCCTTCTAGCCTCTGGTGTTCCTGTAATGGTTGAGACGATGCCTGATGACATAAGTGTTTTCCTTCTAGCCTCTGGTGTTCCTGTAATGGTGGAGACGATGCCTGATGACATAAGTGCTTTCCTTCTAGCCTCTGGTGTTCCTGTAATGGTGGAGACGATGCCTGATGACATAAGTGCTTTCCTTCGAGCCTCTGGTGTTCCTGTAATGTTGGAGACGATGCCGATGACATAAGTGTTTTCCTTCTAGCTTCAGTGTTCCTGTAATGGTGGTGACGATGCCTGATGACATAAGTGTCTTCCTTCGAGCCTCTGGTGTTCCTGTAATGGTGGAGACGATGCCTGATGACATAAGTGTTTTCCTTCGAGCCTCTGGTGTTCCTGTAATGGTGGTGACGATGCCTGATGACATAAGTGTTTTCCTTCGAGCCTCTGGTGTTCCTGTAATGGTGGAGACGATGCCTGATGACATAAGTGCTTTCCTTCTAGCCTCTGGTGTTCCTGTAATGGTGGAGACGATGCCTGATGTTATAAGTGCTTTCCTTCGAGCCCCTGGTGTTCCTGTAATGGTGGAGACGATGCCTGATGACATAAGTGTTTTCCTTCGAGCCTCTGGTGTTCCTGTAATGGTGGAGACGATGCCTGATGACATAAGTGTTTTCCTTCTAGCCTCTGGTGTTCCTGTAATGGTGGAGACGATGCCTGATGACATAAGTGCTTTCCTTCGAGCCTCTGGTGTTCCTGTAATGGTGGAGACGATGCCTGATGACATAAGTGCTTTCCTTCGAGCCCCTGGTGTTCCTGTAATGGTGGAGACGATGCCTGATGACATAGGTGTTTTCCTTCTAGCCTCTGGTGTTCCTGTAATGGTGGAGACGATGCCTGATGACATAAGTGCTTTCCTTCGAGCCTCTGGTGTTCCTGTAATGGTGGAGACGATGCCTGATGACATAGGTGTTTTCCTTCTAGCCTCTGGTGTTCCTGTAATGGTGGAGACGATGCCTGATGACATAAGTGCTTTCCTTCGAGCCTCTGGTGTTCCTGTAATGTTGGAGACGATGCCGATGACATAAGTGTTTTCCTTCTAGCCTCAGTGTTCCTGTAATGGTGGTGACGATGCCTGATGACATAAGTGTTTTCCTTCGAGCCTCTGGTGTTCCTGTAATGGTGGAGACGATGCCTGATGACATAAGTGTTTTCCTTCGAGCCTCTGGTGTTCCTGTAATGGTGGTGACGATGCCTGATGACATAAGTGTTTTCCTTCTAGCCTCTGGTGTTCCTGTAATGGTGGAGACGATGCCTGATGACATAAGTGCTTTTCTCCGAGCCTCTGGTGTTCCTGTAATGGTGGAGACGATGCCTGATGACATAAGTGCTTTCCTTCGAGCCTCTGGTGTTCCTGTAATGTTGGAGACGATGCCGATGACATAAGTGTTTTCCTTCTAGCTTCAGTGTTCCTGTAATGGTGGTGACGATGCCTGATGACATAAGTGTCTTCCTTCGAGCCTCTGGTGTTCCTGTAATGGTGGTGACGATGCCTGATGACATGTGTTTTCCTTCGAGCCTCTGGTGTTCCTGTAATGGTGGAGACGATGCCTGATGACATAAGTGCTTTCCTTCTAGCCTCTGGTGTTCCTGTAATGGTGGAGACGATGCCTGATGACATAAGTGCTTTCCTTCGAGCCCCTGGTGTTCCTGTAATGGTGGAGACGATGCCTGATGACATAAGTGTTTTCCTTCGAGCCTCTGGTGTTCCTGTAATGGTGGAGACGATGCCTGATGACATAAGTGTTTTCCTTCTAGCCTCTGGTGTTCCTGTAATGGTGGAGACGATGCCTGATGACATAAGTGCTTTCCTTCGAGCCTCTGGTGTTCCTGTAATGGTGGAGACGATGCCTGATGACATAAGTGTTTTCCTTCTAGCCTCTGGTGTTCCTGTAATGGTGGAGACGATGCCTGATGACATAAGTGTTTTCCTTCTAGCCTCTGGTGTTCCTGTAATGGTGGAGACGATGCCTGATGACATAAGTGCTTTCCTTCGAGCCTCTGGTGTTCCTGTAATGGTGGAGACGATGCCTGATGACATAGGTGTTTTCCTTCTAGCCTCTGGTGTTCCTGTAATGGTGGAGACGATGCCTGATGACATAAGTGCTTTCCTTCGAGCCTCTGGTGTTCCTGTAATGTTGGAGACGATGCCGATGACATAAGTGTTTTCCTTCTAGCCTCAGTGTTCCTGTAATGGTGGTGACGATGCCTGATGACATAAGTGTTTTCCTTCGAGCCTCTGGTGTTCCTGTAATGGTGGAGACGATGCCTGATGACATAAGTGTTTTCCTTCGAGCCTCTGGTGTTCCTGTAATGGTGGTGACGATGCCTGATGACATAAGTGTTTTCCTTCTAGCCTCTGGTGTTCCTGTAATGGTGGAGACGATGCCTGATGACATAAGTGCTTTTCTCCGAGCCTCTGGTGTTCCTGTAATGGTGGAGACGATGCCTGATGACATAAGTGCTTTCCTTCGAGCCTCTGGTGTTCCTGTAATGTTGGAGACGATGCCGATGACATAAGTGTTTTCCTTCTAGCTTCAGTGTTCCTGTAATGGTGGTGACGATGCCTGATGACATAAGTGTCTTCCTTCGAGCCTCTGGTGTTCCTGTAATGGTGGTGACGATGCCTGATGACATGTGTTTTCCTTCGAGCCTCTGGTGTTCCTGTAATGGTGGAGACGATGCCTGATGACATAAGTGCTTTCCTTCTAGCCTCTGGTGTTCCTGTAATGGTGGAGACGATGCCTGATGAAATAAGTGCTTTCCTTCGAGCCCCTGGTGTTCCTGTAATGGTGGAGACGATGCCTGATGACATAAGTGTTTTCCTTCGAGCCTCTGGTGTTCCTGTAATGGTGGAGACGATGCCTGATGACATAAGTGTTTTCCTTCTAGCCTCTGGTGTTCCTGTAATGGTGGAGACGATGCCTGATGACATAAGTGCTTTCCTTCGAGCCTCTGGTGTTCCTGTAATGGTGGAGACGATGCCTGATGACATAAGTGCTTTCCTTCGAGCCCCTGGTGTTCCTGTAATGGTGGAGACGATGCCTGATGACATAGGTGTTTTCCTTCTAGCCTCTGGTGTTCCTGTAATGGTGGAGACGATGCCTGATGACATAAGTGTTTTCCTTCGAGCCTCTGGTGTTCCTGTAATGTTGGAGACGATGCCGATGACATAAGTGTTTTCCTTCTAGCTTCAGTGTTCCTGTAATGGTGGTGACGATGCCTGATGACATAAGTGTTTTCCTTCGAGCCTCTGGTGTTCCTGTAATGGTGGAGACGATGCCTGATGACATAAGTGTTTTCCTTCGAGCCTCTGGTGTTCCTGTAATGGTGGTGACGATGCCTGATGACATAAGTGTTTTCCTTCTAGCCTCTGGTGTTCCTGTAATGGTGGAGACGATGCCTGATGACATAAGTGCTTTTCTCCGAGCCTCTGGTGTTCCTGTAATGGTGGAGACGATGCCTGATGACATAAGTGCTTTCCTTCGAGCCTCTGGTGTTCCTGTAATGGTCGAGACGATGCCTGAAGACAGAAGTGTTTTCCTGCTAGCCTGTCTGGATCCTGTTATAAGAAATGTAGATTTTAAGGAATTTGACCAATCGAAAAACGTTTCATTGAATCCACATTTCATTCGCGTTTCTATCCAAAAACAAAAGAAAGAGCCGCACGCGCTCGTGTGTGTGTGTGTGTGTGTGTGTCTGTTTCCATCGTTTTGTAGCTGATGAATCCTAAAAATGCGAAACGCGTAATCAAATCTAGTTTCAATGAGTTCAAATTTCTTATAAACTTTGTCGGGATTCTATATCCTATTTTAAACACATATTGTCGACACGGAAAACACATGGACAGGGCTGAAAACATATAAATCTTTTACTTTCAACCCATTCTAAAGGATTGGATGGGGATCTACCTTGGATTCAGTTCAGAAAGTCGATATGAATTTCTTGCTTTCGAGCCATTCTTTTAATGCGATGAGGATTTACCTTCAATTCGACACAAAAATGATGGGAGGGGAATATGATGGAGGATAAAGATGGGTGGGGGAATATGATGGGGGATAAGGATGGGAGGGGGGAATATGATGGAGGATAAAGATGGCTGGGTGAAATATGATGGAGGATAAAGTTGGGTTGGGGGGAATATGATGGAGGATAAATTTTGACATGGACTATGAATTATAAATAAAAGATACAGATTAAATATTAACAGGTTTTTTAAAAGTCACTCATTTTCATTCTTTTCCTTAATCAATTTAATCAGCTTAGGGAAAATGATTCCTTATTTAAGCACACACACACACACACACACACACACTTCTTTCTTTAGTTTTTGGATCTGATTAAGCCTAGAAAGGCGAAACGCGTAATGAAATTGTTGAAACTTGACTAATGCATGGAATAATAATGCAACACAAAATCTACTTAGAACAAAATGTATTGAAACAAGAAAGTGTACACAATATTTACATATAGTCTTTTGTATATTCCTGGGAAGACCGTTCCTGGAGAATGTTTTGACTGAGTCACAGTCGGGTAGAGTCTCTGGTTGAATCTCTTGATTCCTGTATTTATCAATCCACCCACGAGGATCGAATGTGGCACAAGGCCGTTTTAATGTGGGTATCCCCGAGCCCATAGGCTCGGCCAAAAATATGGTTTTTCTGAACCTGCCTAGACGGGTTCAGGCCCTGTCAACCTCCCCGGACGAAACCTTGCCCTTCGGCAAAGACTCGTCCGGGTTCCCCTCTGCTAATGCAGACAGTTCGACAGTCGCCGAGGAATCTCTTGATTCCTGTATTTATCAATCCACCCACAAGGATCGAATGTGGCACAAGGCCGTTTTAATGTGGGTATCCCCGAGCCCGTAGGCTCGGCCAAAAATATGGCCTTTCTGAACCCGCCTAGACGGGTTCAGGCCCTATCAACCTCCCCGGAAGAAACCCTGCCCTTCGGCAAATCCTCGTCCAGGTTCCCCTCTGCTAATGCAGAGAGTTCGACAGTCGCCGAGGAATCTCTTGATTCCTACCCTCTCTTCCCGGTACCAACCATATTTATATGGTCGGTACTCCACTATGCAAATCAGGTGGATCCTACCACAACAGAAATCTAGTTTCAATGAAATGTTGTCCATTTGCCAAGTTTCTTAAAAAAATTGTCGGATTTCTATTTATACAACAGAATTAGTATAGAAGATAAAGAAATTGAAAAACAGAATAAGTTACGCTGGTGGGTACTTTTGTCAACCATTGTAAGATGTTAGTAAATCAAAATATTGACCATAGTCTCCTCATGTTTCAACTATCAATTGAGCACGTTCGTTTTCTCATATCAATAATTAAAATGGCTTTAAACGAATTAAACCTATTGATCATATAAACAATTTTTCATCAGACCCTATAAACTGACGCTACACAATCACAAACGAAAAACTTTAGCAAATAGCAAAAAACACAAGACTTGTAACTTCCAAAAGTAAAAGAAACAAAAGTTCTTCTTCTATGTTCCTTTTCCCTTCAGGACGTTGACGATCATGGCTCTCCGCAATTTTCTATCTTTTGTAGCTCTTAATAACCTTTGTCTTGTTGCCATCTCTCCCCAATCCTGCTCCATCATTCACTCCCTCAAGCTCTTGCCTACAATCCGTCCTGTGAGTATCAAATTTTTCAAGCCCTCTTTCCTCGTTATGCGCCCCAGAAATTTCAGATGCCTCTTCCTGATGTTAAGCATAAGTGTCATTTTTGTTGCTATCGTCTCTAGAAGTTCGTCTTTGCTCAAATTCTCCATCTATTAAAAGCTACAAGGGATAAGAAGTTGTGGAGAGCCATGGTCACCTACGTCCTGATGGGACACGGCACATAAATAATAAATCGTAATGAGATTTGAAAATCTCACTCACTCTGTTCAAGATTTTATTTAAGGTGACAAGAATTACATCGACGTGATTCGAACGTAGAACACATTTGCATCTCCTTGATACACACGTGCCCTTATGGAGATATTCAATTTAATTATAAAAATATTTACTTGACTCTATCCGTCTTGATACGAGTTGTAAGTCGGGTGTGTTTCGGTATTAATATAGATATATAAATAAATTAAATTAAATGTTCACTTATCTTGTCTCAACTCTGAGTTTTGCAGGAAATACATCCACTCGTTAGATTTCCTAATTGGAAAAGTGGATTTATTTTCAGAAATGACATTTTTCTTTAAAGTATCTTACTTTATGGCAGAAATTGTTTGAATTCGTCTTTCCTTAAAAGGCCTTATTTTTGGAAGTGAGATGTTAATGCAACATTTTATTTTATGTACACAAATATTTCTGTGTGTATAAATCACCAATCTAGTAAATGATTCGAATTATAACTTACTAGATATATTTACATCTAGAAATATCTGTTAAGGATTTCATTTATAAATACAGGGAGCAATGGGTAAATTATCGCTATTTTATATTTTTTTAAATTTGCGCATGCGTGTTGCTTGTTCTTTCATTTATATAAGAATGTGATAATGATAGCGTCTGGTTGCGAAACTTTGATCCAGAGCTGCAATAATTACGCCTTCTGTCTCAGCTTTCAACCCGGTGCTCCTCAACAACTGATGCGTTTTCTGTTGGTCCATTACTGTTTCTTTTGGGTTTTTTTTAGGTATTCACTATACAACGCCTTGTCCTCCCAGTTTTGTTCTAATTTCATTTGGCCAAGTTGTTTTGCTTTCTGCTTTACTCATTTGGTATAGATGATATTCGCTTCATTTTTTGTTGGTAGGATTTTAGATATATTAAACTGTTTCTTAAAGAGTACAGGTTCTTTGTTGATTAGGTGGATTTGATGTTTTCAGGTGAGGATCATTGTTTTTCGTGAGGCAGGCTACCAATCCGATTGTTGTAGTTTTTTAGAGTTAGTTCTAGTCGGATTAGACCTCAACCTCCTAAATCTCTTGGTATATTCAACCTATCAACATGTAATTTCGGGCGGGGAATCCTCATTTGGGTAAGTAGTTTTCTGGTTTTGGTGTCCAATCTTTTAAGGTCATTCAACTTCTATTAGGTTGGTGCAAAAATAATGACGTAATAATGTCGTTTTTTGACGTATATTTAACGTCAAAAAACGACATTATTACGTCATTATTTTTGTACCTACCTAATATTTCATAATGTTGAAGCTGTATGTATGGCTAAGGTGTCGATAGCCTTCATTTTCTTGGCCCCACTAAGTTCGCCTTCTAGTATCAAACACACTCTGCTATAATATTCGTTTCGGGGTTTTTTTCTTCATAATTTAATGTTGTGTTCTGTTTATTTAATTCCTAAGTATTTGTATGTACCGCTTGCTCTAGTTCCTTATTCTTGTTATGTGTATCAAGGTCTGAATCTGTTGGGTTTTATTATTATTATTATTATTATTATTATTATTATTATTATTATTATTATTATTATTATTATTATTATTACTTAGAACGAAGTCAAACCTTAATAACTCGGTTCTTTTATTTTTGGAAGAGGCTATTTTGCCGCTAAATGTTTTTATTATTATGAAGGTATCTAATGTTAAAATAACAACACACAGGTTTAATACAGTAATTTATTTATATATCCACCATTAATTGTTAAGACAATTTAAAATCTCTTTCGCCATCAATTGTTAAAACACAAGTTAAAATCATTTATTCATGACCAGTTATTAAAAGAAATATAGAGGTCTCTGAACTATTTATGGACTTCAGGCATAACAGTCGCTGCAAATCCCAAACTTGTCATTGGGCAGTGTTTTCTTGCCAATACAATTCAGGTGCACCCACCGAAGACAGTTGTCACAGACCACAATATCCCTGTTGTTCAAGTTTTGCCTACACAGCTCACACAACCACTGCCTGACGATCTCAATGATAATATATTCTTACTTCTAAAATACTTTTATATTTACCGGAGAAATAGCATTTTTGTCTATTTTACTGGACCCGGTAAAATAGCATTTGGTGTTTATATTTTTTTTCTGTCCACGGTTGGTCTGTTCCATTGTAGTTAACTGTATCACTCATCAACCCATTACTGCATATCTAACCAATGTATGGACCTGTTGATACTTTTCTATCAAGTATTCAACTGGAGATCTGCTACCCGGTCAAGGTTATCTTTTGTTATCGAGGTTTGTTTCTTTATGTGACTAAGGTTTTTGCCTATCTCCTCTTCGTTTACTTATCTGGATAAGTTGCATCTGTCAGGAGGTTTATCACCATTATAACTCTCCAAGTCATAGAAGCACGCAAGCCAGTCAAGCACTTTTAGATACTTAATCATGAAGGAGACAAAGGAGAGGAAACTGTGGAGAGTCATGATCACTTTTGTGCTTAAATATCATAGCATTATTCTAACGTTGGTTTATAAATGTTTTTGCTTTGTTGCAAGCAAAGAAAAAATCTAGGAAACCAACTGACGGAAAGGATTTTTTTTTTCAGAGAAGTGTAAGATTACAATGTCGAAATTCTTACTAGAAACAATCGAAGTAGGTGACAGTTTCGATCAACGAGTCTGAATCAATGGCTGGTAGAAGAAGGGCCAAAAATATAAAAGGGGAATGTATTAAAGTGTCAAGAGATTCTTAGAGTAAAACAGTGACATTTCTTTAGCGAACCCGATAGCCATTAACTAGATGCTTCTATTCCTCTTTCTCTCTTTCTCCTTCTCTTTCTCTCTCTCTCTCTCACCTTCATTTGTTGCTCACTTTGGTATCTTTGTACAATTCAACATACCGTTATCTTTGAAAAGACTTTAATCAACAACACTTTTTTCGATCTCAGCTTGACTACCGCGGGGAAGATGCTTTTTGTTGACCGCCCGACGAGTGATTTGCTATGAAGAATTGGATTTATTAGTCATACTATTTTTCAATTGCTTTCTTACTTACATTGTCAGTATGATTAAGATCGTGGTGTTCACGACTGCTACCAGCAAACTGCGATATTCAGCTAACTAGAATTGGTTAGTCCATGACAGTGTCATTTATCATCCGCCATTGATCAATGCATCATGTTATTGATACTTGCCTATCTATGCAACTGGAAAATAAAATTGTAACCTTGATTATATTCTCGAAGATATTTGACTTCGTGTTAATTTTCAGCTATGGCGATTCTAACGAATCGAATATGAAATAAAGCGAATATGTCGTCTCATATTAAAAACTTGGCTTGTTCACTGAATGCTTGAAAATCAAAAATATTTCAAAATAAATACCGACATTCATGTTGACAACGAGAGCAACAAATTTTTCTGTTGTTTGAACGAATAACTTTCTTATGGGAAAATGGTTTCTTCAAATTCTCACTGTCACCTTCCATCATTCTGGTGCTGTGTCAAGATATTTGCCAATGAAGAAATGGAAACTGATTTAGATTTTACAAGACTATTAGCAAAAGGTGAACAATTAAATAATCATTATTGTATCTGGACAAAAAAAACGTAGTATTTTTATATGAATTTTAAAGATAATATTTACATATTATTATTATTCAAGAATATGACATTCATTTTCCACTATAATTCGCCATATTTGAAGCATCTTCATTATTCCAGGGTATCATCTCCATAAACAGCACATATTTTTGCCGTTTCTACAACGTTTTGTTCCAGATATAAAATGCATTTAATTTACCTATATATTTAATTTTAACGTAAAAAGATTCAAATTTACATTCTATACAAGAATCGTATACAAAGACGCATTGAAATATCACCAGTCAGAATATGTATATATGTTATAAACTTGAGCCATGTCTCAAACGAAATTAAGTGTTCAAATGCCACCTGTTGAAACGACGCTAATTTTTTTTCCAACCCGATATAATAAATCAATCAAATAAAACAATACTTTAAAAAAAGGGGCGTGGCCTATTCAGGATCAAATATCTGGGAGCACTCATTGTATCTACATAATAGTTGAAAAGTTCTAAGCTCAACTAAGAAATCCTTCCAAATTAAAGAAAAAAAAGTGAATCAGCTTTTGGGAAATTGGTCGCACGGAAAACTGTTCGGCAAGCCATCGCATATTTGTCTAGTTTTTTAACCTTCTACTTTAAGGACTAGAAAATCATTTTTATACTATTAATCTACAAATCCTATACCTTGAGTGCCTCTTGGGCATTCAAGATACAGGATTACTAAATAAAGATATTGCAAGTGCGTAAAAGGTGTGAGCAAGAAGTGCATTCTATGAGGTTATGTAGGGTAGCTGATGGTTGACCATAGACATGAATTAATATTGTGGTGTTGGGGAAGCATTGTCTCGGGAGTCTATTCCACAATACAGCAGTTCTGGAGAAGAAGCTGTCTGAGTGGGAAAGAATATGAAAGAATGCAGTCGGGTCAACTCAGTTTATGTGGCATGGTGGGCTCTAGCGGTGAAGATCTGGACTGGTGAGAAAAGAAATTTGTTTGCTCAAACATCTGCCATAAAATAGCAACAGAGTATCAACAGGCCAGCAAGGTTTCGTATGTGGGAAGAGGTTGTAGGGTAGTAAACAATTCATCACCATGAAGGCCGCGAAAACGCTTTTGAACTCTGCCGAGGTTGGGAAGTGAAGATTGGGTAGCTCCAGCTTAGATGTGGCAGTAATACTCCATTTTGGTCTGATCTGCTTTTCGTATGGCAAGAAAAGTAAAGTACTTCCTGGAGCAGTACAGAGAAATGAATCATTAGCCATCATAAAATATACGTTTGCTTATTTTGTGATTAAAATATATCTCTCTATTTAGGTATTTATCTATCTATCACACTCTGTTTATCTGCAACTATTTACCCATGCATATAAATTTACGGGTATAAACGCCACCAATAGTTTCATAAAGTTTTCATTTGCATTTTCGCGTGAAATATTTTGATAGGATTTTTATCAATTGAAATAGTCTAAGCCTAAAAGTATAATGTTTCATCAAAACAATGGTTTCTTTCACACAGGTCGGGAGGGGGAAATGCCAAATCGAATAACGGCAAATGGTTTTTTTTTTTTTTCATATTTAATTTCGACCTGTTCGAACTTGCCCACTTGCAATTATTGTTTCATTGACATATTCATTATTATTATTATTATTATTATTATTATTATTATTATTATTATTATTATTATTATTTCTTGGTATTTTTGCTGTATACACATATCCTCCCGGGCCCCAGCCAGAGACCTAAGGTTAGAAATGGCTTCATGACATTTTTCACTGATCATTTTTTGTAAAAAATAAAAAAAAATTAAGATCACGTACATTTTACAGAGATAAAGCTATTCGTAACGTGTGAGCTATAATTCTGAGTACAGTTTTTTTTTTTGTATTTAAGGTATAGGATACCAGGAATCTGTTTACGGACTCGATCAGAACATTTTCTAGTCAATCCGAGTGCTCCAACTACTACTGGAATTACTGATGTCTTCATGTGTAATATTTTTTAGATTTCCACTTCAAGGTCCTTGTATTTTAGAGACTGTCATATCAATAAGAAAGCACATTCTATGTTTGTAGTTTTTAATCACAATGTCTGGGCAATTAGCTTTGATTGTTCTGTTTGTGTATATTGTAAAGTCCTATAAAATTATTATAGGTTCTATCTCTGTAACCGAATATAGGTGATGTTATCATTATTATTATTATTATTATTATTATTATTATTATTATTATTATTAATATTATTATTATTATTATTATTATTATTATTATTATTGATTGAGAGAAGCAAGCGTTCATTTATTCGAAACCCAATAATAACTTTGAAAGTGAGGTCGAGTTGGAAATATCTTCAGGTCGAGTTGCCAGGTCTGCTCTGACGTTCTTCGATGTAGGTTGTACGCAAGTATTTAGATGTCACCCCAAAGTCGTATTCGCTGCTACATCCTACATTTGAAGAAAATACAGCTTCAGCCCATTTTACTTCCCCATTACACCCGCTCATGAACAGAGATACACGGAAAACATAGCCAACTGGTTACGGTCAAATAAATGACAAGCAAATTTGTTGTACTAAACAGGCTAATTACTATAGTCCTTCTTAATTCACCAAGACAAAACATCTATATATTAGCTTGGTGCAAAAATAATGACGTAATAATGTCGTTTTTTGACGTATTTTTAATGTCAAAAAACGACATTATTACGTCACTATTTTTGCACCAATCTAATATTTACACATCAAATCTAATTTTATAAAATAAACGTTTTTGTCAATATATCAGGTTGGTGCAAAAGTAATATCCAATTTCAGGGTCTGTATTATAAATAAAAAAGCCCATGACCATGAAAATATTTATTCAATAACATAATCTCCTTTGTTTTCTAGAAAATCATTCCATCTGTCAACAAGCTTATAAATGCCACGCCTGTAAAAATCCTTAGGTCTTGAATCAAAATATGAATCCAATTTATTTTCAACCTCTTCTCTTGATGTCAACCTAAGCTAAATGATTCTGTAGTCCCCGATAACAAGCGATAATCAGAAGGAGCAGAGTCAGGAGAAAATGGTGGATGAAGCAATATTTCCTAACCAAGCTCTTCCCAAATATTTTTAGTCGGCCTGTGTGAAGAAAAGCCTTATCGTGATGAATGATGACACCCTTTCTGTTCACTAATGAAGATCGCTTTTAGTTCAAAGCTCTTTTCAAATGGAGAAGTTGATCATAGTACAGATCAGCTGTAATTGTTTGAATGTTGTTTCGCAGTTCATAATGGACAATTCCTACACTATCCCACCACTATACACTCAAACTGATCTTCTTTGGATGAAGTCCTCCTATTGCTTATTGAACTGAATCTTCTTCCTTGAGTGATCCACGATAGGCGGCGTTAAACGTTTTGGTAAAGGAACCATTTCTCATCGCCTCTAACAAGCTTACGTTAAAAAGTGCCTGAAGTTGTTGTGAAAACAATGGTTCAAAACAAGCAACACGCTATGAAGATTCTCTGGAGACAGTTCATGTGCGAGTCATTTTTCAACCACTCAAACTTTTCCAATTCTTTTTAATTGGCGTTGCACTGTTGTATGGTCTACGATAAATTGTTCTACAAGTTGCGTAGAGGTAATTGTGGGATTGTCTGTGATAACAGCTTTCAATTCTTTGGAATCAAGTTTTTTGGACGACCCTGTCTTTTGAAAACGGGAAAGCCATCTCCTGCAATTTCTTTGATTCCCTGTATCATCTCCATAAGTGCTGTGAATAGACTTTACTGTTGCATTTGCATTGACACCATTTTGAAACTCATACAGTGAAATATGTCGAATGTGATCTTTAGAAAGGATGAACAAGGGTGAGAATATTGCAGAAGACCATGAAAATATTTTTAGAATCTGAAAAAAGAAAAGTATAAATTACTTATTGTAACATTCCTTTAAAGAATGTGACTCAAGTAATTTCATAAATATTATCTAAAACTTTCTTCTCAAAAATAAAACAGTTCTTATGCACCAACCTGATACATACAAGAGATGCATATTTTTTGTAAATGTACACACATGTAGGAGTCAGTCTTAGGAAACTAATTGGGGGTTAGCTAATCCCAGTTGCAGACACCTGATTATGTACATTTGTGCCTCCACGTCATCCACAGAGCCAACCCCTGTAACGATACTGAACAAATCTTAGTGGCAGTTTCTAGAAGTGAACGCATATGCTGGAGTGATCAATAGTTGAACAAGGCCAGTACTCTCGAATCCTCTGTCATGATGACTTGTATCTCACTGCTATGACAACCATCGATAGCTTCAGAAGTTATTTTTTATCCAGTTTTACTCACAAGGCTTCGGTCAACCAGTGCTATGGTTTTCAGGCACTTCTCAATGGAGACATGTTGGTATGTTTGCCCCCAGGCCGGTATTCTCGAATCGTCATCTAGTAGATAAATCTAATCTGATCGTCGGAGTTTTATTTATATATATATATATATATATATATATATATATATATATATATATATATATATATATGTATGTGTGTGTGTGTGTAAGTAATAAAAAGGCTTAAACACTAATATTCCATGGTCATAGTTTATTCCATTGGAATCGTAAATACGATCCAATTCATCAGAATTTGTAGGTCTGATGAATTGGATCGTATTTACGATTCCAATGGAATAAATTATGACCATGGATTATTAGTGTTGAAGCCTTTTTACTATATATATATATATATATATATATATATATATATATATATATATATATCCTTATTCTGTCCTGGACATTGAGTTCTACTTAGATTCTATCCTCTTGGAATTATTTTTATACATATATATATGTATGTGTATGTATATATATTTATATAGTTTAATTATATGATTGCATATGTATGTGTATATTAACCACAAATATTATATATATATATATATATATATATATATATATATATATATATATATATATATATATAATGAAATGGACTTAGTCAGACAATTATTTTAATATATTTTCTGTTTATACCTTATTTTTATAGATACAATTATTTAAGTAAATGCTCTGTTTATAATAAAGAGTATTAATTACAATTACCGACTTAAATATCCGAGAAATCTCAAAGAAAATATGTCTCCTCCGACAGGAATCGAACCTGTATCCTACACGGAACCGTGATATAGCCCGACGTTCCATTTAACTATAGTGGAAGCGTCTAGTTAAAAAGAATTTAAATTACTGTTTTTAAACAACAAATTTCCCATGATTTCTCTCGAACAATCATATCTGCTCGAGTCCAACAATTATTTTAATATATTTTCTGTTTACAAGTTATTTTGATAGATACACTTATTTAACTAAATGCTCTGTTTATAATATATATATATATATATATATATATATATATATATATATATATATGTATTTCCTAAATAAGCTGCAAAAATAGTTGAGTGCAGTACGATGAAGTCCAAAAGGACGAAACACGTCACTCGAAAAATGTTTCTATTTGAACATTGATTTTCCTAATATTGTCCTGCTATATACAAATGTATATATATTTTCCCAATTCATACTTATATACATATATGATATACAGGTACAGACATATGTCTCTCATGCACTAGACGCAGTCATGTTCGTAACTGATATTTTTCCATGTAAAAATAATTACCTACTTTTATAAACAATGAGAAAAGTATTGTTTTCAATTTAGCCACGCAATGTATATTAAAAATACATGTTGAATAATTTGTTGGTTCCCTTGTTGCAAATACAGCGATCAGATCGCTGAAATGATAACGACCCCCACCAGACAAAACCTGGCACCACCGTATATACACTGACAGATCAATAATCCTCTTGTTTCTTATGTGTTTTCTTTCTCGCCTACTTTCTTTCTTTATTTTTTTTTTCTTTCTCATTTTGTACCTAGGACAATCTATCTATCTATGTCACTGTTTATATCTATCAATTTATCTATCAATGTCACTGTTCATATCTATCTATCTATCTATCTATATATATATATATATACAATTCTGTTCATATCTCTCTATCTCTCTATCTATTCCAGTCTATTTATATCTATCTATCTTACCTACTACAGTTGTACTTTTTTTATCACCCCAAGCAAGGCAGTAAAACCACTAAGACACAAGAGGTTACTGAGTATGGAAGAATTAAGAACAAAAACATTAATAATGAGCGGGAAGAGAAAAGAGTAGTCAGGAAGGCAGTAGATATCGATTTACATTGCAGATAAATTTTTGCAGATTAAAGTTGGAAAACATGGAGCCGGATGGGAGTTCCACAAAGAAGAAGTGCGAGAGAAGAAACTATTAGCATAGAACTTACGGTTATATCTCTCCCGATCTCGATGACAGTTTAGTACCGCGCTTAAATTCAAAAAATCTATGTACTATAGATAAGAGCTCATCCGAACAATTACCATGAAAGTATTTATAGAAAAGACGCAAAGAAACAACCTTACGGCGGTGGGAAAGTGACTGAAGCCGAGTAGCCAGATCAGGACCGATAATATTGCTGATTCTTCTTTGGATTTTATGAAACTCAAGGTAAATAAGAGAGGCACCGAACAGTATGAACATATGTGTGTATGTGTCTGGGGTTTTAAAATAAGCACTGCAACCAGAAATAATTCTTTTTTCTCATATTACTAAAGATTAAGCACTCCAGACTACAAATTTCTGGCGTGATCTGTGGTTGAACAAGGCCAGTACACGCCTATCCTCCGTCACGATGACTTGTAACTTCGTGCTATCACAACCATCAATTACTTCAGAAGTTTTTTCACCCAATTTTACTCACAAGGCTTGGGTCAACCGGTGCTATGGTTTTCAGGTAGTAATTTAAAATGTGCGGGTGGTGTAATGGATAACGACTCGGAATTAGAAATCGGAAAGCCAATTTCCAATTCAGGTCTCGTTCGTAATATTCATTTTGAGATGTCAACGAATAATCGTTGTCACTTTCGTAAATGCTCGTTGTAGTAGAGACTTTGTAATCACAGATACAACTATAGTAACCCCGTTGAACAATACTGGTGTCAGACGCCTTCGAATAACACTCAAATATTAATCCGTAGAGGATAGCGTAGAGAAGAGAATCGCGAGCCGTATAGTAATAGAGGATAGAGTAGAAATAGCGATTGGAATAGTCGTCACGATACCTTCTACATGTGCTGGATCTAAGGTCACGTGATCCACTTAATTCAATAATGGGATCGCCTGTGTTTGCTCATTGGCGACCTATGTTCAAACTCAAGTGTCGGCAGCCACACTATTCCTATATAACAATTCACTTGGGAAAGGTATGAATCCACCTTTTCTCCACACAGGCCTGGGTAAATTCCGGCTCCTTTTAAAGTCTCCTGGGAGTGAAAGACAATGATTCAATTAATGACATTATCGCATTGTCTGGGTTAAATTTATCATATATATATATATATACATATATATATATATATATATATATATATATATATATATATATATATATATATATATATGAAGAAAATATACTGAAAAAGCAAACATAAATCCTAATATGCGGTTATGCTGTTTTAATGTTTAATGTCAACGTCGGGCGTTTCGGTCTAATAGACCATCTTCAACACATATTCATAAAACATAATTAGCATAGACCAACAAGAAAAAGACGATGGACACAAAAGCAACACCAATCAAACAGATAACAGAAATCTTTTATAAGATCAGCGTTCCGTTTAAATATGTTCACGTCGTCGTCACGGGAACGATGTCGTGAAAACTGAAACATCCGACGTTGATATTAAAACAGCATATTAGGATTTTTGTTTGTTTTTTCGTCATACTGTCGGATCTATATCCATATATTTGCTTTTATTTCTCTATCTATATACATATATATATATATATGTATGTATGTATTTCCTAAATAAGCTGCAAAAATAGTTGAGTGCAGTACGATGAAGTCCAAAAGGACGAAACACGTTTCTATTTGAACATTGATTTTCCTAATATTGTTCTGCTATATATATCTTTCTTTCTCCCATTCATTATATATATATATATATATATATATATATATATATATATATATATATATATATATATATATATATATATATATATATATATATATATATATATATATATATATATATATATATATATATATATATATATGTATATGTGTGTGTGTGTGTGTGTGTGTGTGTGTGTGAATGATGTGAGTAAAAATTGTCATTTAGCTGAATAATTTTAACATCAGCATCCTACCTATTCGTCCTCTCTTTAGTCATTTTCTAAGCGTAGCTTAGGTGTGGCACTGCACCCAGTGAGGATCGAACTCACTACTCAGTGGTAATTGTTCTAGCGAGACAAGTTTGCTAACCATTGCCCCGCCTCGAGGTACCCT
This sequence comes from Acanthosepion lycidas, assembly GCA_963932145.1. Lineage (NCBI taxonomy): Eukaryota > Metazoa > Mollusca > Cephalopoda > Sepiida > Sepiidae > Acanthosepion > Acanthosepion lycidas. Next base: position 22,127,340 of record OZ010606.1, on the reverse strand, counting down.
CGTCCTGTCTTTTGGAGGAGGAGGGTGTCAACAATTTACTATTTATATTTATTCATCTATTTTCTTTTTATATACATTTAGCACCGGTGTCAATTTTCTTCTATATCCACTGTCCACGGGCTCTTGTCCACGCTTTCGCATGCGCCCTTCTCACACTTTTTTATCGCTTATTTATTTATTTATTTATTTATTTATTCATCTGTAGCAGACTTAGTCTGGTTCTGTTCTGGCTTCAGACATATGATCTCTTTTTAGTTATTTATTTATTTGATTTCATTTATGGCTATTTTAGTTTATTTGCTAAAAATTACCTCAACATAGATTAGTCAATTTCAAGCCATTCTGTACGCGGCTATCATCGGCCACTAAGTGTCTGTCTTGTTTCCCTAGAGATAAGATAACTTACGCCCCAACCAATCGCTAACACAGACCCATTCTCAATAAACAAGCCATCTACCAGAGGAGGACGGACATTGTAAATTAAATTTAAACAATGCTCGAGACAGACACTTAGAGGCTGATGATAGCCGTGTACAGAACGGCTTGAAAAAGACTATCCTCATGTTGAGGTAATTTTTGTGTTTTTGATGTAAAAAATACATATGCTCTGTTATAATAAATACGTCGATCTCTCTGTACATCCGTTTTAATAATTAATATTAATAGGATCTACCCGGATTATATACCAAAGGATCGATTGTCTGTGCTATATATATATATATATATATATATATATATATATATATAACATTTCGTTCATTTACGCGAAAATTCCCGTGGTAAAGGTTTGAATCTATCTCTCACCGCGTCACTTTACAGCTATGTGTTAAATATTAGGACATTTATCTGCAAAATCATTATCTCCAAAAATGCAATATCACTCGCTAAAACGAATTCTTATTACAATACAAAATAGGTTTTGGTTTTAAATAACCCACAAAATGTTGGCAAGCCGTAAAAACAACAAATCAGTATTCTCGCAGGTTGTGTCTGTGAGTTAAGTTTCAAAAGAACTGTAACGAACATGCACCTTGTTCACTTCAAGTCAGATATTAACAACGAAGCAAATGTGAAAGTATTGTCTGCAGGTTCAAACCAATCAACTGTGGATATTTGTAATTGCAGAATGAGTTTTCGGACAGCAGCAAAGCGGTTTTAAGTACCTAGGTTATCATGGAGAATATCGTGAAACAAAAACTATTGCAACTCATTTCTTTCCGATGTTAGAGAGGATTTATGCTTATGTGTGAATTCTCTAAGGTTGCAAAGAAAGTTGGCCGTGGATGCACGAAGAACCCTAAACTTGAGCTGCTAGGTATTGTTTCTGATTTCAAATAACGTTTCTACTGTGTATTTAGCGATTCTTAATAGAATCCAGAGAAGAATCTACATTTATCGGTCCTGACTTTGCATCGGGACTTCAGTCATTTTCCCATCGCCGTAATATAGCTTAGCTGTGCCTTTTTTATAAATGTTTTCATGGTAATTGTTTTGGTGAGCTTTTCTTTTTCGGTATAAATTGTATATATGGGGACTAATTAGGACCTCATAAAGACTTTGACGTATTATAGTTGCTGTAGTAAGAATGATAAGAATGTATCGGTGTAAGGAATACTTTGGTATGTTTGCGTCAGTAATCATGGCTAGCTAAGTTTAAGACAAGACAGATTGAAGAAAAGCCTTCTCATATCTCCCGTCTTGGCCTTGTGCCACATTTTTGTATTTGCAAAATAAATATTGCTTTCTTCTTTCGTAGTTTGATTTTATGAATTTAAACACAGTACTAGTTTGGTAATTAAGTTTCATCATTTTGCAATTGAAATTGTCAGATGCAACCGCATGTTCTAAGTTAATATTTTCTTCTCTCGTATTCCTCACTTGTGGAACTTTTCTTTTTCGGTTTCTTACTTTCCAGTTAAATTTCATCTTCAAAAATTTAAATGCAATGTTAGTCGTTATCTTTTGTCTTTTGAATTCATGTTCTTTTATTTTTCTAGCCCTTTAATAATATTTTGCGCTGTTGGTGTATCCAAGAATGGATTTAAATGGTCACGAAACAGTGCAACGTAGTGATTAACAGTCTATGATGTGTTGAAATTGACCAGTGCACACACTGCGTACAATTGGAGAATCACCACCACTGTTTATATGGTTTCATGAAGTCTGCACACCCAAACCCTACCATCAGCTTGAAATTGGAACAATTACTCATCGGATCACACCACAAGTTTCTAGTTACCCAGAGTCCAATTAGCAAAGTCATAACTTCAGGTGAAGCTTTGTGTTCGGTGTTTGGGTGTTAACAGCCGCACCTTGGTGGGTCTTCTGCTATACGGTAGCAGAAGACCCACCAAGGTGCGGCTGTTAACACTTCATGCGAATTCTGCTGGATATGCTTCTGGTACATCTTGTATTGAATTTGGATGGGATTTAAGCCAGTTGCTTTGTCTATTATTGCAAGCAAGTTGGATCTACTCCCGATAATTAATCCAATAGTACGCATCACTTAATCCCGTACCACCCAATTGATGTTCACGCTGGCTAATCAAATATCAGACCAAACAGGTCTGGATAATTGCCTAACGTCAAACTGTTGTGGCTCCACCTATCGCTGTCTTTACATAATGGTATCATATGACTTTTGTCACGTCAGGGTAGATAGATAGATAGATAGATAGATAGATAGATAGATAGGAAGAAAGAACGATGTTTGGACTCATGGAAGGACAAAAGGAAGAGTGAATGGAAATCATAAAAAATAGACAATAAAAGTAATAAATTTTAACTAAGCTTATGAAGTCTTTTTTTTTCTTCATAAAAAGTAGGCTAAAATCTTAGTTTGGAAGTCAGTTTCTAAGTGCTGCCTACTCGCCATCGGATGTAGCATCAGCTGCAGATAGATGTCGGCAATCAACAAAAATTCTATCTGATTTCCGCTGGCAAAGAACATGCTTCCTGTATGTGCCAAATAAGGGACTTTCTTTTCTAGAGAGAATAAAATCTCAAAAATGAAAACAAAAACAAAAAAAGATCACATCTTTTAACGAAAGTCTTTCCTGAAAGTAAGGCTCAAAATGGCGGAAGCAGGGAATGAAGAAAAAAATTAGCCTTGCAAACGGATCGATTGGCCATTCGAGTAGAACAAATTCATTGCTGCGTTTTTTCTTATTTTTAGACGAGGAGAAGTGGGGGGGGGTCTTTGCATGAACGGAATTTTAGGAAGCAGTAGAAAATGGAAGCGGTAATAACTTTTAATAAAGGAAAGTAGGGTGGAAAGCAGCGCAATCGAGTTATACAAAATGGAGAAAAATATTAGATCCTTCCAACATTGACTGAACTAAGCTCCTTTGTCCCCTATCTATATATCTCCTTTCCTTCTCTCTCTTCTCTCTCTTTCTCTCTCGTTTAATGTGGATATGTCTTGTTGGATAGAGAGTAACGATTTGAGTCGTTAGTTGATTTGTACACAATGGCGAACTTGTTAATTGACAAAGTTTATTTTGCTGAGTTCTCTTCCGTACAAGTACCCTTGGGAAATGCATGAATTCATTTCTTCTCCACTCCCCTAACTATGGGTTAAATTACACAACCGACTAGGCTCTCTAACCATGATGGGAAAAGGAAAACTCTGAATCACAATAGTAATGCCTAGCGTGGGGAGGCTTTAGACTTATTTGTAGAAAGTGGTGTAGTGATTAACTGGCAAGATTAATACAATTATCACTGATGTGATACCCTCCCAGACTATGTACCTAGCAATTGTAAGACTAGTTTCAGACCAAAATAAGATTTCTAAAGTATAGATACAAAATTAAACAAATTTTCTCTCGCTCACGCTGATTCCATTTTAACATTTTTACTCATTCTTCATATATATATATATATATATATATATATATATATATATATATATATATGCTCATGTTGCAAAATGAGTGACGACAGAATACGTAAGGTCCTCATATATAGTTAGCTTGACAGTGGACAATGAAGTGTTGGACAGTCGTTGTTCAGGTATAAAGATAAGCTAAAAAGTAACCTCTCAGTTGCCATTGTGCCTCATACTAACTTCGAGCGAATGGCTCAGGACAGAAATAATAGGAGTTATTTGTACCCGAGTGGTATCATGAATTTTGAAATCAGTCTTATTGTCTGTTGTGCAATATGTGAACTTGTATCCGGGTCACTATCGGGACGGAAGTGTCACATACGACACAAAAAAAATGGATGAAGTTGTCGAATCCTCATACGTTGACATTGGCGGAAGATTCCATCATATATATATATATATATATATATATATATATATATATATATATATATATATAATTTAAATAAAAACAGACCACTTTAAGGTTCCAAGTAATAAATTATTTCACCACAGAGTATAAAAAAGATTACTAGAAGTAAAATTTTGTATTTTCTATGAATATTTTTCTAATCGACTATTTCATAGAAAAATCACCATTTTTTTTTAAATTTAAATCACTAACAAACATCAAATTAAATTATTTGTAGACAGTCTAGAGACATTCAAATTTATATCAAACATTATAATCTTTATGAACCCCCAAATTAACACTTTCAAAGTAAAGCAAAATAACAGCGTCTGTTTCTAGGTTTTTTTACAAAAAAAATTAGTGACATCTTCTCTTCTCTTCTCTCTTAACTTCTTTCTCTCTTTTTCTCTCTGAGTTTTGTTGTCTTCTCTACCCCTTCGATTTCAATATATAACTTCCGTTAAGTTAACCGTTTAAATGTGTCAATATCTGCTAACTCACACATGTCTTCTCTCTCTCCCCCCTCACTTCCTCACTTCGTTAATTTACATATGTTTAATACGGCCCGTCAAAAATGTGTAAATTTTTTTTCATTTTTTGTTTGGAAGTAAAGTCTGATGATCCGCAGTCCTTTTAAAAGGGCTGTGGTGAAATAATTTATTACATAGAGCCTTAATTAGTCTGTTTTTATTTAAATTATTTGCTGTAGATTTACATTGAGCTCTCTGGATTATATCCTCCTTAGGTTTATCTACACGGATTACCTAGTTTTTCATAAACTAAATATATATATATATATATATATATATATATATATATATATATATATATATACATATATATATATAGATGGAGATGAATATGTTCTACAATTATTTATAAATCAAAACAGAACTTCAGAAATTATATAATATATATATATATATATGTGTGTGTGTGTGTGTGTGTGTGTGTGTGTGTGTGTGTGTGTGTGTGTGTGTGTGTGTAAATAAAAAGAAAGAACAGTAAGATATATTATACGGTGTTCTTATAGATATTTTTATTTTTACAAAATAGTACTCAATGTAAATTTACAGAGCATTAAGTTACTTCAAAATTCGCTTGAGAATGAAATGGAACTAATGTCTTTAATTTAATTACAAAATTAAATTCTAAGATTTTAGCTACCATTTTTGAAACATGGTTAGAACTGTGTAACGAAAAAAACATATTTTAAATCATTTAATTTCTAATATATATATATATATATATATATATATATATATATATATATATATATATATATACAGTAGAGTTCAAAAGTTGTTTTAGGCCACCTCTGCTAACTTTTTAAGTTGGCTTCAAAAGTAGTCGTCACGTACTTTAAATAAGAGAAAATTATTATACGTGGTTTTACAGAAGTGAAATTATGAAAAAAAGGAAAAGTATTTTGTGATTAAATTCTGCTCTTGTTAATATTATATTACTTTATCCTTGATATCCTGCAGCACAACTGAATATGTGTGTGTGTAAAATGTGTATATATATATATATATATATATATATATATATATATATATATATATATGTGTGTGTGTGCGTGTGTGTGTGCAATTTTTTATATATTATATATGCGCGGTACTTATTGGAAAACGCTTAATATCAGAGATAGATCTAAGATATTTATTTGGATTGATGTGAGTTTGTTACCTTGGGTTTCACGCTATTTGCGATCGTAAGACAAACTGATTAATTTTTAAATTTTGGATTTATATATGGTTGCTTAGATCGGTGTTTTGATGGTAGTGGGAGGAAAAATCGTCGTCGGAACGCCAGTCATGCTTACGCAGCCATAAATACACGCACGTTCACTCATTGACGTACGCAGTCATACATACACTCACGCTCACTTATTGGAGCTTACACAAACATATATGAACAGTGTGGGACTGGGCATATATGCGCATACATGTGTCGTTGCGTACATACGTACGCAGTTGGTCGCTGTCTTCAATGTTGGATTGTGGAGCGAACATCTTCTGTTGCAGTTTAAAACAGACGAAAGCATATACGAAATTTGGTTCTATAATTACTGCTGGATTTTACAAATTATCAGTTAATCGTGTCAATATAATTAGAAAAGTTTTAAAACATATTAATATATTGTTTATTCTCTTCTAAAAATGTATATTTCTCTAAAATTATACTTATAACTCTCCTCATAAATTATGTTCCTTATTCTCCGCTAAAATAATGTAATTTCAATAAAGTACACCCTTGTGCAAATTAATTGAAACAAAACGAATATTTCCGTTTTTATTTAATTTTTTTCATATTTTCCCAGTTAAACATGATCCAATGCATATGTTAGTGCTTCGTATGTCCATTCCACGAACTCGTTCTTTGCAGATTGCCCACAGAATCTCGATTTAAACCCAATCGAGATTTTCCGGGTCAATACTTAAATCAAGAGATTTTCCGGGTCAGTACTTTGATTTGCTTACGGGTAAGGCTTGCCAGTGTCTTCGTGCAGTTGAAATTTTCATTTTCTTGGAGTAACCTCTATCGCATACAATGACCGTAGGACAACTAATCGACAGTCCAGACAATAGTGACTGGGCATGATGAAAATCTAATGCAATCACGGATGACGCAATATTTTTCAAGGCCAAACAAATGTCATCACACACCCCGAAAATCGATTCATATTACTGCACATCACTGCAAATGACCTAATCTGAGGAAAAATAGAAATCGATTACAGCCTGTCACTCCAGTGGGGTCTAAAACTGACCGTATGGTGAAAGAAAGGAAACTAAAGGGGTTGTTTCAATTAATTTGCTGTTAGGCGTTGCGGGGAGACAAAGTTGTCTGTCAGCTGTAAGGCGAGTGGCCTGGAGAAGATAGATTTCGTTGGTTCTGAGAGTGTCTACCACTGAGTCGCTCCAGAGTTTTCTTGGTCTGCCTCTCGCTCTTCAGCCAGAGTACCTGAGGCTGGTTGATAGGCATGCAAGCGAGATATCCATTTGATCCCGTCCTCCAAAAGAAAAGGAGATTGGATAAGTTGTATATCCAATATTTTGCATGCTTTTATTAAAGTGTCTGTGTGAACACAGTTTATATGTTTTTATATATTTCTTCTGTAAAGCAATAACTCCGCGAAACATAACAAAATTGATAAGATTTTAAGACAGTAATACAAGATTTTGTTAAAATATCCTTGCGGTGTAGAGATAAAGTCTGGATGCACTTAAAAAATGGCGTAAGTTAATTGTCGTAAATCATGAAATTGTTTATTAAAAAAAGTTCTGAAAATTTGCAAATGCGTAAGTAGAGGAATCTTTATTTTAAAGCCTCTCATGATTTCAAATCCTGAGAGCAAGTGTCGAGATCATTTATGTGAAATGCAATTATTTTAAACCATACTTAATTTTGATAGAAGCCAATATAATTGTTTTAAGCTTATTAAGCTTAAAACAATTATATTGGCTTCTATCAAAATTGTTGATGTATTTTGCTCAGCTTGGAGGTACTAACAATTTATTTTCTGGTTGGTGTGTATGCACAGAAAGCTGAAATTATATGCGCAGAGTTCAGCTTCTATGGGCTATTTAATTCCGATATATTAGGTTGGTGCAAACATAATGTCGTTTTCTCACATAAATTTGAACGTCAAAAAACGACATTATTTTTGCACCAACCTAATATACATATATATATATATATATATATATATATATAGAGAGAGAGAGAGGGTGGAGAAATAGATAGATAGATAGATAGATAGATAGATAGATAGATAGATACCGGAAGACACATGTTTTCTAAAAAGTTTTCTCGAATATTCAGGCCGGTAGATGTAAATAAATAAATAAACTGTTTAATAAATAAATAAAAAGTACATCTACTCAAATATGGGTATTCTTTACAAATAACGTTTAGACAAATAAATTAAACATACGTCAGATTTAATCCATATATATATATATATATATATATATATATATAAGAAAGATATATAATCCGGTCTTCTTAGCAATTATTTTTAAGAAAAAAAAAACAGTGCTCGACACAAACAATAGGGCATAGTATTATAATTTTTTTCTTTCTTTCTTTAAAGATATGATTCCATTGCGACACAAAAATATCTATTTTTCAAAACTGAAACTAAAATTGTAAATTTAATTCTAAAAATTAAACTTAAAATCCAACGTTTCGTTCCATTGTCAAACGATGCTAGGAATAACTTTCTAAGAAAGTTTTTCTCGCCCGAGTTCATCCTTCAAATCTATAAATCAACCATTCATCCTTGCATGGAATATTGCTGTCATATATGGTCTGGAGCCCCCACTGTTCGTCTTAGGGCCCTCGACAAAATCCAGAGGGATATGCAATATGTTTGGTTCTGATCTGGCATCTCGTTTACAGTCGCTGTCTCACAGACGTGCCGTCGCCTCCTTCTGTCTATTCTTCAAATAAGAAATTTATAAGCACAAACAATCTTAATATTTTGATTTGTTAAGGAAAATTGAATCTATTTTGATTAAGGGTGGTTGGGTTTTAATTTGCCTAGACAACTTATGTATGAAATATATGTTACTTACAAAGTCAGGTTAAGTTTAGGTGGGGTGGGGGTGCCTGCTCAAACATAGCCATCCGTTTTCAGGATGCCGTCTGTTTTTTGTTTTTTGTTTTTTTTTTTTAATGACAAAAAATTTGGGCATTCAGTTTCAATTTTGAAACATAGAAATTTCTGTGTCGCGATGGAATCATATTTTTAAAAAAAGAAAAAATCAATATATATATATATATATATATATATATATATCACGAGTAAAAATATAAGGAAACGAAGTTAAAAATGCAACTGGAGTATTTAAGAATATATACTTATTGTAACTTTACCTTGAAACTGGTAAAGTCACTATAAATAAATATCTTAAAGACTCCATTAACATTTTCAACTTCTTTCATTACATTTTTTACAGGCGCTGAATATATCTAGAAAAAACTTCCTTATATATATATATATATATATATATATATATATATATATATATATATATATATATGATTAATGTGAGTACTGCTTGGTATTCACGCCAGAATTTACAATACGAATATTATTTCAGGGTGTTTGAGTGTCAATCGGAGGATGGTGCAGAGGGTTCGGAAAGAGCCGGATGAGTCTAATGGTAATTACGAAGGTACGGCAACTCTGATCGTTCTGGTAAGAAAAGAGCTCCCGAATTTGTTGGTGAGGACCTCAAACTCAACACGGAGGTCTACATCAAGTGCCTTGAGGCGGTAATGCTGCCCTTGGTTCAGAGATTGGCTGTTAGACGACCCTATGTCTGACATCAGAACTTTGTACCAAACCACTGAAGCAGGAGAAACCAATCATGGCTCTCAAATAATTCCTGCCACCACATCACCCCTTACATCTGGCCACCTATCTCCTCAGTCTGCAATCCCCTTGATGTGGTGCGCAGTTGAGCGAGCGACCAACAAAACTCTTTTTAACAACAAAGATAAACTGAAGGCAGTGATTATGGCAGCGTTTGCCAATTTAAAACAAGGAGACTCTCCAGAAGAGTTGCAAGAGATTCCGTAGAAGTCTGAAGACTGTTGTTGAAGCGATTGACGATGTTATTGAATAAATTTACTCTTTAAGATTTCAAGATATTTTTGTGCAATTTTGGTAAATAGATCTGTAAAAATGAAATGTCAGTGTTATTTTGATTTGTGGGTAATTTAGATGAAAATTTATCTATCGCACCCTCTACATGATTATTGACACACATGCGTGCAAATGAAATGCTCGCGATATTTTCTTCGAAGGGTATTTAAAACCCTGTCTGGACTCAACAGTCAGCTACGTGTGCGCAATCTCTAGTACGTGTAGGTGATTTTTATACGAAGAGGTGGTCTTATTCGTACGCTAGTTGACAGCCAAGACACCCGCTTATTGATACACATGCGCGCAAATGAAATGCTTACGAAATGTTTTTCGCAGACTAACAAATGTTCAATAAATTTCATAGACATAAAATTCTTATTATCTTTAATAACAATTGTTGATTGCATATATATATATATATATATATATATAAGACATTTTTATGTTTATACATTCTTTTCATAAAATCTTTATAAAAATGTATTAAAAATAATTGTCGGTGTTTGTCCATTTCATAATATACGATATATATATATATATATATATATATATATTATACATCAATTTATTTAAAATATGTTTTTTTTCGCTACACAATTCTAACCATGTTTCAAAAATGGAAGCTAAAAGCTCCGAATTTAATTTTGTAATTAAATTAAAGACGTTAGTTCCATTTCATTCTCAAGCGAATTTTGGAGCAACTTTTAAAATTACTGGGTTTTAAAGACACAGCTAAAATCATATTATTACCAATCAATATCTAAAGAACTATTTATGAGTGCGTTGGACTTTGCCACCCACTATACGGATATTACAGATGAACAAGAGAACATTATTCTATATGCGAAAAAAATCGGTCCTTTATATATACACCCTAAATCAAATCACCCCCCATCTATAATTAAACATATACCGTTATCTATCAGTAAACGAATTAGTACAAATTCAGCAAATGACAAGATTTTCGATGAGCATATCAATTCCTATAATAAGGCTCTAAAAGAGAGTGGCTACAAAACCCCAAAACTAACTTATATAAAAAATGAAAATGGAAAGCATAGAAAAACAGATGTAGAAAAATAATTTGGTATACGCCCCCATACAACCAAATGGTAAAGAACAAATTAAGAGAAAAATTCCTCGCATTAATAGTCAAGCATTTTCCTAGTGAAAGTAAACTAAGTACTATTTTCAATAAAAACACACTAAAATTGAGTTACAGCTGTACGGAAAACTTGGAAAAAATTATTAAGAAACATAATGCTAATATTTTAAATAAACACTTATACCAAAACCCAAAAAATTTAGACAATGGAAAAATAAAAATAAAAACTGATGAAAATAAACAAAAATTATGTAACTGTAGAAACCCTCATAATTGCCCTCTACAAAATAAATGTCGCACTGAATAATTAGTATACCAATGCAATATCTCTTCGATTGAAAGTCCTGAAAACATAAAAATATATATTGGTTGCACTAGCCATGAGTTCAAAAAAAGATTCAACCAACTTTGATGTTGGTTGAATCTTTTTTTGAACTCATGGCTAGTGCAACCAATATATATTTTAGGCTAAATAAATATAAAAATCAAACATGTCTCTCGAAGTACTTCTGGCACCTAAAAGAATCAAATAAAACACATACAGTAAAATGGAAGTTAATAAGAAAACCTAGAATATGTAGGTCATTAAATGACCCCTGTCCTTTGTGCATACCTGAGAAACTATATATTACTAAGTTTATAAAAAATAAAAATTTACTGAATCAGAGAAATGAAATAGCTATTTTATGCTGTCATTGTCAAAAATTTTCCTTAAATAATATTTTAAAATAAAATAAATTTAAAAAGTGCGATCAGGTACTATATTTGACATGAAAAAATAATTTTATATAATGTAAGTAATTCTGTTACATTTACTTGGTTTTTCATTTTAAAAAAAAATAGTCTATTAAAATAACAGTGAAAATATTTTAAAGTTGTATTTAAAATTGTAGTTAAAACGAATTCTAACTTAAACATCTTTTAAAATTGTAGTTAAATAAAACGTATTCTAACCTAAACACCTCTCAAAAAGTTCTACTGGCACTTAAATGAATTCAATAAAACACCTACTGAAAAATGAAATTATGACGAAAAACTAGAAGATGTAGGCCATTGAAAGACCCATGTCCTTTGTACATACATGTGAAACTATATATTACTAAGTTTATAAAGAAATAAAGTTTACTAAATCAGAGAAATGAATTAGCTATTTTTACCGTAAGTGCCATAAATTTTACTTAAATAATATTTGAATATAAAATTTTAAAAATCGTAATATACATATACTTGATATGAAAAATAATTTTACTTACTGTAAGTAATTTTAATACATTTACTTCTATTAAAAAGAAATATAGTCTATTAAAACTAACAATGAAAATATTTTAAAGTTGTAATTAAAATTGTAGTTAAATAAAATGAATTCTAACCTAAACTTCTTTTAAATTGTAATTAAATAAAACGTTCTCTAACCTAAAGACCTCCCTCTTAGTGCTACAAGCACTTAAAATAATCCAATAAAACACCTACAGTAAAATGAAATTAATATGTAATGCTAGAAAATGTAAGCTTTTGAATGACCCATGTCCTTTGTACTTACATGAGAAACAATATATTACTAGGTATATATAAAAAATAAAAGTTTAATAAATCAGTGAAATTAATTAGCTATTTTTGCCGTCATTGTCATAAATTTTACTTAAATAATATTTAAATATAATTTTTTTAAAATTGTAACCTAATAATATGCATACTTATACTTGATGTGAGAATAATTCTACATACTGAAACGGATTCTAATACATTTACTTGTTCTTAAAAGAAATATAGTATATCTAAAATTAAAAATGAAAATATTTCAAATCCTAGTTAAATAAAACGTATTCTAATTTAAACAACCCTCAAAAATCTTTAAATATACAAATAGGAAAAAAAATGCCGAAGGATTTTTGCCGTTAACAATAAAATTTTAAAAAATCCAGACGACATGCATTTAACGGATGTCAGATTTCATTGAAAAATACATCCCTACCCCCTACCAAAACGTAACTAATAACTGATACATCAAAATACAGACATAATGAACACGCAAACACCCCTTGTCTGGTTGAATTGGATTTCTCTGTATCCTTGGAAACATGAATTATAATTTTAGCTGTGTCTTTAAAACCCAGTAATTTTAAAAGTTACTCTAAAATTCGCTTGAGGTTGAAATGGAACTAACGTCTTTAATTTAATTACAAAATTAAATTCGGAGCTTTTAGCTTCCATTTTTGAAACATGGTTAGAACTGTGTAGCGAAAAAAAACATATTTTAAATCAATTAATTTATAATATTAATGCTCTGTAAATTTAGATTGAGCACTATTTTGTAAAAATAAAAATATCTATAAGAACACTGGATTATATATCTTACTGTTCTTTCTTTATATTTATATATATATATATATATATATATATATATATATATATATATATATATATATATGCTTATTCATAAGCATTCAAGCAAAAGAAATTTTTCTGCATAAAGTGAGACAGTTAAAGAAATGTATCAGTGCCAAACTAATAACGAAACGAAAAAAATCTGGCGCACAATTTTAATAGTAAATACGCAGTCTCTTATTGACAACGACATTGAAGTATAAATTTGTTATTTGTAGAATGCCACGCCTGCCTCTTGCCAATCGTTTGTTGCGCTGTCGGATGAATGAAGCCTACTTGAAAGAACACTTGAGGAGGGAAATAAGATCGCTTATACAAAGTGCTACTGGTTCCATGCAACCCAGTACTGTCTCATGGTCGGGTCATTGGCGACTAAACCGGTTTGCCCACTAGGCTTCCTGGTGAGTAGGGTGGCTGGACACCCATGAAGGACTAAAAACAAGACCTGTCAAAAGTTAAATGGCTATCTAGCACGCAATTTTCCGGTTGGTCAATACTATTTCATCACTTTTTTGATCTGAGGAAGCGTTGTCTTGCGGTCTTGACAAATTTCTTTGACTTTCTCGAAAAAGTGGAGCTAGCTCTGTGCAAGTTATATCCACTATAAATATTCTCTTTGGCGCAGGTACCTCTTGATGCAACTCTTTTAAAACGGGGACGATTCAAGTTCAGTAGTGATGGGAACATGATGACGCGTGCAGTTTTGACAAACTGGAATTACCTTTTTACTTTTTTCTTTTCTTTTTTTTTTTTAACTTTTCACCCCAAGGAAGGCGAGAGTGCCTCTAGCACGCAAGGGGTTACAGAAAATGGGAACAAGAGTAAAGAGGCATGAAAGTGGAAAAGATGAAGAGAATATCAAGGCATCTGAAGATGTCGATTGACATTGCATTTGAATAGTTGGAGATTATAGCTATCAAGGAAGCAAGTAAGGGGGAGTTCCACAGGAGGGAAGTGCAAGACATGAAACTATTGGAGTAGAAGAAACGGTTACATATAACTGTTTCGACAGTGAAATGGTGGGACCGACATGTCGACCTAGTAGCTTGTTTAAATTCATGCAGTTTGGGAACTAGCGAAAATAGCTTGTCGGAGCAGTTACTGTGAAAGTATTTGTAAAATAGACAGAGGGAGGCGACGAGATGCCAGATCAGAAGCAAACACATTGCATATCCGTCTCTGGATTTTGTCGAGAACCCTAAGACAAACAGCGAGGGATCCAGACCATATATGACAGCAATATTCTATGCCAGGGGGAATGGTTGATTTATAGATTTGAAGGATGGACCGGGCGCGACACAGAGAACTAACTTTCCTTGCAGTAGATGAAGCTATTGATTCAATGTAATTATTCCATCTGTGGTCAGTGGACCGTTTGAGACCAAGCAGTCACAAAGAGGTACTCTCGTGGAGTTGAGTATCAGACATTCTAATGGAAGACAGGGAGGGTTCCATATGGTGGGTAATAGAGAGCATTTTTGTTTTAAAAGTTAACCAGCCATTTCCTTTATTTACAATCCTGCACACTGGCGGCTCTCCCATTCAATTTGTGACAATGGTTGGGATTGAGCAGAGCTCTGAGTGACTGAGCAGCCTTTTCAGGGTAGCAATGCTCACTCTAATGCGAGATGGGACTGGTAAAGGTGTCTTAAGCATTGCTAGTCACACTATAATCTGGTCAGCTGACGACGGCTGATGGATGTTCATCACAGCAGTAGGAAGTTACAAAGAAATATAGTAGCTAAAGCTAAAAACATGCAACTTCAAGAATTATTCTGCTCAGAGATTCCGCACTAACATATCTTTAAAAAAAAACATCCAGAACACAGTGAACAGCACCCACCCAGCCAGACTGTCTGCGATACTTGTTCATGAATTCGATAGCCGTTCTCTTGATATCATTACATTATAATGAAGTTTGATTTCCTGAAGAGGGTTGTCAGAAAGAGGTAGGATATATTTTTCCAAGAGGGGTATACCTGATGAAGCAAAATGGGAATCCGGGGTTGGCTTTTCAATTAAATCTGTGTTAGCTCATAGACTGGAGGGGCATCGAATCATGGTATTTGCGACTACTTCTCGGCATTGTTCGATACTCTTCCCTTATCAGTGTGTATGCTCCCACCTTAGACACCTCCGATGAAGATGTTGGATATTTATAATCTGAGCTCAGAGATATCATCAGAAAGGTTCCAATGGATGACAAACTTGTCCACCATGGTGACTTTAATGCCAAAGTTGGTGGGGGATGACTATGTCGCATGGAGCGCACAGAGGGAGACAGCAAATTGGAAAATGCAACAGTAATGGGTTGCGTCTGCTGTATGTATGCAATGAGTTTGATTTGATTCCCAACACAAAAATAAACATAAGGGTACCTGGATGCACCCCAAGTCTAAAAGTTGGCATATAATCGACTTCATCATTGTCCGTTCCCGTGATCACCAAGATCTTTTTGATGTCAAAGTCATGAGAAGTATTGAATGATGGGCCGACCATCGTCACCTGAAAGCATCCTTTAATACGAAAATAAAAGTTACAAGCAAGCATTTAGTCACTCGCCCACCTAAGCGTATAAATGTGAACAAACTAAATAGAGCAGACACTCAACAACAGCTCGCTGATAAGATCAAAAATTTTGAATCTCTGGACGAAATAAATATTTGGTCCGATTTTAAATCTAAACTTTATACTTTCCCACTCATAAGTAAAGGCACACATATAGGCAGAAAACGCCAGAAGCGGTTTAATGACAATGATGCGGGCATAAAACCTCTACTCCACCAAAACCAACTTCTAGATAGCAGATCGATTCTGAATAACATCTCTTCCTCTGAGTGATCTGCAGTCAAATTAAAACTGAAAGCAGTAAAAGTCCAGATTTGACTGAGAGAAATGCAAAATCAGTGATGGGAAGACAAAACAGCTAAAAGCATGCTGTTGATTCTCGGGATTCTAAGACGTTTTATAATATGTTTGAAATCTATGGCCCTAGGACATCTAGTATGGCCCCCCAATACGCTCAAAGGACGGTTCAAGGTTACTTACCGAAACCAGGAAATATCATATCCGTAATCGTTGGAGGGAACACTTCCATGAACTCCTGAATCGATCATCTATTGTTGACAACAGCTTTGTTGACCATCTCGATCAACTACCGATCAATCATCCAATGAGATTTCCAGGGCTATTGCACGAATGAAAAATGGAAATGGCTGGATGGAATTAGCACTGAACTCCTTAAATGTGGTGTCCTCGGATTAAATGAGTTCCTATCCGTTTGGGCAGTGGGTGCTCCTCAGGATTGGAGGGATGTGCTTCTCATCTATGTTCAAGACGGTTTCTAGGTACCTCTGTAACAACTATCAAAGAATTGCATTATTCTCTATCGCTGGAAAGGTTTATGCAAGAGTACTTTTGAATCTCCTGGAGATACACATAATCACATCGATTCTTCCGGGATCCCAATGCGGTTTTCGTTCAGGGCGTGGCACAGTTGATATGATCTTTTCGGCTCGCCAGCTTCGGGAAAGGTGTGTTGAGCAGTGTCTTGATCTCTATTAGTACTTCATCCAAGGGATTTTATACGGTTAACCGTGAGATGCTCTGTAAGGGTCTGGCGAGGGTGGGTCATCCACCCCATTTTGTGGCCCTTGTTCGCTCCCTTCGCAGTGATGTGAATGCCTCGGTTAACTTTAACGGCGCCCTTGCAGAACCTCTCTCAGTTGCGAATTGGGTTAAGCAGAGCTGTGTTCTTGTACCACACCTCTTTGCAATCTTTTTTTTTCCGGTAGTTTTCAAGATCGAATCAAGAACCAATATCAGTGGTATTTACATTCGCTATAAATCAACTGAGAAACTGTTCAATCTTCGTCGCTTTAGGGCTGATTCAAGGATACTCAAGGGTACTTCAGTATCTATTATATGCAGATGACTGTGACTTAGTTACACACACGCAAGGTGTGATGCAGAAACTCATGGACTGCTTCTCTGGAGCCCGTACAATAGGATAAAATATTTACATCAGACGCTACCGTGCTTGAGAGATGCCGACTGCCGAGTATTGAGAGGGTAATCCTTGGATCTCGCCTTCGCCGGTTTGGTCACCTTGTCCGCACGGATAATGACCTCAATCCCAAGCAGCTGTTTTATGGAGAAATTTCTATTGGTTTCGTTTGTTTTGGTTTCGTTTGTTTTACGATATATCAACTACAATGGATTATTTAATGCCGATAAAATTTCCTTTTTTTAAAAAATAATGTATAGCTGGTAATTTTATCAGAAATGTATAGATGGTAATAATTTTTTTTCAAAAAATGTATAGCTGGTAATACTTTTTCAAGAATGTATAGTTTGGTTTGTTTTGTTTTGTTTTGTGGCATATTAACCTCAATGGGTTATTTAATGCTGACAAGATTTTTTATTTCTGGTAATAATTTTCTTTTTTCAAAAATTTATTGCTGATACTATATTTTTTACAAAGTATTTATGATATTAAAATCTATTTTTACACTTTCATAGTGTTTTGAGTCAGGTTGAGGTGTCAGCTATGTGCCCATAGCTGGTACCCTAACAGGTGCTACCACTCCGGGTCAGGGTGGACCTGGGAACACCAGCAATTAAGAGGTGCTTCCACGCTCCTCAAAACCTCCTGATCAGAGGCCTTGCTGTTGGACGTAGTTTATCGTCTTACCCAGGACGCGGATATAGTTTATCGTCATACCCAGGACGGCAAATCTTCTATTGGTAAGTGTCATCAGTGTAAGCTAAGGTTGATTTAAGAACTGTCTCAAAAAGTCTTTGAAGGATACTGCCATTCCTGTGGAAAATTGGGGAAAAAATTGCTTCAAACCGACCTGGCTGGAGAGCAACCATCTTTCATTCTATCAAAGAGTTTGAATCATATCGAATCAAACTTCAGCAAATAAAAAGTTATGCCAGAAAGAGCGAGTCTGGTTAACTTACCACTCAAATAAAGAGTAAGGAATGACCCACCTGTGACTCATGTGGGAGGATCTGTCTCTACAAGGTTGGTCTAGTGACTCATTTGCGCAGGAATGAAGATCGTATATCTGATGCACCCAATCCCCATATATGTGTCCTCTGTGGCAGGGTATTTAAAACCCTGTCTGGACTCAACAGTCAGCTACGTGTGCGCAATCTCTAGTGCGTGTAGGTGATTTTTATACGAAGAGGTGGTCTTATTCGTACGCTAGTTGACAGCCAAGACACCCGCTTATTGATACACATGCGCGCAAATGAAATGCTTACGAAATGTTTTTCACACACTAACTAATGCTCAACAAATTTCATAGACATAAAATGTTTATTATTTTTAATAACAATTGTTGCTTACATATATATATATATATATATATATATATATATATATATATATATACGCTTATTCATAAGCATTCAAGCAAAATATTTTTTTTTGCATAAAGTGAGACAGTTAAAGAAATGTATCAGTGCCAAAAAAATAAAGAAACGAAAGAAAATCTGACGCACAATTCAACAGTAAATACGCAGTCTCTTATTGACAACGACATTGAAGTATAGATTTGTTATTTGTAGAATGCCACGCCTGCTACTTGCCAATCGTTTGTTGCGCTGTCGGGCAGCAGCAAAAAGTTGTTCAATGAATGAAGCCTACTTGAAAGAACACTTGAGGAGGGAAGTGCTGATGGAGAGGCTGAAAAATCGCCAGAATGACACAACTCGACGCGACGGCAGACACAGATCACGGGAAGAGAAGGGGGGAGAGCGGAAGGGCGTCCAGGTGGACGCCAATGATTGGATGGGAAGGACAAGCAAAGCAATGTGGCGCACATTGAGCCAGAAACGCGCATCGATTGAGTGGACATAAAGTAGAAATTAACACAATGGCTAAACGAGGAAATCACACACGCGCGCGCACACACGCGCATACGCACGCACACACACACACACTTAGAAAATGGTTGGTATTCAACTACTTTCCTAAATGCTATCTTCTTTATGAATTTTTCCGTCACCAGTAGTTTGACTTCTTTCGGTTATCTTCAGACGTCTAGAACGTTATATATATATATATATATATATATATATATATATATATAGTTTTAAGTTAGGCAATATTTATTGGTAAAAGACTAATCAGAGATAGAACGTAAGTAAATATAAAATGGACGCTCAGTTCAGTACCTAACAGCGACAGTCTGTTTTCCGTTTGAACGCAATCTTCCGGCCCTGAAAATTGCCTTTATTTGTTGATCTCAGTGTCCACTTATATATATATATATATATATATATATATATATATATATATATATATATATATATATTGTTTGAATAAAAACAGACCACGTTAAGATTCCATGTAATAAATTATTTCACCATAACCCCTTTAACAGGGCTCTAGATCATCAGACTTTACTTCCAAAAATTGAAATGAAAAATGAAAAATGAAAAGAAATTCACACATTTTTGACGGACCTCATCAAGTATACGTAAAATTAACGAAGTGAGGAAGTGAGGTGGGAAAGAGGATATGAATGTGTCATATGTAGCATTTCAAATTCTTATTTTTAATTTTTAACTCCAATGTGTCGGCTAGATGTTTTTCGAATTTATTGTGTCTAGTCTCAAGATATAGATGGCTAAGGAGTGGAGGGGTGGAGACCGACTTTAAAGGAAGAAGCTACACTACTTTCACGAGGACAGTTTTTCTTTCAAATTTTTTTGACGCTGTGAAATAATTTATTACATGGAACCTTAACGTGGTCTGTTTTTATTCAAACATATCTGCTCTGAATTTTACATTGAGCTCTCCGGATATCATCCTCCTCGGGTCTACCCATACGGATTACCTAAGTTTGCATAAACTATATATATATATATATATATATATATATATATATATATGCCGAAATATAGTTTTAAAGTGTGCTATATTTATGATATAAAGTGCTCAATATCAACGATAGAGCATATGTAAATATAAATATATAAGTGAAGACTGAGGTCAACACTCAGAGGCGACAGGCTGTTTCATGCTAGCCGCAATATATATCATCTGATATCTAGCAACTTATTCGAGGCACACCAGGAGAAACTCAACAAAAGGCTAAATATACATTCCCTGCTTCTTCGATTTAATAAGATATCGTCCTAATAAATATTTATTCTTCAATATAAGAATATATATATATATATGGAAAATTTTTGTAACGCGAACCGTTCCGATTTCATCAAATTGAAACGCGTCCCAAAACTTTTTTCTAATTTGTCATATATATGTGTTTGTGTGTGTCTCTTTCTGTGCGTGTGTGTCTGTGTGTGTGTCTGTGTGTGTGTGTGTCTGTGTGTGTGTCTGTGTGTGTGAGTCTGTTGTGTATCTGTGTGTGTGTATCTGTGTGTGTCTGTGCGTGTGTGTGTCTGTGTGTGTGCGTGCGTGTTTGTGTGTGTCTGTGTGCGTGTTTGTGTGTGTCTGTTTCTCTGTGTGTCTGTGTGTGTGTCTGTGCGTGCGTGTGTGTGTGTCTGTGTGTGTGTGTTTGTGTGTGTGTCTGTGCGTGTGCGTGTGTGTGTGTGTGTGGATCTAATGGACCGGTTAATAATATTTGAAGAATAAAAAAACAACAAAATGATAGCAATATTGTCAATAAAATTGATATTCATTATATATTAACCTTTTGTCTGACTTGAAGTACAAAGAAATAGATGTTTATGTCGCAATTTTCGAACACGCCTGTATTCTTTTTCAATGATTTGAGTAATAAACAAATAAGTGGAAACTTACTCTTCCGAGAAATGTTGTTGGTTATTTGTCTCCCTGGGGAAATTACACTCTCTGAGTAAATCCAGACCCCTGATTAATCTGTAATTAATGTTTGAATTTATTTTGAAAATAAATTTCAACACCGATCTGCGTCTTTCTTGTTGGATGTTGAATGAAGACGCTAAACACACGCATCCGATGTCATCGACGCTGTGAAATGATTGGTTGAAGTGTGCATCGGCCGGGAAATTGTTGTTATTTTCCTAGATGTATTTTTTACGATTACTGCACCGAAAACGGAATTCTGTTCCAGTTTCTTAAACAAAATTTGCTTTTTTGCATTTGTGGCAGAAAAGCAAACACATGAGATTTGAACTGTCACAATTCAGAGCCGGTGGATTGAATAGTACATGATATACATATATATATATATATATATATATATATATATATATATAATGTTTGTAATCTTTTAAAAATAATGTGGGCGCGTAGTCGAACATTAGCATTCCGACCATAAAACTCAATCTTCGAATCCGACTATGGTCGATTTTTCGGATGGTCATGTCAAACCTGATGAAACGCTGAAGACCTGACACAATCCGTGTAAATTAACATGACATAACTTTTCGTCGATGATTTAAAATGTCACAAATGGCCCTTTTTTTTCAAACTGTTGATCTCTCCCATAATGTCTGATTAAGTTCCGCTCAGTATATTAGCAAGATGTCTGAGATTAGTTAGCTATTCTAGCAAGCAGTCTATCTCGGATACCAACTATATGAAGAACAAACAATAATGTAAAAATACGATTGAACTATTCTACAGGGAGCAACGACAGCAAACCAGAAAAATATTTTTAAAAATACATATGACCTAATGACACAAACAAAAAAAAATAAACTCATCACTTATTTCATAAAAATTGAAACCTCTAACGGGATTACTACAAATAACACCTCCCGTCCCCAAAGTCTAAAATTCAAAAACGCTTGGAGAATGTTGGTCTAATAATAATATATACATTGGTGTCACAAGCACTACATCATGGCGCTCAATTAAATCGGATATGACTAACCATATATATATATATATATATATATATATATATACTGCTAAGATCAGAAGCATTCTGTCAGCTATTTCACCCATATTTTTCACACATAATTGCCATGGCTTAGATAAAATGATCCAATAGAGAAATAAATAAAATTTCACCAATTTATTTACTGCTGTCTTTGATCCATCTTAATGAAACACCCTCTATCTTATTCAACATTATTAATCATCGTCGGTGTTTTGGTGTGTGGCTTTGGGGCTTTCTCAGAACGTGTACCTTGCCAGGACGTAAGAGACTCTCTCCTTTTCTCGTCTTGGATGGCTGTTTATACATCTACCTGTCATACAGCTTTCCCCATCTGCATATCTAGGTGCATTTGGGTCGAACACATGTTTATTTCAAGAGCAGCCAATGACATTGGATAATGTGCAGATTAACCTGTTAGTTAGGAGGTGATTTTCAGGTTAATCCGCCGCTGATTATTATTATTACTTCTCTTCGAGAAAGTACTGAAACTTCACAAACCGACCAAGAAGCTGTTATCAAAATAAATAATAAAATATTTTCTTTTTTTAAAGATCTTTACTCCAAAGTTTATTTCATGTACAAAGAATATCTAGGATTCCACAATATTATTAAAATTATCAACAACCATTTCCAGAACTCAAACTAAGTGCACAAAATATTCGATAGAAATAATTTAAAATTAAGTCAGCACGGAAAACATGCTACAAATCATTACAAAAAGAAAGAAGAAAACAGAAGAAAAATTGCGAGTTCACCACAAATATCCACCACACCTACGTGTAAATGCAGAATAAAGTGGCCACTAAGCGATAATTGCCTACAAAATAACATAATATACGAAGTTGCACTAAGACCCAAAGAAAAAATATATAGAGAAATAACAAAAGATCTCGGAAAAGAAGGAATATAATTAAGAATATAAAAATAATAATGATATATAAATATATTCTTATATATATAAGAAAATATAATTAACAATAAAAAATATGCAACGAACATAGCCTTCTTAAAGCATATATAGAAACGTAAAATCACAATCAAATATATACCAAAAATTACAGGGAATATAAAAAGAACACTATTGTACAACTGAAAACAGCTTAACCTTTTTCTAGTCGAAAAGCAGTAATAATCATCTTTCCAGGATAAGAAAATTTTGTGGCCTTGGTAGTGCCAGAAATAAAGACGCAAAGAGAGGAATTGAGTTAAGCAAATATATTAACAAAAACAGTAATACAAAACATATAAAAAAAGAGTGTGTTACAGCAGGAATGTTCACTCCGACTGTCAGAGCTGACTGCTGGAAACTTCCCTCTCCAAAAGCAGTACCTGCTCCTATTTATAACGGGGAGAATCCATGCGTGGGTGGGTAAATTACCATAACAGAAAAACTCCGAAACAAGAGATTGGAGCTAATTTCCAAATGTGGACATAAAAACAAATTCCTACTATGCGCGTCATGACCAAAAAGAGTAAGATGATTTCCATAAACCTATCTAATAAGCATTATTCCCATCACAAATGCTAGAAACAAAAAATAGACGAAAAAACAAAAACAAATAAATAACCGTTAGAAATTAGGTGGTAACGGTTTCTACTTTCCCCCAAACCCTCTGAAATCTCCGCTGTGCCCTCTAAAGGAGTTGTAGCGGTTGATAGCATAGAAGTGTGAAACTGAATGTAGATGTCCATCTGTTGTCGCTTATTATGGTTTAAAATTTTAGGTAGATGGGGACTGGATCAAAAGCACTCAGAAACAAGCAAGAGCAAGGATCATTGAAAGATGTAGAGCGTTACATAAGCTACAGTTACGTGCCATACGTGATATACGCTTGGACGATCATGCCTCTTTCGATACATGATTGACTGGGCAGATTTTCCTTCAGTAGGTAGCCATTTCTTTCTACGCTAGACAGGTTGTCAACCAAATCTATAGAACTCAGTCTGTCCTGCTATTCAACCCATAGTAAGGGGAGAGAGAGAAAATATGGATACGCACCTTTTCTAAGGATATTTACTCATAAGTGAATGAAACGGACTCGACTGGAATTCGAACTCGGTTCTCCAATTTGACATTCCGTGTTTGAATTCCAGTCTGATTCGTAAGCTTAAAATATTAGGTTGGTGCAAAAATAATGTCATTTTCTCACATAGTAAGATATGTGAGAAAACGGCATTATTTTTGCACCAACCTAATAATATAAAACGCTGTAGAAAACCGAAATTACGTTTGATATACGATGATATGTTCATACAATACACGTTATAATGACCAATGATAGGGAAGTTATGTCACTCTCTTAAAATTGAAGAATATGCTTGACTTCAAAATCAGCACCCGAAATTGTGATTTATAAATATCCTGAATTTAAAGAATTACCAGGCTGGCATCTCGGTTCGACCCTTTCACTGTCAAAATTGTTGGCTCTTCTTCTCAAACAGCTTCTCCCGTCTGTGGAAATCTCCTCCCCTTACTTGCTCACCGATGACTATAATCTTCAAATATTCAAGTGTAATGTCAATCGACATCTGACATTCTAAGCTTCTTCCCCGTCCTTCTCTGTATCCTTTCCTCAAATATGGCTCTTTATTCTTGTTCTCAATCCTCTGTAACCCCTTGCGTGCTAGTGGCACTCCCGCCTTGCTTGGGGTGAATTGCCTTAAAAGAAATTACACTTGAGCTACTGTACTGACGGAAATTAACATTTTCAGTGACGAAATAGTTCTACAAGCGATAGTATATAATAAATAATCTCCTTTTATAATTGGCGCGCTTTTAGTGGAACCAGTTTCTAGTGAGATGGCGTTTAAATTTGGTGAGTGCGAAGCTAATAGAGAATCTGGAAATCGAGTTTTCCTAGAAACAGTTTTGAGTCATCCACGTAAGGCTAGGAGAGTCTATTATCTTACTTGAACTATAAAGATGGCAAGCCTAAAGGGGGAGGAACAGAGTTAAGACAGACTGTAATTCAACTAGTGGTCCTTGCAAAGTCCAGTAGAACACTTCCGATATTACAAAGTCACCAAGAGCACGTACAGCATCAACCGACCAGGCTGGATCCATGACTTCGTAAAGTTTACTCGAAACATGAGCACAAGAGTAGACTAAAATCCCTAACATCCAGCATACACAGTCCTGGAATCTAACTTGTATGTATCTATACAACGAATCCAGCAGATTGTAACGTCGAGTAGCATTCGCCATTCAGATAAAAAGTAGAGCTAAACGTATTAGAAAGATGTATCCAAAGTTTATGCAATTCACTTTAAGCAGACAGTCTGTTTTTGTTCTAAGATGATTCTTACAAATAATGATCAAAGAAAGATTTTGAAAAATTGGCATTTCATTGTGGGAATGAGAATTGAAAGAAAGTAAATGCTTTTTCGACGAGGACAAGATTTAAATAGACTTATGTTTATGATCTAAAAAAACAAACTTGCACGCTATCTCTCATGCTGGATAAAGAAAAAAAAATGAAGAAATTCGTAATTTGAGATTTCATTTGCACATTTCCTGTACACCAATAAAGGTTTTATTTACTCGACTTACCCTTCTCACCTTTGTTCTTGTTAGCTGTTAACAACAAAGATGAGGATATTAGTCTGATTATAGGTAATGTACATAATAATAACTCATCATTCCCAGACTTCAAGCGGAAATAAAGGTTTTATATATACAAAGAATGAATGCATAGATACATATATAATAGGAAGATGGATCAATAAGTTTGTAGCCATGCCTCTAATTATTAGAAAATTTTAATATGAGATTTTTATTGTATAATTTTCGCTGGACGTGATCGATATACGCACTAATTGGCAAGAAAAGTGACGATGTTGAAGAATAAATATTTATTAGCAACATATTTTATTAATTAGAACAGACATTTTTGATGACGTCTCTGCATAGTCAATCTCACCAATATGCCTTATTATCTCCTCCTTCAGCTGTTGAATTGTTGTTGGCTTGTTGGCAGAGGCCTTACTTTTGAGATGACCCCGAAAGGAAGAAATCTAAAGGCACCAAATCGCACCATGGTGGTGGCCAATTGACTTCGCTGTTTCGAGAGATGATGCCACTTGGGAACTTCTCTTTCTGTTTAAACGTCTATTTTCGTAATAGGCTTCGATAACTCTAACACGTTGGTAATCTTTCCATGGTTGAAATTGCCAAAGACTTAAGTTGTTAAATGTGAAAGAAAAAGAAACATATTCATTAGAAACTTAAACTTAATTCATATTTAAAATCGACCCAAGTTATTGGAACGGCCCTTTGTAAGGGGTTACATATGAGAAATCTAAGTTTCGTGTTCTTATTAAAACGTTCAGACAATAAGGGATATCAAATATTTAATTCAGTATTTACTAAACAATAGACCCAATTCATAAATTCTCCTATCTAAGCTAATTAATCAACCCTGTCTTTTTATTCTTTAAATTTTCAATGCTTCATTCGTTTAATATGAAATCAAGTTCTTCAAAATTCTATTTATTTTCCCAAGATGCTGCATTAAATATTTTATATCTATTTTTTCTCTCCTCTTTATTTCCATCGTTTGTTTATACCGTTTCTTTGATTTTCTGTTTCTGTCTTCATTTCCAAGGTTAATTCAATCAATTATGTTTATTTTCAAGCTTTTGTTTCTATTTCTCTTTATTTGAGTATCATTTATATTTTGGCTTATTTCTAGTCTATTCTTTCCATTCGATTTCAATTTTTTTTTAAAGTGTCTGGCGCCTGCATATCAAATTAAAACTACAATATTACCTACTAGAACTATCCGTAGATTAAATAACACCAGCAACCACCATATTACACCCGATGCTTGCATCTACCAAATCTCATGCAACAACTGTGACTTAAAATATGTGGGTGAAACATGTAGGTCCGTAAAATCTCGTGTTTTCGAACATAAACGAGATATTCGCCTCGGTAATTTAAACAATGTTTTAGTTGTACACACGACTAAAGCTGATCATAATTTCGATTTTGATTCTGTGAAGATTTTAAAATATTTTCATAATAAAAATCTTAGGCGGGTTTATGAAGCAGGCATAATATCTATCTCACGCACGGTGAACACTAAACCTGGCTCCTTTAATATTTCCCCTTTTCTAGCAGGATTAATGCTCGACAAATATACATATAAGTTTTAGATCAAAGTAAAATTCTTTTCCTTTTTCATTCAAAATACTCAAATTTTAGGAATACGTTTTCACAACATCGCCCACGTGATGACGACGTGATCATATTTAAGCGGAACGCTGATCTTGTAAATTATTTCAGTTATCTGTTTGGATTGGTCTTGCTCTTATGTCCATCATCTTTTTCATGTTGAATTGAATATGGTCTAATGTTAATTATGTTTTATGAATATGTCCTGAAGACGGTCTATTAGACCGAAACGTCCGACGTTGACATTATATTAACATTAAAACAGCATAATTGCATATTAGGATTTTTGTTTGTTTTTTCCGTATATTTTTCTTCATATCAATATTTATATAACGACAGCTTTAAATATTACTGCGTCAAACATGTATTGATTTGAAAATAATATCGTAACTATTTATAAGAGTACCCTGAAACAGTTTTTTTTTTTTTTTTTGCAATGATATTCACCAAATACAAGGCCTACGATCCACTCAAGGTAGAGGGTTACAGAATAAGAGGTACAATCTATGTTTACATCTGAGGAAGATAACGGTTAATCCTAAACTTCAACAAGATTATATTGAAATGGTAAGTATCCTCTTGGGAGTCGGTTCTACAAAGTTGTTCATGAGAAGAAGTTGTTCGATTTGAACTTACATCTCATCAATGGCATACGAAGGGGATGAGGGTGGTTCCCTATAATGGGCGTGGCTTGGCCTGCCTTAGACGTGAAGGTTACAACTAGTGGAATTAAGGAATGTTGTTCGTCTGAACATTTTCGATGGAAATAGCGACGAAGCAGTGAGAGGTTAGCAACGCCTCGTCTCTGAGAAACGGGTTGGCGGGTAGAAAATAAATCATCAACCACAAGGACGCGGAGACACAATTATTAATTTATAGTCATTCTGAAATTTTTACTGTTCCTAATTCGATCTATATGATTAATAGAGGAAGTTAAATGCATTAAGAACGAAAAAAAACTACGTTTAAAATATAAAATAATCATTTTGATTATTCTGTTTATACATGTATATCTTGCATCGGTGTATTTTTTATTTTTGTTGATTAATAAATTTAATCATTAATAGATTTATACCTTAATAGATTCATACCTTTCCCAAGGGTATTAGCACTTACGCGCTATGAGTAAATAGCAGGACAAACCGGATTCTATAGCCTTGGATGGCAACCGGTCTACCGTAGAAAGAAATGGCAACCTACTGCAGGAAAAAAAATCTGCCTCGTCAGTTACGTACCGAAAAGATATATGATCGCCTAAGCGTGTATCACACATGGCACATAACTGATTAATAGATTTTGACTTACTGATGTTTTCTGACCAATAGAGCGTTTTCAAAATCTCCTCAATTAAGGACATTTCAAGGCTTTTCATCAGTTAATATTTATAGGAAGCCTGTGAGTTCTCAATCAAATTTCGGTAAAATATTTTAGCTTTTTAAAATAAACCCATGCAAGATATACATGTATAAACAGAATAATAAAAGTGATTATTTTATATAAAAGATTCAAATAAAGTAAATATGATAGAAAATGGAAATGAAACAATTTAAAGTTAGTGGAAGAAGAAAAGTTTTATTTGAAATGAATGTATTTTCAGTGAATTTCAAATGAAAATCAATGTCAGTGCGCTAAAGAATGAGAGGGGGGGATATACATCGACAGAGAAAAGGAAAAAGAGAGAGGGCGTTCCTTCGGTAGAAAGTGTTCTTTTGAAGTTGCCGATAACATGAAAGTTTGAAACGAAGTCCTCTTGAGAGCGAAAGTGTCAAGCTGTGTCTATATTGTCTTGAAGTGGCTTAAGGTTTCAGACTTTTCAACACCATAATATTACTGTTTCATTCGTCTGTTAATTTTTCCACTCTGTCACAAGCTATGTTCTGTGCTACTATTAAAGCTAGTGTTAGGATTATAGTCATAGGATTAGGATTTGAGGTTAGTGCTCAGGTAGTCTAGAATTAGGGTTAATGGCTACAGATAGGTTTATGGTCGTGTGTGTGTAAAAATGTCCAATAGATTATATCTAGGTTAGGCCAATGGTTAGCTTTGGAATTTTAGGGTTACAGAATGAGTTTAGTTCTAAAGTTAATCTAGGATTAGTGTTAATGGCTACAGATAGGTTTATGGTCGTGTGTGTGTAAAAATATCCGGTAGATTATATCTGTAAAAGGACAATATAAAGAAAGACAAAAGAAAAAATTATCTTAACTTAATGCATTCCGGCCTCTTGATAAACTCCCTCAGAGGTCGAATGGCGTCCCGCTAAGGTTTTTTCTATTTTCTTAATTCATATATATATATATATATATATATATATATATATATATATATATATATATGTATATATATATGGTGTACTCTCCTATCGTGAACGATAAATGAGGGTCAGCATTAGAGGATGGTCCCTTTCACTGATGCATGCTAGCAGGTGCTATTGTGGAGAAAATCAAGTAAGGGAAAGATATATTTCATTTGTGCTTTCTTATGTATGATAGTAGCCCAGCCTTGCTGCGTGTGACAAAGCCACACTGACAGATGAGATTTCGATGGCGTCTCTGCTTCTGAGCTTGACGAAGCTGATCATGGTGCTTCAGTCTACTGTCTTCAAAACCCTTTAACTTAATGAAACATGTTTTATGCCACTCTTTTCAGTTTGATGCGTGGGCTTCCCAGGTCTCAGGTCAAAGTTGAAACGTTTCAAGTCTTTCAATTTGTCTTTGTAGCGTAAGAGTGGACATCAAACTGAAGAATTGGAGTTTGGTAGTTGTCTATATAGCATCTTTTGTCCATATAGCACCTTTTGTCCATATAGTACCTGTTTATACTCTGATAATGGATAAGCATAGGCTTGAAAGCCTATGCCCCTCCATTCTCACAACATCACCAGCCCACTTAAGTTGTATCTTTGCTAGAATAGTTTCAGTGCCTGTGGTGTTGTTATATTTCTTCAGTATTTTACTATTCTTGTCCCTGTCATCCCATATATATATATATATATATATATATATATATATATATATATATATATATATATATATATATATAATGATCGAAATAAAAGTATAAACCTTAATATTACGAGACATTTTAAAAACGGGCGAAGCAACCGGTTTCGCTCCCGCTCTTCAGGCTTCAACGGGAGATTTAATTTAAAATTAACACAGAAAAATGTACAATAAAAGTTGTGGAAGGAGAAAAAAAAAATTTTAATTTTTTTTCCTCCCACTACTTCCTTTTATTGTACATTTTTCTGTGTTAATTTTAAATTAAATCTCCCGTTGAAGCCTGAAGAGCGGGAGCGAAACCGGTTGCTTCGCCCGTTTTTAAAATGTCTCGTAATATTAAGTTTTATACTTTTATTTCAATCATTAAATTTTGTACCTACAAAAATATCTTTAAATATATATATATATATATATATATATATATATATATATTCTGTTGTTCGCTCTCCTCAATAATATTTTTCTTTTTCTCATATTCTTTCATACTAGCCCCTTGCATCATTGTAGCTTTATTGCCTTACTTCAAGTAAGTTTATTTCAGTGTTGCTGAGTTTTTATATTATTGTCTTCAATTATTCTTTGATAATGTTCTCGCGAAAATAGCGAAACGTTAACAAAGAAATAAACATTTAAAACGCGCAATTGGTTTTCCCAAATTCCATCTTCCATACAAATATTGATATTTGAATTCTAAAACATAAAATCACTTATTTTTCATCGACAATATCCTTTTTTATTTCTTCAATTCTATTTCTTTTACTCAAAATCGCAATGACTTAAAGAGAAGTTTGCAGACCCCATTGGTTTATTGACTTGTATTTGCGCAGCTTCCATGTCCCATCTCGACCTGTTAGAATTAACCAGGGCAAGTGGCATTCATGCATTTTTCTTTTTTCAATGCTATCGACTACCAAAATTTGTACTTCATCTCTTTTCTCATTCTTGAACCTCTGATAACACCGTGGAATGGCTTAACATAGGCAAAATTATTTCCCTTCGTATTTAGCAGGTGGTAAATCAAAATTTAACAATTAGGGATCGCTCTGTCAAGTAAGTAAAAGGAGTTTCTGGTTTTAGTCATAATGTTTGTGCAAATTACAAGTTTGTATCCCGTTGTACTAATGAAGTGGCTTTTTTTTATATTTTAAGACGTACTGTTTAATTTTTTTAAAGTATACAATTATAAGAAAGAATATAGTTTTAAGAAGTTTGCTCTAGAAATAACTTGTAATTTTCCATCAATATTGCTACCTGTTTTTTTCCTTCTGGCCAAATACGATGAACAACCGGAAACATTTTTAATATCAGTCATTTAATTCAATTTCTCAAAATAAAAACGGCTTTTTTTTTATTTATCCTATGAAAACCAGGAAGAACATACATGAAAATATATAACAAGAAAATAAATAAATAAATAAATAAATATATATATATATATATATATATATATATATATATATATATATATATATATATATATATATATATTACAAGGCGTGTTTGAAAAGTCCACAGTACTAATGTTGTTACAATGCCCTGCAGGACTAACGGACGGTTAAATGGATGATTCCATTTTTACATTTGATCAGATTTAGAAACTGGTCGTTAAAAATCAATGAAATATTTTCCGAGGGTCCGGAATTAAGACTCTGAATTGGAGATGTGTCGGCCTGTAGTTGTGTTGCTATAAAAATTCTGAGAAAGAAAAGCAAACATAGCCGTCTGTCCAATTCGATTGTTGACGATGGATGGACAGTGAATCAGAGGAAAAAAAGAAGAGATTTTCAAAGAAAACAATTATTTGCTGCTGCCTTGCACAGGGGACATAAATAGTCTACATTAGACTGCCAAGCAAAAATGTCGAGTAATCACATTGACATTCGCAAAAAAAAGTTATTGGAGAATGCAACCCGTTTCAGTTGCAGAAAGTTAGCTTTCTCTAGATTGATATTCTTGAGGCTTCTTACTATAAAAATAACATGCGTACAAAAACAGTTGCAAACTAAAAAAACGACATATCTTTTTATGTAAATGTATTGCAAGGATTATAAAGGGAAAAGAAAACTGAATGATGATAGCATTGAAATTAGAAATAAATGGGAAGCGGTAAGTAGACGAGTAAAAATAGAAATAAATATTCAGAGAAAGAAATTGGGATCTACTGTAACAAATATATAAAAGAGCTTTTCAAGTTAAAGCAGAAGCTTCAATGTAAGTTATTTTATGGAAATTCGCCTTCAAAGTAAAAGTGAAAGTGAAAGTGAAAGTAAACATGCACATGAAGATAAAAAGCTGATATTGTGATTGGAATCAAAGGCAAACATGAATATTTTCATGCAACTATATTTTCATATATTTAAGCGTCCGACTGAAAGAATACAAAACTTGACATTTTTATATGAACTGGTGAATATGTATAAATAGCAGAAACGTAATTAAAAGAAAACTGAAAAAAATAAACTATCAAATTATTATTAAAAAAAAATTAAACCTTTTGTTAAAGAATTGAAAACATTGTAATTGTTAGCTTTATTTAAATAAGGCAATCTGGCTACGAATGGTTCTGAGACTTCTATTGAAGGATTCTTAGTAGATCTACATCGCAAAAAAACAAAATGTCATTCTACAATCATTGGGGAGCGGCGAGGATATGGAATCATAAACTTTTCCTGTATACGCAAGAGGTTGAAAATATCATGGCATCTCCAATGTCGATTTAAACAGAAAATTCAAATTCAAATGTCACAATAGAATTGACATAAAATAAATACGAGCCAAAAATTGGTAATTGTGAATGTGTCATCTGAAAGGATTCGAATAATTCGAATGATTCAAATGTCTGATTTATCTGATCTTCTTTATTTTCACACATGGTTAGCAATCGTATCTAAATATTAAAATGAATTCCATAACATAATGTAATCTAAAGGTAATATACTGTCTCTGCCTGTGGCAAATAGCGCAACTCATTCTAGAATTTTTTCGTTTTTTTTTAAATCGACCCAAGTGGCACAAGTTGCTGGGTGAAGCGTATTTTTATCGTGTCTCCATCTCTGGTTTCCGACTAAGGCTATCGATCCCCGTATGCTCTGCTATTAAACCCATAGCTGGGGACGAAGAGAAAGGATGCATGCGAAACTTTCTGAAGGGTTTATGTTGAAAAAAGTGAACATAACGAACTCTGACGGAATTCGAACACACTTCGTCGATTTCACCTCTCTCACAGCTAACCGGTACACTACCTGCATATCAAACAGCGTCATCAAGTTACCAGCAATCATTAGAGCTTTTATACAAGACAATGTTTGCGTATAAATATTTTCACGTGTTCAACATGTTCCACTTTAGAACGGAACATTATCTTAATAGAATCGCATGATAGAAACAAAAATTCCATTTTAAAATAAGAAATTAATAGAGCAATATTTTTTTTATATGTTCAATGGAAATTTGTCTGCGATAAATAATTTACAATTCGATAGTATTAATAATTCAAGTGGGTAGCGTAGCGATTATAGGCGCTGAAAGGTTAAGCGTCGAGTCGAATTCTAATTCTGTCCGATGTTGCGTTTACTCGCCCACAAATCGAAAATCGCCCACAGCATTTAAGAAAAAACAGGTCTATCAATTCCTTTCGTGTTCAAAGAAATCGATGTCATAGGATGACCCTAAAAATTGTTGTCTTTCATCTGGGTATTTGTATTGTTTAGTTGGCACCAAAATTAAGCGAGTTGGCTGGCAAGGTCAGTTGCTGTAGAAATCTGCTTCAGATCAGTCTGTTTACTACCATTCACTGACATGCAAACTACCAAAATATACAGCAACTCCCAACTGAAGTTCCTTTGAGGTATTCGTAAATTCTTGTTGGTAAACCTTCATGTTTTTTTTTCCTTTTTAGTCACTGACCATAATCACTAAAATTATAGTAAAACCTTTTTTACTATAAAACTTAATTAGTTTTCTTGTCATCCCCTTTATTTCTCTTTATATTATTCCTTTTGTCGCACACGTGACACACGGTTATGAATCAAATAACAATATAAGACTGAGTTGGCAGCCAGTCGAAAAGAAAAGAAAATTCTAAATTACAAACCAATGAAAACTACTCCACTATATTTCCCAAGAAGGCGCAACAATTCACAAATAATAAAAAAAAAAGAATCTGTGGAAGTCCATGATTTTCTAAATTCTGAAGAGATGTGGCATTTAAAAAATTAGTTTAAGCAGGGCGTCTCATTCTATGTTAATAGTTATTAAGAGAATCGTTCAGATTATTCTAGTGAGTCTAATCCTCTTCAGATTCTCCCAACTTTTAATATTCTGTCGTACTAAGTTGAGACTACCAAAAAACCAATAATCTAAATAAACTCCTGAATTGAATTATACAACGATTGAGTTAATAATAACTATTGGCATTTATTTGACACATCAGAGTCTGCTATACGGTCATAATTTTTATTAGAACCGATCTTGAATGACAACCATAGGAAATTTGTCAAGAATTCTTACAAACATAAAAAAAATTAAAAACAAAAATAATACGAAAAAGGACAATTCTTAGAACGACAATGAAAAAGAATATATGGTGCACATATTAACTCGAAGTTGGTAGCCTGGAATGTGTGAATACGCAAAAAAATTCTTTTTCCTTAATATTTAGCAAGTGGCAAGCCAAGTTTGCATGATTAGCCAAGAAACTTTCTGAATACGTCTGTCAAGTAGTTGCAAGAAATTTCTGAATCTATTCATAATATTTTTGTAAATTACAAGTTTTATTTGTTTAAGGGTGCGAAATTATTCCGTTTTCTAAGAATTTTTTTCTTTGTCATACATAGAGACACGCATATTAAATTGGTTTGACTACACACTAATAAGCAAGAATATAATTTAACTAGTCAGTTCTGTAAATAACTTGTCAATATAGCTTCCTTATTTTGTCCTTATTGTCACATACGATACACAACAATAAATATTTTTACTCCTCTCCTTTTCGATTATTCAAAATAAAACCTCCCCTTTTTGTTTTGTTTTTATCTATTTTATAAAAACCATCAAAAAAGAAATATATAACAGTAAGATTAAGCACGAAATGAGATGCTGATAATATTTTAAATAAGATGTTTGAAATCCGTTCGGTACTTTTTTTTTTTTTTTTTTACTAATATTCCCCCAATACAAGGCCCAAGTGTCACTCATGGTAGAGGGCTACTGTGGGGAGTTATATTAGCGTAGGAAAGGATCATCGTTAGGAGTAGAGGGCTGAAGTGGAAAAGTAATATACTGACTCTGCCTGTGGCATATAACGCAACTGATTCTAGAATTGTACGTTTTCTCACGTTGATCCAATCCCATGAGTAGCACAAGGTGCTGGGTGAAGCGAATTTAAAAAGAACCGGAAATCCAATCTTAAACAGGAAAAAAGGTATAGAACTCTACTCCTGTTTAAAAGACCGAGGAGGAGTCTGAACCGGACGATCCTCAACTTTCCCTTATCATGATGAAGAGGTTCATCGTCGATTGGGACGCAAGCACACCCCAGATCTCATATATCTGATCTATTGCTAAATATTCTGTAAAAATGGTCGGTTCAATGTACCGCGCCAGTAAGTATCTTATCCCCCACCCTCACCCTGCTGCACTCTATCTTTACAAGAGATCAGACCGAAAATTGAGTATTGCTGCGCCATAACGGGACTGGAGCTACGCAATACTCAATACCATTCATGTCACATATCAACTTTATTACCGGCATGATCTTGACTTATTCAAGTTTAGGGTTGACCGTTATCTTTCCCTAACAGATTCACTCCTTGTCTTTTTTTTTTACGCTCACACAACACCACACAGTAAACCTCTAATTTGAGTGGCTCTTGGGCCATGTGTTGAGTGAACATTATCATGAAAAATGCTCACAGATTTAACGAAGGCTTTAAGCAATTTCAGATTGAGCATGTGTCGCAGACTTGCTGAATTTTTACAACGAGACTCAGAGGCTGAAGAAGAAGAATGTTGAGACATTGCATCCACCGTAGGAATTCCAAAATACGCCTAAACACATCACAAACGCAAAACTGAAGAATGCGCATTCGATTCAATGAATTCTGGAAATGATAACTTTGCGCCAACTTTGAGCAGCGCGATGCTAGACGAAAAAAAAAATGACAAAAAAAACGCATATCGAGAAACGAATGCATTCGATTGCTTTTTTATTCACACAGTGTACGTAAGGTGATCTAAAAGAGACAAATTTATTATCAATTTTTATTGATGTTATCAAAGACATGAAAATAAGAGAAACGAGATTTTTTCATCAAATTCCGAGTTCCCATTCACCTTTCAAAAAATTGAAATATATTTATATATATATATATATAAATATACTTTCATACACTCTCACTTTTTCTCTCTCCCTTTTCTCTCTATCTATCTATCTATCTATCTATCTCTTTCTCTCTCTCTCTCTCTCTCTCTCTCTCTCTCTCTATCTGTATATATATATATATATATATACATACATATACATATATATATATATATATATATATATATATATATATATATATATGTGTGTGTGTGTGTGTGTGTGTGTGTCTCAAAAATGTACTCACTTGGTGGGTTTGGAAAGTGGTGATCATCAGTTTAAATATTTATAAATATGAATTTAATTTCATTTAATATTCAATTTAAATCATTAATCTTCTTTGCAAGTCAATAAACACTGCAATTATTGTCATTTAAAGAGTAAGTGCATTTTGGGGCGACAATCCCCTACGTTTGTGTGTGTGTGTATGTGTATATGTTTGCGTGTGTGCGTTTGTGTATTTGTCTCTCTACCTGCCTTATCTGCTTGTGCGTATGTTTGTGTGCCTGTCTGCCCATCTGGGTGTATGTGTGTGTGTGATCCATACCTGCGAGTGATGCAAAGTCTATCAGCAGGTTTATATTTAATCATTGACGCCATCAATTATTATTTTTTTTTTTTTTTGTTTACTAATTTTTATCAGTTCCTCCATAGTTTGCTCATTTTCTCTCTCTTCCTCTACAACACACAATATCTACACTCGCCAACATTGCATGCAATCGTTTATCATTTCTCTCCTCCCCCACTCTCTCTCTCTCTCCTACTTCCTCTCCCTCCCTATCTCTTTCTCCCCCCCTCCCTCGGTGTAAAACACTGGTATCCATTAAACTTTTGAAGAAATTAAAAAAAATGTCGGATTAAAAATAAATCCACTAATCCATTACAAACAACACATCACGAATGAAACACTAAAATCAACATAAGACAAATTTTAATGGATACAACCAAAATACTCAACAGCACCCAATGAAAGGAAAGAATCCAAGCCTTGCAGCTATTTATATACACACACTAAACAACCTACATTAAATAAAATATCATTCATCACAGGAAAAGGTATGTTCAAGTGAATATGTTATAAATAATATGCGCATATATCATATTATTATTATTATTATTATTATTATTATTATTATTATTAGAAGAAGAAGAAGAAGATTGAGGAATCGGAGAACCGAGTTCGAATTTCAGTCGAATCCATTACATTCACTTATGTGCTACTATCCTCTTCTCCCCACCTAGCTATGGGTAAATAGCAGGACAGAAGCGGGTCCTATAGCTTTGGATGGCAACTGGTCTACTGCAGAAAGAAATAGCAACCTACTGCGTGAAAAAAAAATCTGCCTCGTCAGTCATGTATCGAAAGATACGTGATCCCCTAAGCGTGTATCATGCATGGCACATAACTGACTGACTGACGTGCTAATACACTTGGGAAAGGTATGAATCCTCTTCTCCCCCAACTATGGGTAAATAATAGGAGAGACCAGGTTTTATAGCCTTGGATGGCAACTAGTCTACCGCAGAAAGAAATGGGAACCTACTGCGTGAAAAAAATCTGCCTCGTCAGTCATGTATCACGCATGGCATATAACTGACTGAATAATAATAAGTTAATTAAAATAAATCACATTATTTTTGTACAAAATATGAACTTCGAATTTTATCCACAACTTCAAACACAATATTCAACACCTATCTATATGTAGATAGATAGATAGATAGATAGATAGATAGATAGATAGATAGATAGATATGACCAGAATTGGATAGATAGATAGATAGATAGATAGATAGATAGAGAGAGAGAGAGAGAGAGGGGAGGTGAAAGTTCATTATATATATATATATATATATATATATATATATATATATATATATATATATATATATATATATATATACATACATGGTGCGATGAATAATTTTCGTCTAAATTAAGCAAGTGATTTGCATTCTGGGGTGTTAGGTGTCCAGATGTAAGGGGTAATTGAAATTGTCTGACAGCCATGACTGGGTTCTCCGGCTTGAATGGCATGGTACTATGTCCTGTTGCCAGAAACAGGGCAACACTTCTTCGACAAGACATTTCATGTAGGGCCTCTTTGTGGAGTCTGACACCCTCACCAACAAATTCAGTAGTTCTTTTCTTATCAGAACGATCAGATTGAGTTTTCCGCGATTCCGTACCTTCGTAATCACCATTAGATTCCTACAACTCGTTCCAAATTCTCTGCACACTCCTCAGATTGACACTCAAATACACTGAAATGTTCATATTGGAGCTTCCGATGCAAACGCCAAGCAGAGTACAGCCGTTTCCGAATTCCTGACCGAGTGCTTCATGGTACTATTTCTCTAACACATAATGCCCAATTCACCCTTCTACACTGTACAGTCAACAAAATCAAAAACAAACAATGCGCAAGCACGAAATTAAAAATATAGAATGGCAAGAATTTACCCATCGCGCCCTTTATACATATTGCGTGTGTGTGAATGTCACAACCTACTTGTTGGTTAATAAGTAGGTTTAATTTTAAAATTGATAGGAGTCTAGGAAATACTGATCCAGCGGCTCAGTTGTAGCCAAATAGATCGTTGTGGCCTGTGGCTTGATTCACCATTAGAAACATTAACAATTTGATGGATATGTTATATGATATTGCCATTTGTTCAAATCTAACCAAGCAGATTATTGTGTAGAATGGCCTGATTCGGCTGTTCAAATACAACCAAGTTGAGCGTTGCATATGGTCTGTTGACCCAGCTATTCAAATACAACCAAGTTGAGCGGAGTGTAGGGTGTCCTGACCCGACTGTTTAAATACAACTACGTTGAGCGGCGTGTAGGGTGTCCTGACCCGGCTGTTCAAATACAACCAAGTTGAGCGGCGTGTAGGGTGTCCTGACCCTGTTGTTCAAATACAACCGTTGAGCGGCGTGTAGGGTGTCCTGACACGGCTGTTCAAATACAATGA
Source organism: Acanthosepion lycidas (assembly GCA_963932145.1). Classification (NCBI taxonomy): domain Eukaryota; kingdom Metazoa; phylum Mollusca; class Cephalopoda; order Sepiida; family Sepiidae; genus Acanthosepion; species Acanthosepion lycidas. The sequence goes on along the minus strand of OZ010606.1, from coordinate 22,087,545 downwards.
AGTTGAGCGTTGTATAGGGTGTCCTGACCGAGCTATTCAAATACAACCAAGTTGAGCGGCGTGTATGGTGTCCTGATTCGGCTGTTCAAATAAAACTACGTTGAGCAGCGTGTAGGGTGTTCTGACCCGGCTGTTCAAATACAACCAAGTTGAGCGGCGTGTAGGGTGTTCTGATCCGGCTGTTCAAATACAACCAAGTTGAGCGGCGAGTAGGGTGTCCTGACCCGGCTGTTCAAATACAACCAAGTTGAGCGTTGTGTAGGCTAACCTGCCCCGGCGGCGTAATTATAACCAAGTTGATTGTTGCGTCGGGCAGATCTGATTGGACAGAGCAGGCTAATCGTTTTGTAGTGCATTGATTCGATAGGCCAATTATAATCAAGACACTTTGTGTTTCTGTAACGCTACTCTAGCAGTGTTTATCATTGTAGAAGGGGAAAGTTATGCAACTGTTTAATTGTAATCAAATTGATCGTAGTTGGTGAAAAGACTGAGCCGACAGTGTAATAATAACTTCATTTGATCCTTGTAAAATAATATAGACTGATCAGGCATTTCATTTATATTCGAAATGAATCTAATTGGTGCGCGAAGAGTAAATGATCCGACAACGCAATTAAAATTGACCTGGTCGCTACCTCTATTGTTCTGTCTCCAGTTTTCTTTATTTCGCCTATCTTCAGGTCGGATAACACAGTTTGCTCAAATGGTCTCCGATTGAGGGTGTTCCCATGTATCAAGATGTGGCTCCCAAGTTGCCTTGGTTGACTCATCTTTGAACTTAAAATAAAGAAAACAATATACTTGACATCCACAATGCTGCCTCACTACTACTGTTCATGAACAGAGATGAACTGTGTGTCATCCCTTAAGGAATATACTTAAGGCGATATGTTTAAGGCGATATTCTTAAGGCAATATGCTTCAAGTGATATGCTTAAGCAACTGACAAACAAATCTGTCATACTTCATTCCCAAGATAAATATAAATACTTTTATGCTAATTGTTCTGATGAGCTTTCCTCTACGGTACCTAGAATTTATGAATTTAAAGGCAGTACTAGATTGGCGGTAAGGTCGCATCCTTTTACAGTTGAAATGCTTAGATGTAACCGTTTGTTCTATGTTAACGTTTGTTCCGTTACATCTCTAGGACTTCTCGCTTGTAGAACTCTCTCCCGGCTTCTTGCTTTCCAGTCAATATTGATCTTGAAAATTTTAAATGCAATGTCAATTGTTATCGTCTGTCTTTTTAATTATTGTTCTTTTATTGTTTTTTTTTTCTCCTTTTTTTTTTTTCTCAAGCCACAAATCCCTGGGCCTTCCTGCTCCCTCCTATGAAACCTCGTCATGATGGAAGTTTGCTGAGGGCGCTCCCTCCCAATGGGGTCAATGGCGCCCGACAGAATAATTGAAGCATATTTTACATTATTATTATTATTATTAGGTTGGTGCAAAAATAATGTCGTTTTCTCACATAGTAACATATGTGAGAAAACGACATTATTTTTGCACCAACCTAATATTATTTTTATGATCATTATTATTATTATTATTATTTTAATCTTCATCATATTTTCATATCTGTTTAAAACAACGCCCTACTGTGATCTTACTCGAAATCCGAGGTCATTGCCTTACCTAGGATCTTGGGTAATAGAATCTTGCTATTGCCCATGTCTGTACCTTTGACTATTGTTCCCAGTGCTCCAGTTACTCTCGGCATAACATTATGAATATAGTGCCACATTTTTTTAAATTTTAAAATCGTTATTCCGTTCTATTTTTTTTTTTAAATCAATTCACCCCAAGCAAGGCGATAATGCCACTAAGACGCAAGGGGGGTTACTGGGAGTGAAAGAGAAGAAAAGTAGTTTAGAAGAAGCCGGGATCCCCATCCTAAACACGAAACACAAGATGAAATTTCTATTTTTTAACAAATTCTCTTTTTCTGGTGGAAAAACCATTTATTCGAGGATTCATTTTTCTTTGTAGTTTTTAATCACAATAATTACTCTTATATTTCCTCTCTGTAGAAATAGTAAACTCATTAAGAAGAGTATTTTTATTACTTTTATAATTCTTAATGCCAGTTTCCTTTATTTAGGACATTATAAAATTCATATTTATTATCATTAGGAATATTATGAATACTAATTATACACTTACTGTGTGTGCCCATTGGTGGCTTATATCGGAAATCATTGGGAAAACAAGTCTCTTCTTATTACTACGACACCCTTCGACAGAAACGGCAAAATCCAACTCGTACCCTGATTTTTAGTTCTTCCAGTCTTTTTCTTTAATTTTTATTGTGTTTGTATTAGTGTTCCAATAATCACTGGCACGACTATCCAGTTTATATGCTACAAGATTCTTAGTTCTCTGGCAAGGTCGAGATACTTATATATCGTTTTACTTTCTTCAATCATCTACTACGTGCACTGCCAAAATTATAAATATAGATAGATAGATAGATAGATAGATAGATTCAAATGAGATAGATACCAAGATAGATAGATAGATAGATAGATAGATAGATAGATAGATAGATAGATAGATAGATAGATTCAAATGAGATAGATAGATAGATAGATAGATAGATAGATAGATAGATAGATAGATAGATAGATAGATAGATATTAACAGAATTGGATAGATAGATAGATAGATAGATAGATAGATAGATAGATAGATAGATAGATATTAACAGAATTGGATAGATAGATAGATATTAACAGAATTGGATAGATAGATAGATAGATAGATATTAACAGAATTGGATAGATAGATAGATAGATAGATAGATAGATAGATAGATAGATAGATAGATAGATATTAACAGAATTGGATAGATAGATAGATAGATAGATAGATAGATAGATAGATATTAACAGAATTGGATAGATAGATAGATAGATAGATAGATAGATAGATAGATATTAACAGAATTGGATAGATAGATAGATAGATAGATAGATAGATAGATAGATATTAACAGAATTGGATAGATAGATAGATAGATAGATAGATAGATATTAACAGAATTGGATAGATAGATAGATAGATATATAGATAGATAGATAGATAGATAGATAGATAGATAGATAGATATTAACAGAATTGGATAGATAGATAGATAGATAGATAGATAGATAGATAGATAGATAGATAGATAGATAGGTAGATATTAACAGAATTGGATAGATAGATAGATAGATAGATAGATAGATAGATAGATAGATAGATAGATATTAACAGAATTGGATAGATAGATAGATAGATAGATAGATAGATAGATAGATAGATAGATAGATAGATAGATATTAACAGAATTGGATAGATAGATAGATAGATAGATAGATAGATAGATAGATAGATAGATAGATATTAACAGAATTGGATAGATAGATAGATAGATAGATAGATAGATAGATAGATAGATAGATAGATATTAACAGAATTGGATAGATAGATAGATAGATAGATAGATAGATAGATAGATAGATAGATATTAACAGAATTGGATAGATAGATAGATAGATAGATAGATAGATAGATAGATAGATAGATAGATAGATAGATAGGAGAATTCAAATGAGATAAAGCGGTAAATAGAAGAGAAATGAGGCTAAACAAATATGAAATCGCTAAACTAAAGGAATAAAGGAAAAATGAAAAGGAAAAATTCCAAATTAGACAAAAGCATTTGACGCAATTAGGGAAGATTATGTAACTCTATAATCCTGCGCAGGCAAAAGAACAAAAAAAGAATAGAGGAAAAAGTGAAATGGTAAGTTACATAAAATATTTTATCGCGAATGAGAAAGACACTGAACGTATTTAAAGAAAAAAAATGAAAGTTCGATCAAAATGAAGGAAAGGATTTGGAAAAAAGACTAATTTGATGAATGAAAAGTTGTTGATTTGTCGGAAAAGAAACTGGCCATTGAAGCAAGAGAATGTGGTCAAGAAAAGGAATCTCACGAATGAAAGAACGTTAAAATATAAAGTAATCGGAAGTGAGAAAAATGTCGAAGTGAGATTTACTTGATTTTATGAAAGATATAAAGGAAGAAGAATTAAGAAAAGTGAAAAAGAAGAAGACTTTTCACTCTTCTCAAGTCCTCTTCTTTTTCACTCTAATCAAGTTTTCTTCTTGTTTTACACTCTTCTCAAGTCTTCTTTTTCAATCTTCTCAAATCTTCTTCATTTTCACTCTTCTCAACTCTACTTCTTCTTTTTCAAACGTCAAAAAGAAGAAGACTTGATAAAAGTGAAAAAGAAGAAGAGTTGAGAAGATTGAAAAAAAAGAAGACTTGAGAAGAATGAAAAAGAAGACTTGAAAAGAATGAAAAAGAAGAAGATTTGAGAAGAGTGAAAAAAAGAAAAGTTGAGAAGAATAAAAATGAAGAAGACTTAGGAAGAATGAAAAAGAAAGAGATTAAGAAGGGTGAAAAAGAAGAAGGAGACTTGAGAAGCGTGAAAAAGAAGAAGGAGACTTGAGAAGCGTGAAAAAGAAGAAGAAGACATGAGAAGAGTGAAAAAGAAGACTTGGGAAGAATGAAAAAGAAGAAGGAGACTTGAGAAGAGTGAAAAAGAAGAAGAAGACTTGAGAAGAATGAAAAAGAAGAAGAAGTCTTGAGAAGAGTGAAAAAGAAGACGAAGACTCGAGAACAGTGAAAAAGAAGGAGACTTGAGAAGAATGAAAAGGAGGAGACTTGAAAAGAGTGAAAAATCAGAAGACTTGAGAAGAGTGTAAAAGAAGAAGTAGATTTGAGAAGAGTGAAGAAGAAGAAGAAGAAGAAGAAGAAGAAGAAGAAGAACGGAAGAATGAAAAAGAAGGAGACTTGAGAAGAGTGAAAAAGAAAAAGAATTGAGAAGAGGGGAAAAGAAGAAGACTTGAGAAGAGTGAAGAAGAAGAATTGAGGAGAATGAAAAAGAAGAAGACTTGAGAAGAGTGAAAAAGAAGAAAACTTGAGACGAATGAAAAAGAAAAAGGAGACTTGAGAAGTATGTAAAAGAAGCAGATTTGAGAAGAATGAAAAAGAAGAAGAAGACTTGAGAACAGTGAAAAAGAAGAAGACTTGGGAAGAATGAAAAAGAAG
>OZ010606.1:22074937-22077437 GCA_963932145.1 Acanthosepion lycidas | reverse complement strand
GTGGCCATGTTCATAGTTGATATTGTTGAGTGTTGTTTTCTTTTTGTTTTTATTAATAAGACTTCCATTATTTTTAGCCTTTTTTTGCATGTAGATGATGCTATTATATTTGTGTTGTCAACAAGTATGTTACAAATAGAGTCCTGTAGGTCTCCATGAATATTTTAATGAGACCTAATTGAGCTATGATCAGAAAGATGTAGTGTGAGTCTTCTTGTCAAACATGTTGTAGTGTGCCCTATATAGTTATTTACGAAATTTGATTGATCAGGAATACAATTCCTTAATGGGCATTTAAATTCGTAAATAATATTTGTCCTATTTAATTTTGTCCTGAGAGATGAATTATTATTTTAAACTTTAAGGTTAGAGGTTTAGAAATTTTTTGTAAGAAATAATTAATCTTTTTTGTATTGTGAATTGTTTTATAATGTTCTTAATTCTACTCTCGTCTTGTTTATAATTTTTTTATTTTAATAAAAAAATATTAATAGTATTGCTTTTTTTATTTTCGTCGTTGCTGTTAGCTACCTTAGCCAGAAAACGCCTAATATGAAAATCCAACAATTGATTAGGAAATCCGTTATCAATAAGCGTTTGTTACTTAACATTTAAATATTTCATCCTTGAAAATGGCTAAATGTATTGCCGAAAGCGCTCGGAAAAAAAAAGAACATTCGGACAGTTTTTATATAATTTATCATCTGAAAAAAAAAATTATTAGATAGCATGAGAAATTGTATTAAAAAAAAAACTAAATCAAAGCACCTTGTCTACCGTATTCAATAAATGTGCACACACACACACACACACACACACACACACATATATATATATATTGTGTATATTTAGGCAGAATTTTTTCATTCATACATGTTTCATTAAATAATATAGACAAGTGTTGTCTATTTATTTCATGTAAATTATTTTCATAACGTCTGATAAGCTTAATAACATTATCATTAAACGAAGAAAGAAAATCACAATATTGATACATATTTTTTAATCCAATCTAAGCTTTCGACTTACATAAGCCATTATCAAAGCTGACAATTACTGTACAATATATTAAGCAATATACGGACAAGACAGTAATGATAGTCTGTGATTGTTTACATGGATGATTTCCAAGCAACGATAAACACGTGCATATAAGACGCTGGAAGCGAAAACAACAGGACTGGCCGCACACACATTTCCGTAAAATCGTTGTTGAAAACACAATTATACTTAAACATAAAAACAATAAATAAAAACTAAAAATCCTTGAAGCTATATACATAAAAGAGTTGAAACCTAAACAAAATAAACTATGAAATCTCCTCAAATATCCTTAAATGTCTATAATTGGTAACAGAAGGCATTGATTTATACCAACGGCTTCCCATACTTAATACTTCTCTAATTCCCTCTCGCGTGGTCATGTGTGACGTCATGAGCTGCGGTGCGATTTTCGCTTCCAGCGTCTTATATGCACGTGTTTATCGTTGCTTGAAAATCATCCAATCATCATTTACATAAAATAAATAGACAATACTTATCTATATTATTTAATGAAACATGTATGAATATATATATATATATATATATATATATATAAGACATTTTTATGTTTAACGTTCTTTTTATAGATACAAGTATTTAAGTAAATGCTCTGTTTATAATAAACAGTATTAAATAACATTTACCGGCCTGAATGTCCGAGAAATTTTCATAGAAAATATTCGTTCTTTGACAGGATTCGAACCTGCATCCTATACGGAACCGTATTTTACGCTGTCGTGCCTTACCGTTAGGCTACAAAAAAGCGTTCGGTAGGCAAGGTTATAAACTTCAATCTTTCATGAATCTCGAATATTCATAACTGCTCATGGCGTATCAAATGTAAACAAATGCCTACCGAACGCACGTCAGCGTAAATGACGGTTCCGTATTGGATGCAGGTTCGAATCCTGTCAAAGAACGAATATTTTCTATGAAAATTTCTCGGACATTCAGGCCGGTAAATGTTATTTAATACTACTGTTTATTATAAACAGAGCATTTACTTAAATACTTGTATCTATAAAAAGAACGTTAAACATAAAAATGTCTTTAATAAATAAATGGTCCGACTTTGTCCATTTCGTAATATATATATATATATATATATATATATATATATATATATATATATATATATATATATATATATATATATAGTATTACATTCACCAGTTCGTTACTGACGACTTGGGAAAACCATGAAATTTTAAGTTATACTACAATCTATGTACATTTATAAGTATATACTTCTTAGCTTTGTTTTACTTCCTTGTGCATTATTTTGTTTGCACCTCATATTAAATTAAGTAAATATTTATTCGATTATCTGTGTACACACGCTAATACACGTATATACAATTGCTAATATCTAATTATTTGGTTTATAGCCACACTTATCTCTCTCTCTCTCTCTCTCTCTCTCTCTCTCTCTCTCTCTCTCTCTCTCTCTATATAT
>OZ010606.1:22024937-22069937 GCA_963932145.1 Acanthosepion lycidas | reverse complement strand
GAGTATCATGGCCCGGTATCGATAGGTTGGTTGATTTGTTTGTTTGTTTTTTTGTTTTAGTTTTTTTTTGGGGGGGGGGTGTTGTTTGTTTGTTTTTAAGTTTGAAGGATAAGTCATCATAAACGAATTGGAATTTAAACATACTTGTGAACGCCCTCAATCCGAGACAATTTGAGCGGATTGGGTTACCCAACCTGATTGTATTTCTGAACATTGTCTACAAGATTATACATTGCTTTTATTAAAACCTCTCAGTATATCGAACACATTTAATTATATGCCTGATATATCCTTAAAGTACCTCATGCCATGACGGGTATATTGAGTTTTGTTTATTTTTGTCCAAACATCATTTTGTGGACGTGCTGCTCTTTTGCATAATATTTTTTTTACGTTGTTCATTCAATATAAGCCCCAAGGGCCACTCAAAGTAGAAGGTTACTGTGTGGTGTTGTATCAGCGTAAGAAATCGTAAGATAACAAGAAAGAGATACAGATAATTGTAGACTTGAAGAGGTCAAGGTCATTAACGTTAATTCTAGATTTGAAGGGGTCAAGGTCATTAGCGTTAATTCTAGACTTGAAGGGGTCAAGGTCATTAACGTTAATTCTAGACTTGAAGAGGTAAAGGTCATTAATACTAGCAAGACGTTAAGAGTATAAAGTTGAAAGGAGAAGAAACCGGAAACCCACTCCTGAACAGGAAACAAGGGAGGAACTGCTACTACTGTCCAAAAGACCGTTGCAGGTTTTACCATTTTCTTAGCTAAAGCTTTTAAAGGTAACTCTCTAAATTGCATTCAAGCAAAAGCACGTGTTATGCTGTCTGAAAGCAACAAGTGATGTTATTGTCTGCCACTCCCATTATTACTAGGAGTCGTAAAAAGTAGATTTGGGGAGAAAAAGAAAGGCAAATAATGCGAAACATGATATGTCCAGGAAATAATAACGAAACATTTACTGCGAGCAAAACAATTTATAGCAAATAATAAGAATGAAATGTAGTGTTGTTGCTGTATAAAATGTCCGTAACAGAAATGTACAATTGTATTATCTTTTTCCAGGGCGATAATAAAATGTGTCCTGGCTGGGACAGCTGCATTTTGGAAGATGTTTACACGGTACCTTTCTCCATTGACGAACCGATGAAAAAGAGGCCGAACCTCGTTGCCAGGGAGAGAAAATAAAAGGATGAAAGGGGTTACTGCTACCTTTTATACGCCCCCGCGAGCGATTCTCATTCATTCCACGATAGCCTACTTCATACAAATTTTAATGTTCACTAAAATCCATAAATACAAAAGGTGAAGAGAAAATACTGGAAACATAACGTAAAAAAGCAGGAACTGGTAAAAAGATCCTTACAACTTTTGCAATAAAATAGGCGTTGACGCAAAGAAATCAATGAAATAATGAAAGTTTTAAAAAGAGTCGATGTTCTACTGTCTTAACCGTAGAATATAATAGCATACAGAATTCGCCATGGAACAATATGTGATCTTCTATTCAGCGATTAGGTGCAACAAAAACATAGAATCCAAACTTCTGTGGCTGTGGTTGAGGGTTTTCTTTTTATTAATCTGCATCTCGTTTTCTATAGATTTAAACTGCTGCTGCTGAATCTCACGCCATGAAAGTGTTGATCCCACGGGAACCACCTTGTCCCTCCAGCTGTTCAGAACGTCGGGACATTCTCCAACGACAGACTAATCTGCTTGATTCCCTGACGGACGACGTCCTTCCAACGGCGGCGTGGTCGTCGCCAATTTGCAGATGGCCGGTCGAACTTTGTGTTATACCGGAACATACCTATCCTATTGTTAATAGACCCTCCCACATATAATAAGTAGTAGTAGTAGCAGTCGCCAGTGGGCTCAGAGAGTTGGTGAGTCAGTCGATGTCGGACATTAAAGTATCAACCACCACAACTAGATTGCTGCGTCATTAACTGTTATATCAAGTTCCTAACGTTTTGTACGTCGAACCTATTTTAGGACCGACTTAGTGAAATACAAGCCTCCACTGTGAAACTACTCTATAACACTTTGGTAGGGTGGTCATCAGGTCGTCAGAGGACGTGACCAAGCCTGTGAACACGGTGCTGAGCCATTATTCCTAACTGTCACGTATGAATAGTAATTAGGATTATATATTCGGCATTATAATTGGCTGCCCTCAAATCAGAAATTACTTATGACTCAACCTAATTCTAATAATTTCAATTGGCCAAGATCAACCTCACGTATCCTATGTTATTTTGTTATTTTGGCTACCCATACTGCTAAATCTTATACCATAAAAGTGTTGAGCCCACGAGAGCCACCTTGCATCCCACCCAGTATCACACGGTCTTGGCAGAGTGTTGGAACATTCTCCAGCGCCAAATTAATCTGCTGAAGGCCTAGGCGGACAAAGTCCTTCCAGCGGCTGCATAGTCTGCCGCGAGATCGTCACCATGCACCTTTGGTAGGGTGATCATCAGGTCGTCGCAGGACATTACCGAACCAGTGAACATGGCGCTGACGGATGGCGCGGAGATTGTTCAGTTGGACGGTCCTCCGGCAGAACTCCTTATTGGAGACAAGATCGGACCAGTGAATGCCTACGATGATCCTGAGGGCGAAGGACTAGATGAGCCATGAACGCGGGAAGCGATGGTTTTGCCCAGAGGATATGTTTGGGCGCAGAATGTAGAGGAAAAGAACAACAAATCAATATTTTTTTCTTTTATTTTTTTTAATCCATTCACTTTGGTGATGGAGCATGTTGTAAAAAAAAGAAACTTTGAAGTTCAGATCCGTCTGATTGCTTTTTTTTTCTTTGGTTTTTGTTTTTTTTTTTGTTTTTTTTTTCTAGACTTGAAGAGGTCAAGGTCATTAATACTAGCAAAACGTTATGAGTATAGAGTTGAAAGTAGACATTAGAAGGAACCGGAAACCCACTCCTAAACAGGAAACAACGTTCAAACGCTATATGTTGATTTCAATCTCAGTGGGAATGACACTTGTCCCTCCCCTTTTATAGGCAGAAGTACACAAATGCATACTGGGCTTCTTTTCTTAGTCAATTGTTATGGTAATTTAGCCATACACTCATGGACTCTCCCAGTTATAAATAGGAGCAGGTACTGCCTTTTCGAGAGGGAAGTTTCCAACAGTCAGCTCTGACAACTGGACCGAACATTCTTGCTGTAACACTCTCGTTTGTATATGTTTGTATTACTGTTTCTGTTAAAATATTTATTTAACTCAATTCCTCTTGTGTCTTTACTTCTGGACCTAACAAGACTACAACAGCAATAAAATGGGCCAGTTTGCACTTTGACTTGACTCAATCCCGTTCTGCCTCGTTTAGAAATCAGAACGCTATGTTCTCTTGTCCAAACTTGCTGTTGTGTGTCACTGCTAATTCTTAGTTTATTAACTTTTTGCCTTCTTACTGTTAATTTGCCAGGCATATATTGTTTGCTTGATATTATTTAATATGTTCCAAGTTCCTTTTTTTTCTTTTTATTGCAATTTTTTTTTAATTCTGTTTGTTGAAAAGTTATGTTCTTTATTTTGAATTTAACAATGGCTACTCACTTCTCAGGTTAGGAGCCCAGGAATAGATTCTATTTCAACGGCAACGAATCAAAATTCGAACTATAAGAAGTAAGATTTTAGAGTTACATGGAAATTCCAAAATTACACAAAACAATCTTAACACTATTTGATCGTCTTAACGACGACGACTACTGTGAAAAGAATGCAAACGCGTTTGCCGAATTATTTCATGACAAACACGGTGGATATATATGTAAAGGTTTTATTGTAAAAACCAGTACAATAAGAAATAAGGTACAGTTATGCGCACAGTCGTCCAAGCCAATCCAGTAGTGAGTGCAAGTATTGGAATGTCGGTAATTCTCGCGTAAGTCTGAGTCGTACTCAACAGGTCTCAGCTAGTATATTTAGCTACCCCCACGAGAGTTGTATGTGGCACAAAGCCGGTTTAATGTGGGTTCTCCGAGACTGTAGACTTAGCCAAAAATATTCCCTTTCGAACCCGTATAAACGGGTTCAGGGGCAGTCTACCTCCTCGAACGAGACTGCCCTTCGGCGGAGCCTCGTCCGGGTTCCTCTCTGACCGAAGGCAGAGCGTTCGACTGTTTAGCTGGAACAGATCCCAGCTAGCCTCCGTAGTCCGTTGACTACCGATACTTATAGTTAGTTACTACCTATAGTGTAGTTATTCATGGGGGTGACAGGTTATTCCATTACATCATTTCAATTTCTCGATGATCGAATCTGTTTCTTATTATGAGAGAAGACCCTAACGGCGGAAGAAAAGCGCTGCAAATTTCGAAAGAGCAATATTTATTTAAAAAAATAATAATTTTCTGATATATTGAATTAACATCCTACGCAAAGAAACTGCATGAATTTGTAATAAAGTATAAATATTACTGCTTCCTTTGTTTATCCGTTTGTGCAAACCTGTGTCTGTGTGTAAATCAGGATTCTTTCTTTGTTCGCCTTTCCATCTTCGAGTTTCTCTCTATCTGGATAATGCATACGGGTTTTCCTTCAGTGTTACTAGATCAGAAAAACCTACCTTTTGGACATATCGCTATGAATGTCTTGACAAAAGCAACATTTATGAATATTTAGAAAAAATATGACAAATAGGAGTGGGGTTTTGTGATTCGTTTCATTCGCTAAGATTTCATTGGACTGGGCTTTGCTGACGTTGTCACGTTTACACACGCGCATGAAACGAGAGACGCGGGAAGTTTCAAATTTTTTACTACGTTACTTAAAATTTGAAAATTAAAAAATCTCAAAAATAAACAAAAATAAATAATAAAAGAAAGTAAATAAACAAAAATAAGGCAAATAAATTAATCCAAAATAATAAATAAGTAAATAAACTAAGTAAATACTAAACAAATTAACAAACCAAGAACACATATTTAAAGACAAGCAATATATTACGAAATGGACAAAGTCCGACGATTTATTTATTAAAGACATTTTTTTATGTTTAACGTTCTTTTTATAGATACAAGTATTTAAGTAAATGCTCTGTTTATAATAAACAGTATTAAATAACATTTACCAGCCTGAATGTGCTAGAAATTTTCATAGAAAATATTCGTCTTTTGACAGGATTCGAACCTGCATCTTATACGGAACCGGCATTTAGCCGGGCGTGCCTAACCGATTCGGCCAGAAAGGAGCGTTCGGTTGGCAAGGTCGAATTTACTGCTTATAAACTTCAATCTTCCATGAATCTCGTACATTCATAACTGCTCATGGCGTATCAAATGTAAACAAATGACGTCATACATTAAGAAATGGACAAAGTCCGACAATTTATTTATTAAAGACATTTTTTATGTTTAACGTTCTTTTTATAGATACAAGTATTTAAGTAAATGCTCTGTTTATAATAAACAGTATTAAATAAAAATTTACCGGCCTGAATATCCGAGAAATTTTCATAGAAAATATTCGTCCTTGGACATGATTCGAACCTGCATCCTATACGGAACCGTCAGCGTAAATGATATATATATATATATCCGTATAGGATGCAGGTTCGAATCCTGTCCAAGGACGAATATTTTCTATGAAAATTTCTCGGACATTCAGGCCGGTAAATGTTATTTAATACTGTTTATTATAAACAGAGCATTTACTTAAATACTTGTATCTATAAAAAGAACGTTAAACATAAAAAATGTCTTTAATAAACAAAGACAAGTAGACGTAATGACAACAACCAACCATAAAATAATCAATAAAAAATAAAAAAAATATGAACAAATAACATTATAAATAGCTCAAAAACTACATCTAGATCCATAATTATTTCCACCCAATAATCCAGAGAATAATTTGAAACGTAACTATTACCGCCTACCAAAACAACAGTTAGAACAGTACAGTAAACTAACCACAATGCATCACTGACCAGTATATATAAATAGTCAAGCAAAAACACAAGATATGTGGCCTGATTATTGCGTATAAGCATAAAACAGACTGTCGCCCGTGGGTGTTGGCTTCAATGTCCACTTTTATATTTGCATACGTTCTATCCCTGATATCTAGCACGTTAACCCATAAGAATAGCATAACTTAAAACAATATTTTATCATTATATATATATATATATATATATATATATATATATATATATGCTCTACTTTTGTATCGAGCATTATTTTTTTAAAATAATAACAAAAATACTAAAGAACTTTAGATTATTTACCTAACCATTTCTTTCCTATTTTCTATATATTTTCACATATATATCTATCTATATATATATATATATATATATATATATATATATATATATATATATATATATATATATATATGCAATTTCTATATATATTATTTATTTGTTATATATGCGCCGCACTTATTGGAAGGCGTTCAATATCAGCGATAGAGCTAACATATTTAGTTGCGCTGATGTGAGTTTGTGACCCTTGTTTTCACGCCCTTTGCGAGCGTCAGACAAACAGATTAATTTTGAAATATTGGATTTATTTATGGCTGCGTATATCGGTGTTTTCTGCTACGAGGAGGGAAAATTGTCGTCGGAACACCCACTCATACGTACGCAGACACACATACACACGCACGTTCACGCATTGCAGCTCACACAAACATAAACATATATGAACAGTGTGGGACTGAGCGTATATGTGCATCCACGCGTTGTTGCGTGCATACGTACTCAATTGGCCGCTGTATCCAATATTGGAACTGTGTAGCGAATTTTCTTGCTTATAGATCGTTTGTCCATTTTGTTCACAGAATAATTATTTCTCACACACACACATATATATATGCACATGCGTTCGCACACATTCTATCCGTCTAGTTTTTTTTATATATATATATATATATATTTATATATATATATATAAACCCAGACGGGTAAAAAGTGTGTGAATGCATATATATATATATATGTGTGTGTGTGTGTGTGTGTGTGAAAATATATAGAAAATAGGAAAGAACTGGTTAGGTAAATAATCCAAAGTTCTTTAGTATTTTTGTTATTATTTTTAAAAAATAGTGCTCGATACAAAAGTAGAGCATAAATATAATTATTTATTTAAAAATATGATTCCAACACGCTACATAAGAGGTTTCAAAACAAGAGCCGAAAACTTCAATATAATTATTTGAATTAAATTGAATTAAAGTAAGCTCTGTTCCATCTTCAAGCGAAATTTTTTTTTGAATAACTTATTTCTGAAATTTACGTGTTTTAATAGCATATTCATTATTGAAATCCAAATTTCCATGGTAACAGCCAGGGCGAATTGTTTAAATAGGTAGGGGTGTTGGGTGTTAATAATTTGTACCAGTATAGAGTTACTTTCATAGATGTAAAGTCAGGGTAAGGTGGGGGTGTCTAAATTTAAAACGGAAGATGTTTTCGCCTAGTCTGGTTTACGTGTCTATGGAGATTTATTTATTTTTTTATTTTATTTCTTTATGAAAGGGTTTTGTGTATATAAAAACTGCCGTAACATTTGTTTTTTGACGACTTCATAAAGGGTTATCTTTTTTGTAGGGTATTTAAACTATTTATTGGGGCTATGGATTATAAAAGTTATTTTATTGTATGTTTGTTTTTAAGCTAATTATTCAATGCATAAATTTGATGATGTCGGAAAAAAACCGTTAACTCATGTCAATTGTTTAATTTGAAGGAAATAAATAGGACACCTAAAGTAAAATGGAAATTTATAAACAGGACTACAACTTGTAAAACTTGGGATGACCCATGCCCTTTGTGCCTCCATGAGAAACTGCACATTATTAAGTTTCTAAATAATACAAATCTATTAAACATGGAAGATGGAACAGAGCTTACTTTAATTCAATTTAATTCAAATAATTATATTGAAGTTTTCGGCTCTTGTTTTGAAACATGAGACCTCTTATGTAGCGTGTTGGAATCATATTTTTAAATAAACAATTATATATATATATATATATATATATGGGTTCACACATAACTTAGGTCTTGAAAATATATTTCAACTGAGCATTGTTGAATGACAAGCTAATTCTAAAAGCAACAGCCACCTGCGTTAATGCAAAGCTCTTCAGTAAAATGAATGGAGCACTTCGGTTGTTTGACATTTGTTTACATTTGTAAAAACAATAAGCTAGATTTGGCTGCCTCATTCTCTCGAGTGAAGATAGCTCAGTGGCAGAGACGCTGACTGACACCAAATCGGTTGTGTTTCAAACCGGGCATGAGGCATTCGAATATCTAGTCGCACTGAAATGCTGTGATACAGCGAAACAGTATTGTCTGCGTATGGCATATATATATATATATATATATATATATATATATATATATATATATATATATATATATATATATATATAGTGCTGTGAACCTCTAAGATAATATTTAAAGTAAATAATTGTCACGTTTTTCCCAGATAATCAGAAAATCTTAAACTATATATTCATTAATAAATGAATTACAACCACTTTCAAAGAGTTTTGTCAAGATGGGCTAAAAATATTAATTAAAAATTAAGATATGCAAAAGGAAATGAACCCTTACATTTATACTCTGCATTTTTGTTCTAGATGGTTGCGATTGCAAATAATTTTTGTTTTAGATGGTTGCCAGTGCAAATAATTTTTGTTTTAGATGGTTGCCAGTGCAAATAATTTTTTGTGCAAATGTAAAAATCAAAATGACATGTGTTTGGTTTTTGGTAAGATGTTTACATTGCAGTCAACTAATATAACTTATTGTGTATACACAAATGTGCTGTTAGAGACTAAATTTAAGAAAATATATATGCAAAGATCAAAATGAATTCCTGAAGGTTTAAAAATCGCATAGCTGAAACTTATAATGATGGAGAAGGCTCCAAAAAGTTATCCCTTTCTCCCCTCTGGTGGAAATGACCAAGATGGCTGTAAAGGCTCAGCCTACTCCTGGAGAGTCGTGAGCAGAGGAGTGTGGGTGGTGGACACGGCTGAGCAAGTCGGCCGCTCCTGACACAAATGCCGAGTTGAAAACGGATTTAGATTTTTTTTTAAATAATTTTTATTAATAATAAGAATTAATAATAATTTTGATAATTAAAATGATTTTAAAATATTTACTAATAAAATACTAATATCTGTAGTCTTTGTTTCCCCCTTTTTGATAATGTATGGTTGAAAACGCAAATCCTGAAGCTACGAACAATACATCTATTGGATCTAAAGATGCGTTTTTTTGTATGTAGACAAGAAAATGATTTTAAAAAATAAAAAACGCCACGTAATCATGACATGTACCCAAGCAATGTGATTAGTGACATGTAATATTTGATTTAGCAACAACGTTACTGAATATGTGAAACAAATGCTTTGATCACGCTATCGATAACATACTTTAGTCGAATTACGTTCTGAATATATGACCCTCTCAAGAAAACGGTAAAAGATCAAAAGTAGACACTACCAATAAAATGAAGAGGTGGTCTGTATATGTGTGTGTGTGTGTGAGAGAGAGAGAGAGATGAAGGGGAGAGAGCAGGCTAAAATTGCAAATGTGTTGCACTCAATTCAAAAACTTCAAGAAACATAACATCGGCAATATTTTTTTAATCCAAGCAAGGTAAAAAAGTCACTAAGACGCAAGCGGGTCACTGAATGTGAAAGAACACGAGAAAAGGAAAAATATTATTAAAAGATTTTAGGAATTAAGAAGGAATTTCAAGGAAGTTTGGATATTTATGATAAAAATTCTTAGAGTGAAAAATAATGAAACGTAAACCCGCTTTCTTTCAGTTCACAATATAAAATTCAGGGAATTCGACCTCGAAAAAATAGACTAATTTCTCTATCGTTCTCGTCGATTTCATTCTACACTGGCTCACAAAATGTCTTACTCACAAGACGGCTATTTACAATAATCCGTACTACAATAGATCTCTCAAGCTGTTGACAGTTACAGTTCACATACAAAAGTGTTTCATGTTAGAAAAAACAAATATGAAATTCTAAAGTTTCAGACATCACCAGTCTTCATCGTTAAGACAGTTTTCGAAAGAAAAATAATGTTTTCTATTTACAATAAAAAAAAAATATGGCACTACGACTTTGCTTCGAGAATAAATAATTTATTGATTAGATTTTATTTATCTTTCTTTGAACTCAAAGAGAAACCATTATTCGTATTTGTTCTGCTTTAATAAAGATTCCGCCAAATAGTAATTAAAAGCAAAGTTAAAATGAAAAGTCCTATCAAGAAGACATTCTATGTTCAGAATGAAAAACTCGCAAAATAAATTGACGAATGTAACTAACATGACGAACTTACAGATAAGAAAATCCATAAACCTTTATTTTCTAGAAACAAGAGTATCAGAGCCAGAAATGCATGCCTGACAGAAATTAAGTTCTTTGAAATCACCATTTGCAATTATAGGCATGTATTTTTGGTATTCTGACGCCAACTAGACGCAGAATTTTTTATCTTTTTATGGAATATGCAACCATTTTTTATTCCTTAGTAGATTTTTTTTCTTTATAGCAACGATTTTTTTAACAAATCTATATTACAAAGGTCTTTAATTAAATCAATTTCTTAATTATTTTTTTAAAACAATTTTGCAGCCTCTAATCAAGACATTTTCTTGTAACGAGAGAGTTCTGTACTGATGTTCTGGGGTTTCTGGAGAAAGGAAGTAACATTTTTTTCCTTTTTTTCTTTTTCGATATCACCTACAAAATTCTTGTCAAAGTTTGACATCTTTTAAATTTCTTTCTCGAAATTCTTATTCTTATCTTGAAATTTCTACATTTATCTACCAGTTAATAAATAAATTGTCTATATTAAGTCTATTCAACTTTATTTAAAGTCTGGTGAAGTTTATTAGATTTTATTCAAAGCGTATTGAATTCGATTTGAAATCTAAAAGCGTTCTAAATTTGTATTGATTGAGATTCCAATGAAGGTAAAGATATTTTTCAAAGATTTTCGTGAAATTAGATTCAGAGATTAGCCACATGTTATTTTTCTTTATCATTTCACCGCAAGCAAGGTAATAAAGTCACTAAGACGCAAAGGGTTACTGAGTATAAGAAAATATGAGAAGAAGTAAATATTATTAAGGAGAAGGAACAATAAAGAAACAGGAAATAAGAAGAGAGAATGGTGATGAATGAGGTGTGTGATATGAATGAAAGATGGTGTGGTAGAAAGTGATAATAAAGAAGATATATAATGATTGACCAAGGGTTTACATGTCGGAACCAGTTACTGACATCCTGTGAGGCGTGAAATCTGCCGCTGGGGGCAAAAGGGCCACCTTTCAGGTCAACTTATCACGACAATAAGAGAGGAGTGATTTTCCAAGCACAGCTTAGATGCGGCACAAGGCCGAAAGTAGGGGTACCCAATGAGGATCGAATTCACTACTCAGTCGTAATTGTTCTAGCGAGACAAGCTTGATAACCATTACACCACCTGGAGATGCCCTCACGATAATAAGAGAGAGAGAGACGTTGTATATACAAATGTTTGCTCTTTGGAAATTGAAATGATATCAGAATCAGTTGAGAAGAGTTGACAAGAGGCAATTCCTACATACGATTTGATAAATGGAAATTTTAGTTGTGTGCAAAAATCTCTGGTCTTCTCTTATTTAAAAAAAAATGCTAATGATTGTGCATGTAATTAAAAACTGATTTCTTAAAAAGAAAAAAATAGATTTTGGAGACACGTAATGGTATTGCTTTGTCACTTACAAACGAAATCCGAAACAAGAAAATCCACTGATACAACCAACTGATTAAATCTCTATTACAAACTTTTCTGCAGAGCTTGTCAAACTGTGGGTCCTGATCCTTCTGTGTGTCGAGAGAGAAATAAAATGGGTCGCAAAAAAAAAAAAAAATAAAGAAAAAAAATACGCGAGTGAGAGCAAATGAACAAATCTAAATGTTGCACTCGGAAATCATCGTTAGTTTTTCACCGAAGTAAGCTCGTATTATATTTGATTTTAATATATATATATATATATATATATATATATGTGTGTGTGTGTGTGTGTGTGTGTGTGTGTAAAAATATATAGAAAATAGGAAAGAACTCGTAAGTAAATAATCCAAAGTTCTTTAGTATTTTTGTTATTATTTAAAAAAAAATAGTGCTCGATACAAAAGTAGAGCATAAATATAATTATTTATTTAAAAATATGATTCCAACACGCTACATAAGAGTTCTCATATTACCTTAACCTGACTTGACATCTATGAATGTAACTCTATACTGATACGAATATATATATATATATATATATATATATATATATATATATATATATATATATATATATATATATATATAATTATTTATTTAAAATATGATTCCAACATAAGAGTTCTCATGTTTCAAAACAAATTCAATATGAATTATTTGAATTAAATTTAATTAAAGTACTAAGCTCTGTTCCATCTTCAAGCGAAATTTTTTGGGAATTTCGCTTCAAGATGGAACTGAGCTTAGTACTTTAATTCAATTGAATTCAAATAATTATATTGAAGTTATATATATATATATATATATATATATATATATATATATATATATATATATATATTCTATTCTCAATGAGTTAATGTATCTTGTTCGTCAAACTCGTTGCGGACTGAGTGATATCAGTTCTCTCTCACAAAGAATCCTCGCGCCAAAACTTTGCTACAATGGTGCGCAGTGCGTTCGTCTTTGCGGTCGGTGAAAGCTGTGAAGATTGTTGAATAATTCAGTTGAATCTGAAGTCAGGGCTAAAAGTGTATTTCCTGACTCAATGTCCAAGTCAAGTAACGATACATTCTTTCTGTCCTAGTAAGATGTGTTGTATTCATTTGAAGTGTCGGAATTTTCGGTGAGGTGGCCGTTTTTTTCGACGAAATTAAAGAAAGGGCTAATTTTTCTAAAAGTAATAATTTTATATTCATGCAAATACATAATACGAATAGATCCATGCAATTCCAATATGTGTAGATCATAAGAAATATACATAGAAATTGTGGATGTTAAATAAATGTACCTAAATAAATGTACAGAGTTTGTCTTTTTTATTACATGGAGGTATAATGGGTCGCAATGCAAAATGTTGTTCTGGCTGTAGATCGCATTAAAAAAAAGTTTCAAAAACGCTTTGTTTGTTTGATTGGCGGCATATCAACTCTTTATTAGTCATTTAATGCCGAAATTTAATTTTCTTGGGAGCAGTAGTAATTTTTTATAATTTTTTTTATACTTTTAAAATTTTTTACAGTGTTTTTATACTTTGATAATGTTTTGACTCCAGTTTGTGTTTTGACTATTTGCCCATAGCTAGGACCCTAACAGGTGCTACTACTCCGAGTCAGAATGAAGCTTGGAACACCAGCAATTAAGAGGTCGTTCGACGTGCCTCAAAACCTCCAGTTCAGAGGCCTTTCTGTCGCATGTAGTTTTTATACATTGGTACTGATATTGTTTCTGTCCTGACTTTCTCTGAAATGCCATTAATATTTAAAATGAATTAACGTATAGAATTCATATACTGAATTTTATAGCAATCTTAAGCCCTTTTGAAAACTGACGTTGCTTTTTGCAATGTTTTTGTTGATTATAAGGTCGCCAATTTTTGTATCAACTCGATCAATTAACTTGTAAACGAGACCATTTGCTGGATATGTTTACGCAACCATTCACTTGTATATTTTAACGGGGCCTATGACCACAGTGACAGCTATTGCAGGTTTGAAGTTTACATACGAATAGTAGATGGCGGTATACAGAAGTAGAGTAAATTATTCTTTATACGCCCACTAATGCTTTATCAAGACCAAACTAAAGCGTTCATTGTCTCGAGCGGAGATTACGTAGCAGTGGCGATGAAGAAGGCAGATTAAACCAATTTTCGTCGGCTCGGACTCTGACCGAAGTCAATTCTGTAATGCTCATTAGACTTTAAAGAAGTGAAGAAAATCGCGTTTTATTTATACAAGGCGAGTAACAAAGAATTTGCTATTGCACAAATGTAAATACTGTCAGAAAATGGCGGAAAGCAAATATTTCAAGAAATATTTTTTTTTTTTTTTTAAAAAAAAAACGAAGTATTAGGTTGGTGCAAAAATAATGACGTAGTAATGTCGTTTTTGACGTTAAAAAATACGTCAAAAAACGACATTATTACGTCATTATTTTTGCACCAACCTAATAGAAACAGAGACCAAATGAGGAAGGAAGAAAGAAAGAAAGAAAGAAAGAAAGGAAGAAAGAAAGAAAGAAAGAAAGAAAAGCTTTATATTTTCCGGACGATTGCTGATTGTCAGATTAAATTCTACTGGTTTCATAGTCAAAATACTTCAACAGAAAAGAGGTAATGAAGTATAGAAAACAAGTCTAATGTTTTAATACTAGAATTCGCCCACATTCAAGGCTCGAGAGTCATTCAATGTAGAGTGTTACAGTAAAATGGTAATGATGAATGAATTTTGTTGCCTAGGTGAAAGAAGCGGATAGATAACGATTAATACTTCAAGAGGTTAAGATTGTAGAGTTTGGGAAAGCATCCACACGGGAGTCTGTTCCACAACTTGGTAGTTTTAGGAGGAAAAAAACTGATTGGAAATCCCTTTTTACATTTGGGAAACAGAGGAAATGAAGGTGATTCGGCTCCGTGGAAGTGACATAGCGTATCCTCGCTGTAAATGTCTGAATTGGTGGAACTAAAGAATGCAGCTCTTCTGAACATTTACCGTGGAAATAGCGATAATGTGGCGATAGGCTAACAAACTTGCGTCTGCGGGAAAACAGTTGTAGAGTGGAGTGTAAACGGTTTTTGTAACAAAATAGGAAAATGGAAGTTTCAAATTTAATCCCAACATTTCAGGCGCTGTTAGATTTCGCTAGCATTAATGAGTGGAAAGACTTATTATAATTCAGTTGAAACCAAAATACTGGGTGCGATGGGTAAATTGCCGCAATGTTTTTATTTTTTTATTTCGCGCATGTATGTTGTTTGTTTTTTATTTTGTCGACTGCACAGTACAATATGGTCAGTTGGGCACCGTCAGTATGTAAGAGACCACCATGATGCAATTCACTCATCCAGAAATTTGGAAACCGCATGTTGTGCTGCTTGGCATTCGTGCCAGAAGCTTCAATACGAACATTTCAAAGTGTTTATATGTCAATCTGAGGACAGTGCCGAGGATCAGGAAAGAGTTGGATGAGTCTAATGGTGATTACGAAGGTACGGCAGCTCGGAAAATTCATTCTGATAAGAAAAGAACTCACGAATTTCTTAGTGTTACGGTAAAACACACCTATTCTATAGTTAATAGACGCTCCCACCTGATATAAGTAGGAGTAGTAAAAGAAACGATGTCAGTCGATGTCGGACGACTGGCTGAACGGTTGAACTCTCTGCCTTCGTGCAGGGAGGAACCCGAACGAGGCTACGCCGAAGGGCGGAGGCTCGTTCGGGGAGGTAAACCGACCCTGACCCCGTTTATACGGGTTCAATGGGCATATTTTTGGCCGATCCCACAGGCTCGGAGATCCCACGTTAAACCGGCTTTGTGCCACATGATACCCTCGTGGGGGGTGAGTAAATACCGTTCAGTCGATGTCGGACGACAGTAGTCGACAGTTAGTCGAATACGAAAGTAGTTAGCGACCACAACAAGATTAATTAGCGTAATACCTATTATATCAAGTTTCTAACGTTTTGTACGTCGAACCTATTTTAGGACCGATTTAGTATAAATACAAGCCTCCGCTGCGAAATAACTCCACAACAGTTAGTGAGGGCCACAGACTCAACACAGAAGCCTCCATCAAGGGCCTTGAGGAAGTAGTGCTGCTCTGGGTGGCTGCCAGAAGACGCTATGTCTGACAACAGGATTCTGCACCATGCCACACAAGCAGGAGAACCCAGTCAAGTCTGTCAAATAATTTCTGCGACCACATCACTTCTTACATTTTACAACCTAACTCTCCAGACTGCAATTCTCTTGATTATTATGTGGGGCACAGTTGAGCGAGACCAACAAAACCCCTTGTAACACCAAAGATGAACTGAAGGATTATGGCTGTATTCACCAACTTAAGCAAAGAGACCGTCCAGAAAAGTTGCAAGAGATCCCGATGTCGTCTGGACGCCGCCGTTGAAGCCATTGGAGATTTTATTGAATAAATTTACTCTTTAGTATTTCAAGATGTTTTTTTGTGTAATTTTGGTAAATATATCCGTTAAAATGAGATGTCAATATTATTTTCATTTTTGCGTCATATCGACGACAATTTATCCATCGCACTTTATAAAATATTGAATGGTCTTCGGAAACATTCTTCTTCTCTTCCATTGCGTGGATGCACGTGAGCAATAATAACAATAAACTATTTATTATGAAATTCCATATGTTGGCTTTGAATGTGATCTATTTACAAACAATTTTGGTTGCTTCGCTGGATATCTGAATACCCATTTCAAACGAATTAACATAAAACTCAAATAAATGACAAAATGAATGAAATGATAGCTTTTTTTAAAAATGGTTACAAGAATTTTCTATTACGCCTTATGTTTAATAATTCTTATATTTACTAAGCTTATATTTGTGTGCCAAAAATCCAACTGAAGATCTCCAAGGAATATTGTTTGGTACCGATTTTCAAACTATGAAGAGCCTGACAGTCTTTAAAATCAGCCTTCCAAAATGTTGCTTTACAGTGTTATTTCCATCTAAAACGTAGTTCGATGAAGGCGTTTTTTTCTGGTTAGAGGCGCTGTTAGCTAATAAAACTAATACGGAATAGAAAAATTCGTAAGGAAGGGTGAAAATTACCTTCTCAAGTTTAAAAATTCTGTGTCGTATGGTTCTGGAAATTGTACAACTACCTAAATTTTCAAGGATATTCAATATCAATCCTCGAATTTTCAAATGATATTTAAATGCATTGTGTACAAAAGTTCTTAGCGCACTTTCTGGAAAACAGGAATTAATTTGATGCTAATTAAGGGCGCAAGTGTTTAAAACTCAGTGGTGATCGAATTCACTATAATATAGAAATTATCTTCCTAACCATAAATCTAAGGTGAGGTTCGTTTTTACATTATATTATGAAATCCAAAGAAATAACAGAAAAGTATTTTAGAAGAATTGATCAGGCATAAATATAAAATGGTAATGAAAAGCAATAACAAAAAATAAGAGCAGAAATAAGTTATCATTCTGCCAGAACGAATAATATAAAGCCAAGGAGAAATTTGACATGTGACGTGTGAATATGATGACGTCATTGACACGTCACGACTCAGAAGATGGATGGATTCAACATTTCTTTGTGAAATGCCGCAGAATGAAGTCGTTTAAAAAAAAGCAAACGAAAATATTTTTTTTATTATTTAACGGAAAAAAAAAACGATGAACGAAAGAAACAGTAAATGAAACGAAAAACGTCAAAAAAAAATTAATAAAAATGGTAGATTTTAAAGCATTTTGTCAGAAAGAATAAAAAAATACTTAAAATATGAGAAGAAAGAAGAGGCAATATTTTAAGATGACCAATAAAAATAGCGAAGAATAAAAGGAAGAAAATTTTATGAAGTCGACAATCGTACAGAAAAGTGGAAAGTAAGGTAATTTGGATAAACGCTGAAGAAGCAAAAAGACAAACTCTTGCAAATGCATTGCTTCTCGTTGTAGAAATAGATTGAGAATAGCCATAAAAATCGCTTGAACGTAAAATAGTGAAAAGCATAAGGAAGGTCTACCTTAGTTAAAGAACCAATAATATACATAAAATAGATATTTATCTCGGGCCGTTGACTTGGAAATCAAATAAAAAGATTTTTATAACGTTTTACAGGCACCAATTTTAAATGGCCAGGAATTCTCTTTTATTTATTTAAATTTATTTTATTAATGTTTTTAGGAAATTGGCAATTTAGAGTTTTTAATCAGTCTTAAAATGCTCAATGAAACGACTTTCACTTAACAGATACAGACAAGCGAAATAAATTCTCCAGCTTTAATAAATTTAGTCCAAACTCATTTAAAGTATATATACGAGGCTGGATCAATAATTGCACAACCTAACACGTAATTATTCACTGAATTTTGATCTGAAGTTCCCACTGTATAATATTTAATCTTTGTAGCTAATAATAGTTGGATGAAGTGCATTGACGAAGAAGGAAATTATCTATAAAACTAAATAATTATTGTGTAAAATAAATGTTTTTTTCATCATTAGGTTACGGATTTATTGATATTCCCACATAGCGCTGAATTAAGTTTATTGAAGAAAAATGCGTGTGTGTTACGTAATAGTTTTTTTCTTCGTTAGACTACGGACTTATACATATACCTACATACAGACTAATGAATTAAGTGCATTGACAAGGAAGAAAATATAGACAACAAAATTACTAATGTACCTACATGTTTACTGATGTGTCAAGTGCATATACAAGGAAACAGTTTATCTTGAAAATTAATGTTTCTTATGGAAACAAATATTTTACCGTCATTAAGCTATAAACATATTATACCTACATATTCACCATTGAATTAAGTGCATTGACAAAGAATAGATTATATATAATCAAAAAGATGAAGAGGAACAGATAGACGCTATATGCACGGAGGAAAAACAACAAATTATCGAATATAAGAACGTGAATAATTTAATAAACAAAAGGAAAAATATTTCAAACTCTCAGTACGCTGACGTATTCCTTTTGAAAAACGTGAAAAGGACTATGAATATATAGAGCATTATTAATAAACAGCCACTTATTTTGAAAAATCGCTAAGCGTGAGACAGCGTTGATAATACATAAATAAACCAAATGTTATATTTATCTGCATTAAAAGTCTCTTGTAAAGAATTTAAAACAGAGCAATCTTCTATAAGTAAGAACAAGAATATATTTGGTTGGACACACTTTTCACATATATAAATATATAACAAGCAACACATACCAACCTTATAAAAAACAAATACTAACCCCTTATATATACACCCGAAGTCAAACCACCCTCCATCCATAATTAAACATATACCCTAATCAATAGAAAATAGAATCAGCATTAACTCCGCTAACAAAGAAATATTCCAACAACACAGAAGTTTCTATAACGTTGCCCTAAAAAATAGTGGATACAAGAATGCCAACATTAATTATAGAAACAATTGCACTAACCAGAGGAAAAAAAAAAACAGGAAAAGAAAAATCATTTGGTATACCCCTCCGTTCAACCAAATGGTTAGTATTAAACTAGGACAGAAATTCCTAGCTTTAATTGAAAAACACTTCCCTACCAATAGTAGACTTAGTAATATATTTAATAAGAACACCCTAAAATTGAGTTACAGATGCACTGAAAATCTAGAAAGTATAATAAAAAAAAAACACAATAATAAAATCCTAAACAAACCCCCATGCCTAAATAGTATTAATAAAAACCCTACACTTAAATTAGACAGCGTGTTGGAATCATATTTTTAAATAATTATATATATATATATGGCCTGACGATTGCATATAGCATGAAACAGACTGTCGCCTCTAAGTGTTGACTTCTATGTTCACTTTTATATTTACACACGCTCTATCTCTGATATTGAGCACTTTATTCCATAAATATAGCACACCTTAAGACTATATTTCTTTATATATATATATATATATATATTAATTCACCCCAAGCAAGGCGATAATGTCACTAAGATGCACGAGGCTACTAGGAGTGAAAGTGGAGAATTTAAAAGGAACTGGAAATTTAATCCTAAAAAGGAAACACGGGATAAACATCTATTTTTATTCAAAAGACTGGAGAGGTATGTGAACCGGACAATGGACGAATCTATCTACTAATATCGAGGAAAAAAATGAATTTATAGTAAATAAAGTTTCAGATTTTAAGCCGAGACGTCAGAACTATAGAGTTGAAGTATACATTAGAAGGAACAGAAAATAAGGGATAAACCTCTTCTCCTGTTCAATATATATGTGTAGTTGTGTGTTTGTGTGTTCGCACTATCAATTTTTCTTTATGTAAGTCAAAATTTTCACAATATATATCGGTTGGTTAATATATATATCAACCAATGCTGGTAAAATTTCATAGATATACTGACATTTATACGAGTGACATATCGTGTGAGTCCAGCGAAAAATATTAAGTCTCTGAAAAGAGGAAGAAAAGGGGAAAATGTTTATCTTTTTATAGACTTAAACAGCACCGTCTAATAATAGCTAAGTGGCATAACAAAAATTTCGTTTCTTTTATTAATATAATGGAAAAATGTATTACATTTTATTATTATTCAGTATTATTAATATGTATTTACTAATTTTATTTCATTTTACCGCATATTTATTTATGGTTTGGCTGGAGTTTTCTATTCGGATTGATATTACGAGAGGCTGGAAAAGATGTTTTTTCTTCTAAACCTCTGAAATGCTCCAAAATTAAAAATCTGAACCGTTTAGGGAACATATGACCTTAGTGGATTAAAGTATTGTGTAAAAATCTGCCTCGAACACTTCAATCTTAACTTCAAGTCCAGGGTCGATCATTATATATCCTCCTAATCTACCCTTTCTACTTCCTCTTCCTCCTACATTCATCCCAGACACCTCGTTCAGTAATCCTCTAACTTAAGTGGTTCTTAGGCCTTTTACTGATAGAGCATAAAAAATATATCTATGTGTATATCTATATCTCATACGAGCACAGACATAAATTTAACGCATTCCCTCTTGTGATATTACAATGTTATTTAAATAAGTTTAATTGTTTGATAATCGCGTATTCCTTTTTCCGTGTGGGAGTGGGGGCGTTTTTATAGCCGAAACCTACCTTTGCCAATTCGGCTGCAGAAGCCATGTGGATAGAGGTGGAGGTGTATATTACCTATTTAAGGAATGCATATTTTTTCTCGTTGGGACGTCTACGAATCTAGATCTGCTATCTTTAGTTTCGTACCCGAGACGTAAACAACTAATTCTTTTTTTTTTTTATCTGGCTTTACATCTTTAATAGTCCGATTCCTGTTGGAAGCGCTAACATTCTTCAGTAAGACTTTCTCAATCTAGGCCGGTTGTTATTAATTTCACTGTTTAAGAAAAAAAAAAAAAAACAGGGACAATAAGAAGCCTTCACAATATCTAATCCAGTTTTCAATCGATATTTTTGGTTTATCTTTAAATTTCTCTAAGACTTCACCAATCGTCCTCACCAAATATTAGAGTATGCTGTCGATCTCTGAAGAAGTCTCCTAGAATACTTGAAATACGTTTCTTTATGACAGCTTCAAGATTCTTGGCGAGGTTGAAGTCAAGTCAATTTTCTGACACCTGCCAAATCTTTTTGAAAAATAAATTCAAGCTTTTCTAACTTATGTAGTGCTACATGGTCTAGGTTTTATCTTTACATACATAAACATGTCATATGAAAAAAAAAACAAAAAAAAAACAGTGCGAACTCAGAAAAACGTTTTATTCTATGCACAGAAACAATCAGTTTCAACTCCAAAATGAAAAAATATCTAAGATTAAGCTTGAAAAATAAAACATGA
Source organism: Acanthosepion lycidas (assembly GCA_963932145.1). Lineage (NCBI taxonomy): Eukaryota > Metazoa > Mollusca > Cephalopoda > Sepiida > Sepiidae > Acanthosepion > Acanthosepion lycidas. The sequence goes on along the minus strand of OZ010606.1, from coordinate 22,048,307 downwards.
ATTCCGGTTAGGAAATGAGAGAAAAAAATAAAATAATCTTTGATAAATTTTAAATTACCCCGAAAGGATTATGGAAAAATTTTAACGAGTTTAAATTATACTCACCAAAAGAGTTTATCTCCTCACAGCTACTAACATTTTACGCTGGTACGAATGTAGGTAGGCATTTTTTTTTCTTTCTTTCTATTTTTTTTCTTTCTTTCTATTTTTTTTTTCTTTTTTTTTTGCGCAGGAAGTTGTGTTTATAGAATGCATATTTAATATGGCCGCCATGTATGTTTGGATGCCAAAGAGAAAAACAAAAACTTTGTTCAAATTTCATCCCACTTCACCCCTTCACTGTCGAAACTCCTAAATGTAGCCGTCTCTTCTACTCCAATAGCTTCATGTCTCACACCTCTCGCCTGTGGAACTCTCTTCCCTATTCCTGTTTCCCTCCAGCTATTCAAGTGTAATGTCAATCAACATCTCCAGTTGCCTTGATCTATCCACTACCCTCATCCTTTCTTCTATCACTCCTATCTAATCTTGCTCTAAATTTTCTGTAACCCCTTGCGTTCTAGTGGCTTCCCGCCTTGCTTGGGGTGAAATGCTTAAAAAAAATAAAGAAAAAAATTCAAATACAGGGATAATATTTTATCTGGATTTACGTTTGTATACGAAAATTGTTTGAATTTAAATTTAAACATAATCTCGCCTGCATTTATATTTGTTAAATCCAGTAAAACGTACCCTGTGCTTGAATCTGTCAAAAGGACCTGTTTTTCGTAAGGCTGCCATGAATGATAAATGCAGTAAGATGATTAACATTATTTAACTTCGAACTTATATCCACATCTTGGTTGTTATGACCACAAATTTTCGGCCTTTATGCCATCCGAAATTCTTCGGGGTCTCTCAATCCAGGTAACCTTCAGCAAATTTCGAACTGTTTTGTTTTTGTTTTTAGTATTTCTTCTTCTTCTTCTTACTCCAAGAGGCACGGTGGAGTAATGGATAGCTGCTCGGATTGAGGAATCGGAGAGCCGAGTTCGAATTCCAGTCGAATCCATTGCATTCTTTTACATGCTATGAATCCTCTTCTCCTCCCCACATCTATGGACATACCGGGTTCTATAGTCTCGGATGGCAACTGGTCTACCGCAGAAAGAAATGGCAACCTACTGCGTGGAAAAAATCTGCCTCGTCAGTCATGTATGGAAAGATACATGATCGCTTAAGCGTGTATCACGCGTGGCACATAACTGAACCAGATATTACTCGCGCTGTTTTCACTGTCTGAATTACACGGCCCAGGAATTGAACTCACGATTACTATATCACCAGATTCACGAACCGTCTAGCAGGAATAGATACTTGATGAAGATCGGAGGCCACAATGACCTAAACGTTGTGATAATAACGACAAAGATGAGGATATTAGTTCGAATATACATAAAGTAAATAACGATAATTCCTCAGGCAAGACTAATACAAACTGATATTTGTATACTTTTTATTTGTAACGTTTTGCTTTCTTAGTAAATGAAACCAGCTTCTCTTCACGCAAAGTCTACTTTCCTCGCACTGCGCTAAACATCCTCGATGAACAGAAGCAAAAACGACAGAGATCAAGAGCAGTGGGGGTGAGGACCAATCGAAATCGCCCATTTTATATGAAATCAAGCAAACACGAAACTTAGCCTATCTTCTGCTATTTTGTTTTCATTTTATCTATCCATTTTTTTCACTTATCTTTTTTCACGTCATTTCTGCATTTTTCTATTATTATTCTGTCCTTGTTCGTTGTGCCGATGGAATTGACTTATTGAATTTATATGTTTGAATTGACAATCTTCACACCGAAGGTGGGGGGATGGTGCCTCTAGATGGCAGAAGTTGTTTTTTTTTTGTTGTTGTTGTTGTTTGTTTTTACACCGAATACAACACCCGTCGGTTGCCTTGAGATTTCACGAATAAATCTGTTTACTTTTAATCATCAACCACTATTTTTGTTGTTTTGGACGGAGAAAAATCAATCCCAAATCTGCGTTCGCTATCTTCAATTTCACTGCCTTCGATCTCCCGTCGATCACAGTTTTTTTTTTTTGTGCCTGGCCGTAAATCGATTTATGTGTATAGATGGAAAAATCTGCTGTAATATGCACATAGCTTAACTATCAAAAGAAAACAATCTATTTTGTTCGAATACATGATATAGTATTTAATCGTTAAACTGCGGGAAAAAGTTGTATGAATGTTGTGCCCACCAAACGGATAAAAGGACGAGACAATTATTTTTAAAACGCCAGTTTTTATCTGTTTATATGTCTGAGATGAGGTATTATGTACACTATTTACATTTACTTTTATCCTCATCTTTGTTGCCATATTTATTAGAGCGTTTCGGCCGTTGTACGCTCCGGTCCTCTTCAAGTGGTTGGAATGTCGTACCTTTATTTCGCTCGCTGGGGTAGACTGTTCTAGTTCCACGTGCCATGTCTAATGGATATCAGTTATCAGTTATCTCCTGTTAATTCCTCCTTCCAAGTTCTCCACCGCCTTAACCATGTATTGAACTCACACTCTTTGGGTCCCGTCACTGGATCTAACCAACACCTTTATCCACTGTCTCCTTAATGACATCTGAGTTTCTGGGACTTATAAATTTAATTTCAACTACTATTTTTACTAGTGCTGATATTGCAATTTTTGCTGTTAACATTTCATTTTTTTTAACCAAAGCTCATATTGCCATTTTCGTAGTTATTATTACTTTTCTCTGGCACTCCTTATTACTGATTTTCATATTGTATTCATTTCTATGCTTGGTCGGCTCAGGAAATTATTGTGGCCCAGCATATTCCTTAAGTTTACGAATTTTCCAATGATCTTCTTTGTCTATGTTTTCAACCTGATCCCACAGAGGGCGGTGATCTCCCTTTTCTCTCCATATGTGGTCAGCCATGCCTGAATTTTCCACTTCCTCTCATATTACAGCTTTTTGATATGCCAGTTTTTATACTTATTTTCGCATTAATTATATATTAAGAAAATATAAAAATAATATCTTAATTATTTTTTATTATAAAAAATAAAAGAAATAAACGCTTTCCAAATTTAATATCTTTTAACAATATGATACTCCTTGAACCTTTCACGCAAATGGTAAATGTGCGATTGGTGTAATAGATAAGCGAGTCGGTATGTGTTCAAATTCCAGTCGGGTTAGTTACATTCATTTACGTGGAAAAGATATGAATCCACCCTCTAGCTATGGGTTAAATAGTATGACTTGTATCTGGAAAAATAATTGTTACTCTCAAAAGCATTTTCAATGCAATATTCACTCACCAGAATAAATAATTACTCTTACAATCCAAAATATATTTCGACACGAAATAAAATACACAGAGTTTGGAAAACGTAATATATATATATATATATATATATATATATATATATATATATATATATATATATATATCATATCAAGTTATCCCTGCACAATAGTTTTGAGCATTTTTTGCGCCAACTTGTAGACATTTTTCGCCTCTTTTCAAGATGTCGGATGCAGCCATAGCACTATGGTTTGTTCTTCGGATGATATCTGCAGGCAAGTAAATGATGTAACTCTATGAATCTTATTAACAAAAACCTCATCGTCCTGGGTATGACGATAAACTACATTCGGCAGCAAGGCCCCTGATCGAGAGATTTGGATGTTTTGAAGGACGTGGAGGCACCTATTAATTGCTGTTGTTCCCAGGTTCACCCTGATCCGGGGTGGTAGCACATGTTAGGATCCCATCTATGGGCAAATGCTTAACCCCCAAACTGGATTTAAGCCACAGCGAATGTATAAAAATATATCTTTATAGTAAAATTTCTAGCAATACATTTGACTCTCGACAAAAATTTTGATTTTGTCGACTGCACAAGGTCAGTTGGGCACCGTCTTTGCGAAAAAGGGCACCATGACGCAATTGACTCCGATAGAAATTTGGAAACAGCATGCTGTACTGCTTGGCATTCGCACCGAATACTAATAATACGAACATTTCAGAGTATTAGGGTGTCAATCTCAGGACTATGCAGTGGATGCTGTGTCCCCAAAAGATGTAACGAGAGTGACGAGAACCAAATATCCAGTCAACATCATGCTCTTTGGAGGGATTAGTAGCGATGGTGACTTAATGCTTCTATTCATCTCCCAACAGGGTCTCAGCCTAAACACAGAGGCCTACATTAAGTGACTTGAGAATATAGTGTTGCTCTGTATCAAGAGGGTGGCTACAGGTCTGTCAACAGGATTCTGCACCATGCAACACAAGCAGGAGAACCCAGTCAATTTCTAAGACCACACCATCCCTTACATCTGGCCACTTAACTCCCCAGACTGCAATCCCCTTGATTATTATTTATGGGGAGCAGTTAAGCGATAAACCAAAAAACTCCTTATAACACCAAAGATGAAGGCAAGGATTATGGCTGCATTCACCAACTTAAACAATGAGACCATCCAGAAGAGTTGCAGGAGATTCCGAAGTTGTCTGGGGGCTGTGGTTGGAGCCAATAGCGATTTTATTGAATAAATTTTCTCTTTAGTATTTCAAGATATTTTTGTGCAAGTTTGGTAAATATATCCGTGAAAATGAGATGTCAGTGTTATTTTCATTTTTGCCAAATTTAAACGACAATTTATCCATCGCATATATTTTATTCATGCGAACATATCTTAAAAACGTTGTCGACATCAAGTAACCCATTGAGGTTGATATACCGTAAAGCAACATAAACCAAACCAATAAACTCATGAACCCGAAGAGTGAAAGTTAGTCATTTAAACTCGAATCATGAATGAATGATGCTCGTATTTTTGGAAGAAGTTTCAAATCATTAAATGATGATATAGGCTGATCCCCAATTGATGATTCTCAACATGTAAGGGTTAAATAACAACGTGCGATTAGTGTAACGCTTGTAAGCGCTGAAACTGAAATTATTAGGTTGGTGCAAAATTAATGTCGTTTTTTGACGATTTTTTTGATTATCGTTCACCCATTTATCCAACTTTTTCGACTTCCCTATTTGCCTTAAACTGTTGAGGGGTCGACCTCGAGTTCAACGGCAACTTCTCGTGTGGTTTTGCGAGGATCGGCTTCAATTAAGGCTTTCAAATGTTCGTTATCAACCGCAGTCGGCCGGCCGCGACCGTCTTCATCTTCGAGGCTCTCGTCACCATTGCGAAATTTCTTGAACCACCGTTGTGCCACACGTTCTTTAGTGGTTCCTGGGCCAAACGCATCATTGATATCACGAGCTGTCTCGGCAGCTTTTCGGCCTAGTTTGAACTGGAACAAGAAAATCGTGCGGATTTGAATTTTCTCCATGCTGTCGAAAAGCCTGCAAGAAAAATGAATGAAGAGATTGAGAACGGTAACGAATAACACGATTCGATAGAGCGAAAAACGCGCTTCAAAATGATATAAAACATGTCTATATATATATCAAAGAATTAATTCAGAAATCATATATAAAAGTAACATATGTGAGAAAACGACATTATTTTTGCAACAACCTAATAGAAGGCTGAGTTCAAATTCTGGACTACTCTACTTCCTTCACATTTCCACATATACGTTTCGAAAAGAATTTCTCTTCTCCAGCCAGCTATGGGTTAAATAGCAGGACAGAATGAGTGGCATCAGCCTAAAATGGAAATACTGTGAATTCCAAACCGTGGAGAAATCTACGAGTAACTACTCCACTATCTTTTCGAAGAGGTTATGACAATTCAAAAAGAAAAAAAAGAAAAAAGTAATCGTTCTGAAATGAGATGGCATCAAAATAAAACGTTAAAATATCATTAAATGAATTATCATATTTAGAAGAAATCCAGTTACGTTTCAAGATGTTTCTGAATTAAAATTTTATATTGAGTTGGCCAAAAAGTTCCTTTACTGTTTAAGTAGGGAATTCACTTCATAAACCGAAAATATTTTGACCAGCCCTATATTTTATTTACAAATTTCGAAATAAACGTTGGAATTTTTAACAAGTTTTGAAAAACCTATTTTGGTAGCGACGTTTATAGATGTCAGTGTTCATTTCATTTTCTCTTCACAAAAATAAATCTTGTTTTTCGCGCTAATTAAATCAAATAAATTGATCAGCCAGCACGCATGCGTAAAATCCCTTTTCATTTTTCTTTGACCATCCGTTTTTGAAGTATTGGAAAAAATGGCCGTATTATTGGATTTTATTAAAAGATTAAAGCAATTCAGTCATATCATTGTGTATAAACGGGTAAAAACTGAAACAGAGTTGGCGCAATTATATATACATGCTTCTTCTTTCTTTCTTGCTCTCTCTCACGTCTTGTCTCCCCTAGATTCCTCTCTCTTTTCTCTTCTATTTTTCTGTTTCTCTCTCTTCCTCTTTCTCTTTCTCCTTCACATCCACATTCACTCGCTTCCTTCCTCTGTCTGTCTTTATTTCTCTCGACCCTCCCATCGCACGCTATATCTTTCTCGTTTTCTATCTTTCCCTCTCCTTCTGCGCATCACTTCGTCCCACTTTCTCTCTCTTCATGTCATAATCGTTCTTTTTCATTTCCTCTCACCCCTCACTTCCTTTCTACCACTCTTTCTATTTTTCTCTTTCTCTCCCTCTTACTTCTACCGCTTCCCCTCTCTCTCCCTCTCTCTCTCTCTCTCATCTTCTCATGTTTTGCTTTCTTTCTTTCTTTCTTTCTTTCTTTCTTTCTTTCTTTCTTTCTTTCTTTCTTTCTTTCTTCCCTCCCGTCCCGCTTTCTCTTTTACCTCGCTCTCTAGTCATCGTTCTTCCTCTCCCTCACTTTCTCTCTCTTCATATCATAGCCGTTCTTTTTCTCTTTCACTCCCCCCACGCATTTCCTTTCTCCCACTCTTTCTATTTTTCTCTTTCGCTCCCGTTTACTTCTCAGATCCTACCCCCTCTCTCTCCCTCTCTCATCTCTCTCTCATTTTCTCTCTTTCTTTCTTTTTTATTTCTCTCCACCCACCTATCTTCTTACTCAATCACTCTCTCGTTTTCTATTTTTTCTCTCCCCCTACTCATCGTTCTTCCGCTCCCTGACTTTCTCTCTCTTCATCTCATAGTCGCTCTTTTACTCTTTCCTTCCATCTCACATCTCCCCCTCACCTCCCCTCTTTCTATTTTCCTCGTCTTCATTATCTCCCTCTTGTCGGATTCCATCGCTCCCCTCTCTCTCCCTTTCTCTATTTCTTTATCTCTTTCTCTTTCTTTCTCTGCCCACTCTTCGTCCGTTTTATCTTCCCTTGATTATGATGAGTGCACTTAGTACAAATATTTTTTCAACTAAAAATAGAACCGGTTTTAATCTCCGTCACTTAAGTTCGATTTATTAAACTTTAAAGCCGTTCTTTTTAAGAAAAAGATGAATTGAAACAGTAAAAAAATAAGAAGATCGAAACAAAACAAGGAATGAAAAGAATTTGAAACTATGCAAAGGAATTTCGATTGGAAAAATGGTGTCTCAAGACAGTGTCGGTTAGGGTTCACGTCTCTTAAGTAATCGACTGCAAAAGTATTCGGATATTTTACGTTTAATTTCAAATTTATTGATCACGATTGGTTTTTGATTATGAATCTCATTAATCTTTTTATGGATATTCAATAAGCAATATTTTATCATTTCGTTTTATCTTTCATCTTTGTTAATTTTCAATTTTATATTTGATATGTTTTCTTTCTATTCTTCTGTTTCTTCCATTCTTATTGACTTCCGTATTGTTGTTCAAATCTCCTTTATTTTGCTTTCGCCTTCAGATATTTTAGATTGCGACGGCGAAAAAAGAAAAGCAAACGTGAAGTAGGAAAAGGAATGTGAAAAGAGAAAAATTATGAAAGTATGACATCAATTAAACTACAACTGAATTAAATTGCAATGAGTGACAAAAACATTAAAATAATTTCCTTTTTTTTTTTTTTTTTTTCTTTTGAATGTCGCCATTTTGCTAGATATGAGTTGGGTGTGGGAGAATTCCTGTCTATGGACTCTTTTCATTGCCTAGGCTTCGAATTTTCTTTGTTTCCTTTATTTTAATTTTACCCACACTGAATGTGTTTATTTAAACAAAGAATTTAATTATTTTTTCTTATATTTGTCATTTCTTTGAAAACTATGCAGAAGTTTATTTTTCTGATTTCTGAAGTTCTCATTCGAGAAACAAAAGAACTTCGCGTTTGGTTTTAATATATTAACTTCCTCACGATGCAAAATAAACAGTAAAAAAAAACACTTAGCCTCATACAGAAAGGAAGTTTATCAAAGTGTAGTATGTATCTCACTCCCAGCTAATACCATAACATATTTTGCATCCGCGGGTTGGCCTAACAGATGATCTGACAATCAAGTGCACACCTACGGCTCACATGATGTCAGTGAGTGATGTCGACAGATCCACTTGATCCACCCAGCTGCACCTAAGGTGTGTCCGCATAGGAAAACATATGACAGGTCGATATATAAACACCCACCCTAGAGGGAAGACAGTTCTTATATTAAGACATGAATGTAGAGCCTCAAAGGCACGTGAATGTAGCGTCCGCTTTGAGTGAAGGCCTCAAAGTCACATACACATATTACCGGTACGTGAATGTAGGGTCCGCGTTGAGTGAAGGTCTCAAAGTCACATACAGATATTAGCCAGCACATAGATGGAGGGTCCGCGTTGAGAGAAGGCATCAAACTTACATACACATATTTGCCGGCACAAGAATGTAGGGTCTGCGTTGAGAGAAGGCCTCAAAGTCACATACACATAGTAGCCGGCACATGAATATACGGTCCGCGTTGAGAGACGGCCTTAAATTCACATACACTTATTAACCGGCACATTAATATAGGGTCCGCGTTGAGAGAAGGCCTCAAAGTAACATACACATATTAGCCGGGACGTGAATGTAGGGTCCGCGATTAGAGAAGGCGTCAAAGTAACATACACATATTAGTCGGCAGGTGAATGAAGGGTCCGCGTTCAGAGAAGGCTTCAAAATCACATACACATATTAGCCGATATGTGAATGTAGGGTCCGGGTTAAGTGAAGGTCTCAAATCACATACACATATTAGCCGGGACGTGAATGTAGGGTCCGCGTTGAGAGAAAGCCTCAAAGTCACATACACATATTAGCCGGCACGAGAATGTAGGGTCCGCGTTGAGAGAAGGCCTCAAAGTCACATACACATATTAGCCGGCACATTAATATAGGGTCCGCGTTGAGAGCAAACCTCAAAGTCAAATACGCATATTAGACGGGACGTGAATGTAGGGTCCGCGTTGAGAGAATGCCTCAAATTCACATACACATATAAGCCGGCACTTGAATGTAGGGTCCGCGTTGAGAGAAGTCCACAAAGTCCCATACAAATAGTACCCGGGACGTGAATGTAGTGTCCGCGTTGAGAGCAGGCCTCAAAATCACATACGCATATTAGCCGGGACGTGAATGTAGTGTTCGCGTTGAGAGAAGGCCTCAATGTCACATACACATATAAGCCGGCACGTGAATGTTGGGTCCGCGTTGAGAGAAGTCCACAAAGTCACATTCACATATTAGCCGGCACGTGATTGTAGGGTCCGCGATGATAGAATTCCTCAAAGTCACAGACACATATTAGCCGACACATGAATATAGGTTCCGCGTTCAGAAAAGGCCTCAAAGTCACATATACATTTATATACATTTATCAGCCGGCACGTGAACGTAGGGTCCGCGTTGAGAGAAGTCCTCAAAGTCATATACATATGATAGCCGGCACATGAATATAGGGTCCGCTGTCAGAGAAGGCCTCAATGTCAAATATACATATTAGCCGGCACATGAATGTAGGGTCCGCGTTCAGAGAAGGCGTCAAATCACATACACCTATAAGCCAGCACGTGAATGTAGGGTCCGCGTTGAGAGAAGTCCTCAAAGTCACATACACATATTAGCCGGCACATGAATATGGGGTCCGCGTTCAGAGAAGACCTCAATGTCACATATACATATTAGCCAGCACATGAATGTAGGGTCCGTGTTCAGAGAAGGCCTCAAATGACGTACACCTCTTAGCCGGCACGGGAATATAGAGTCCGCGTCGAGAGAAGGCCTCAAAGTCACAGACACCTATTAGCCGGCACGTGAATGTAGGGTCCGCGTGAAGAGAAGTCCTCAAAGTCCCATACAAATATTACCCGGGATGTGAATGTAGGGTCCGCGTTGAGAGCAGGCCTCAAAGTCACTTACACATATTAGCCGTCGCGTGAATGTAGGGTCCGCGTTGAGAGAAGTCCTCAAAGTCACATACACATATTAGCCGGCTCATGAATATAGGGTCCGCGTACAGAGAAGGCCTTAATGTCACATATACATATTAGCCGGCACAAATGTAGGGTCCGAGTTGAGAGAAGGCCTCAAATGACATACACCTATTAGCCGGCACGTGAGTGTAGGGTCCGCGATGATAGAATTCCACAAAGTCACAGACATATATTAGCCGACACATGAATATAGGTTCCGCGTTCAGAAAAGGCCTCAAATGACATACATTTATCAGCCGGCACGTGAATGTAGGGTCCGAGTTTAGAGAAGTCCTCAAATTCATATACATATGATAGCCGGCACATGAATATAGGGTCCGCGGTCAGAGAAGGCCTCAATGTCACATATACATATTAGCCGGCACATGAATGTAGGGTCCGCGTTCAGAGAAGGCGTCAAATCCCATACACCTATAAGCCGGTAAGTGAATGTAGGGTCCGCGTTCAGAGAAGTCCTCAAAGTCACATACACATATTAGCCGGCACATGAATGTAGGGTCCGTGTTGAGAGAAGGCATCAAATGTCATACACCTATTAGCCGGCACGTGAATATAGAGTCCGCGACGAGGGAAGGCCTCAAAGTCACAGACACCTATTAGCCGGCACGTGAATGTAGGGTTCGCGTTGAGAGAAGTCCTCAAAGTCACACACACCTATTAGCCAGCACATGAATATAGGGTCCGCGTTGAGAGAAGGGTTCAAAGCACCTACACCTATGAGCCGGCACGTTAATGTAGGGTCTGCGTTGAGAGAATTCCTCAAAGTCACAGACATATATTAGCCGACACATGAATATAGGTTCCGCGTTCAGAGAAGGCATCAAAGTCACATACATTTATTACGCGGCACGTGAATGTAGGGTCCGCGTTGAGAGAAGTCCTCAAAGTCATATACATATATTAGCCGGCACATGAATAGAGGGTTTGCGTTCAGAGAAGGCCTCAATGTCACATAAACATATTAGCCAGCACATGAACGTAGGGTCCGCGTTCAGAGAAGTCCTCAACGTCACATACATATATTAGCCGACACATGAATATAGGATCCGCGTTCAGAGAAGTCCTCAAAGTCACATAAATATATTAGCCGACACATGAATATAGGTTCCGCGTTAAGAGAAGGCATCAAAGTCACATACACATATTAGCCGGCATATGAATATAGGGTCCACGTTGAGAGAAGTCCTCAAATTCCCATACATATATTAGCCGGCACATGAATAGAGGGTCCGCGTTCAGAGAAGGCCTCAATGTCACATACACATATAAGCCGGCACGTGAATGTTGGGTCCGCGTTGAGAGAAGTCCACAAAGTCACATACACATATTAGCCGGCACGTGATTGTAGGGTCCGCGATGATAGAATTCCTCAAAGTCACAGACACATATTAGCCGACACATGAATATAATTTCCGCGTTCAGAAAAGGCCTCAAAGTCACATATACATTTATAAACATTTATTAGCCGGCACGTGAACGTAGGGTCCGCGTTGAGAGAAGTCCTCAGTCACATACACCTATTAGCCGGCAAGTGAATATAGGGTCCGCGTTGAGAGAAGTCCTCAAAGTCACATACACCTATTAGGCTGCCCGTGAATGTATGGTCCGCGTTGAGAGAAGTCATCAAAGTCACATACACCTATTAGCCGGCACGTGAATGTAGTGTCCGCGTTGAGAGAAGGCCTCAAAGTCACATATATATATTAGCCGACACATGAATATAGGGTCCGCGTTCAGAGAAGGACTCAAAGCCACATACATATATTAGCCGGCCTCATGAATATAGGGTCCACGTTGAGAGAAGTCCTCAAAGTCGCATACATATTTTAGCCGGCACATGGATACAGGGTCCGCGTCGAGAGAAGTCCTCAAAGTCACATACATATATTAGCCGGCACATGAATGTACGGTCCGCGTTCAGAGAAGGCCTCAAATTCACATACACATATTAGCCATCATATAAATTCTAGTCCGCGTTTAGAGAAGGCCTCAAAGTCTCATACACATATTACCCCTCATATAAATTCTAGTCCGCGTTCAGAGAAGGCCTCAAAGTCACATACTCATATTAGCCCTCATATATTAGCCGGCACATGAGTATAGGGTCCGCGGTGAGAGAAGGCCACAATGTCACATACACATATTATCCGGCACATGAATGCAGGGTCCGCGGTGAGATAAGGCCTCAAAGTCACATACACATATAGTAGCCGGCATATGAATGTAGGTTCCGCAGTGAGGGTTAGCAGGCAGTCCTTGACAAAACGGAAATGTTACATATGCGAGATTCAAAACTCTTTTCATCTGTAATTTGCGAAGATAACATTACAAATGTTTTTTACGCCTGCTTTTCAAGATTGAAAGAAAATGGTCACCTAGAAATCATCATTGATGAAACTTTTTAAATGAAATACCATTTCTTCACAGTCGATATGTGTAAAACATAGAAATCTTATATTTCCTGCTGGCCTGGTAAGTTGTAACTTAATTTTCTTACTAAGTTATAAATTCGTTTTATTTTTAATTAAAATAAATAGTAACAACTTGGTTTTAATAAAATTCTGTTATCACCAGTCATGTATCAAGATCAATATTTCTTAACCTATTGATGCTTAAGATAAAATCATGTGCTAATTATAGGATTATATTGGTGAGAAATGTATGACAAAGTGGAAAAAGTTTAATTTTGACGCATTTCTTTCTCTAGGACACTACCGGACTAAATTTGTTATGCTGGTGCGACTACACATGCGCACGAACGAGGGATGCTGGCATTTTTAATTTTTTTTTTTCTCTAGCCGATTTAATTTAGATTCTTTTTTCTTTTTCTTTTTTTTTTTTTCTTTCTATCACTTTTGTTAGTTGATATCCCTGTAATAATAGTTCTGCCAGAAATTGTGAAATGTTATAAGAAATCCTGGGTTAATTATAGGTTTATAAAAAAGTTCCTATATTGATTATAGGATTATTTTTAAAAAATCTGGCATTATATGGTTATTAAAAAGATATCATTAATTATAAGCATATAACAAAATCTTATAGGGTTGTAAAAATATCCGAAATTAATTATATGACTAAAATATTTCGGTATTAATTAGTATTATAAAAAAGATCGTATATTAATTACAGTGTTATAAAAAATATTGTATTAATTATAGAGTAAAAATATCGGCATTAATTATATACAGTATTATAAAAAAAAAAATCCTGTCTTAATTTTGGTTTATAAAAAATCATACCGTAATTATAAGGTAATAAAATCCGATAGTAATTGTAAGGTTATAAAAATACGGTTTTGATCATGATTTTAAAACTCGGTATTAATTATAGGGTTAGAAAAAATATCCAGGATTAATTATAGGGTTAGATAAAAGAACATTATTAATTATACGTCTATAAAAGCTCGGTAATTTATTTTAAAAATTAATTTAATTATTATTTTAATTAATTAGTTTTACAAAATAAGTATCACTTGTGGTTTCATAAAGAACGGTATTAATTATAAGTTTATAAAAATTTGGTATTAATTACTGGTTTCTAAAAGAAAATTATTAAAAGTTTATGAAAATCGAATATTAATTGTGGTTTCATAATGATCATGTATAGCAGTCTAACTTAACCCCTTTCCTAGAATATACACGCGGGTGTAGTTTACTCTGGACCAGAATAATCCCGACATAGGATTGTTACAGGATATAAAATAGTCTAGTCCGAGATGTCCGCCAGTTCATACCCATTTTTCCTATTGTCATCAACAACTGTTTTCCTATAATATTACGTGATGACTCTAGTTTACCAAATGATTGATATAAGCTTATTGAACAGTGGGGAAACACAATAAAAAATTATCACTTTTCTATCATTTTGACCAATGTCAATAGTCGTGCAGAATTTAGGCAACGAATCGGGATAAAACCTTTGCTTGTAAAATACATAAGGAAATCTCTGCGGGCGGTTGGCAGTGAAAGAACCACAATAACACGAATATTATCTGTCCATACATTCTTGGGAAATATGAGAAAAGAAGGATTATATGATGGCCTAGGTGGGTATATTCTATAAGTGATGTGTAGTACGTAATTTAGAAAGATTATGATCAATTCAACAATTTTTTAGTCTCTCAGATAACATCGATGACTCATAATAGCAGCATATGGCAATGTGTTGATTAGAATCCAGTAGAAAATAAAAGCTGAAGCACAAAGATTGGAAGAAACAGAAAAAAAGAAAGAGAATTTTGCAAAGATGTAACAATTAGCTGCTGAGATCATTTTTTATTCGGAGGTATAAATTGCCTAACTTATACCCTAGGCTAGGCTGATTTATACATCAGCCTAGCCTGAGTGACCTTGGGGAATATCTAGGCTGGTGGGGTATAATCCGTGCTGTTGCATCGGTATTTTGGGAAGATAGTGAGAACTAATGTGTTCATGTGATTTCCATGACATCTCATACAAAATTCTGGAAAACAAAAGAATTGGATTCTGCAAATTGCCTAAGGAGAACTGGAACTACATACTAAAAAGTTCAAAATTGTGGTTTTGTATAAATGAAGAAAAGAAAATATAAATACGTAATTTGGAATTGATTTCCTTCTGTTATAAAAAAATATATAAACGCGGGAAAACGAAAACGCGGGAAAGTGAAAACGCGGGAAAGTGAAAATGCGGGAAATGAAAATAGAAACATATTTTCTTAATGCCTTTCTTTTCGAAAAGAGAAAATTTAGAACCGAGAATTTTTCCACTAATGCATACAAAAATGTCTCCTTTTTTCTTATCTATTTTTTTTTTGTATGAGTAAATAATTTAGTATAATTTTGATTACTCCAATCAGACGCACACTTAAAAGAAACACACAAAGGATACACATCGTTAATCCTCTTTGGAGTCACATACAGGCATAAACATCGAATGCCGAAATTTAGACTTTTTTCCTGCCTAAACGTGCGCCGAGATTGGCATCAAGGTCCCACCCTTTTACTGTTGAAGTAGTTAAATGTAACTGCCAATTCTACTCCAAGAGTTTCTTTTCTCGTAATTCCCGACAGTGGAACTCCTTTCTTCCCTAATAACTACAATCTTCAAAAATTTAAATGCAATGTCAATCGCCATCTTCTATCTTTTTGAACCCCATTTAGCTTTTAACTGCCCTCGGAACACCTATAGCCAGTCTTTTGTCTCTCATAGTCTTTCTCTGAAATCCCCACCACCATGCCTACTAATGGCATTCCCGCCTTGCTTGGGGTAAAATGATTTTTTAAAGAAAAGGTCATTTTATTTATTATGTTTGCCTTACATAGAGAAAAGCACACTGAGGCGCAAATATATTATTTGAATCACTTGATTCAGATTGAACTTATGGTTCGAACCTTATTGAAACTTTAATTTTAGGCTTTACATATTTTCCTTTGTGAATTATAAGAGATTAATTCAGTTCTGTTAAACAACGTTCAGTTTGTTCAGACCCTAGATGGGTGACCACTAGGGCATACTGTAGGCGTCAATGTTCCGGCGGTGTAAGGCATACTAGGTTTTGTAGGCTTCAATGTTCGGGTGGTATAAGGCATACTAGGTTTTGTAGGCTTCAATGTGCGGGTGGTGTAAGGCATACTAGGTGCTGTAGGCTTCAATGTTCGGGTGGTGTAAGGCATATTAAGTGTTGTAGGCTTCAATGTTCGGGTGGTGTAAGGCATACTAGTTTTTGTAGGCTTCAATGTTCGGGTGATGTAAGGCATATTAGGTGCTGTAGGCTTCAATGTTCGCGTGGTGTAAGGCATATTAGGTGTTCTAGGCTTCAATGTTCGGGTGGTGTAAGGCATACTAGGTGCTGTATGCTTCAATGTTCGGGTGGTGTAAGGCATACTAGGTGCTTTAGGCTTCAATGTGCGAGAGGTGTAAGGCATACTAGGTGCTTTAGGCTTCAATGTTCCGGTGGTGTAAGGCATACTAGGTCCTGTAGGCTTCAATGTTCGGGTGGTGTAAGGCATATAAGTGCTGTAGGCTTCAATGTTCGGGTGGTGTAAGGCATATTAAGTGTTGTAGGCTTCAATGTTCTGGTGGTGTAAGGCATACTAGGTACAGTATGCTTCAATGTTCGGGTGGTGTAAGGCATACTAGGCACTGTAGGCTTCCATGTTCGGGTGGTGTAAGGCATACTAGGTGCTTTAGCCTTAAATGTGCGAGTGGTGTAAGTCATATTAGGTGCTTTAGTCTTCAATGTTCGGGTGGTGTAAGGCATACTAGGTGCTTTAGGCTTCAATGTGCGAGAGGTGTAAGGCATACTAGGTGCTTTAGGCTTCAATGTTCCGGTGGTGTAAGGCATACTAGGTGCTTTAGGCTTCAATGTGCGAGAGGTGTAAGGCATACTAGGTGCTTTAGGCTTCAATGTTCCGGTGGTGTAAGGCATACTAGGTGCTTTAGGCTTCAATGTGCGA
Organism: Acanthosepion lycidas; assembly: GCA_963932145.1. Taxonomy (NCBI): domain Eukaryota; kingdom Metazoa; phylum Mollusca; class Cephalopoda; order Sepiida; family Sepiidae; genus Acanthosepion; species Acanthosepion lycidas. The sequence continues at coordinate 22,031,519 of OZ010606.1, read as the reverse complement.
GAGGTGTAAGGCATACTAGGTGCTTTAGGCTTCAATGTTCCGGTGGTGTAAGGCATACTAGGTGATTTAGGCTTCAATGTGCGAGAGGTGTAAGGCATACTAGGTGCTTTAGGCTTCAATGTTCCGGTGGTGTAAGGCATACTAGGTGCTTTAGGCTTCAATGTGCGAGAGGTGTAAGGCATACTAGGTGCTTTAGGCTTCAATGTTCCGGTGGTGTAAGGCATACTAGGTGCTTTAGGCTTCAATGTGCGAGAGGTGTAAGGCATACTAGGTGCTTTAGGCTTCAATGTGCGAGAGGTGTAAGGCATATTAGGTGCTTTAGTCTTCAATGTTCGGGTGGTGTAAGGCATACTAGGTGCTTTAGGCTTCAATGTGCGAGAGGTGTAAGGCATACTAGGTGCTTTAGGCTTCAAGTTGCCGGTTGTGTAAGGCATAATGACTCGGTATTGTTAATCGGAGAGCTGAGTTCCAATTCACTTATACGCAATTACCCTTGGGAAAGTTATGAATCCACTTCTTCTCTCCCCAATTATGGGTTAATTAGTAAAACTTGTATCACTAAATCATTATTATCTCCAGAAGAAGTTCCTACAATCTAAAAATATTTTCTGGCTTTAAATAACCTGCAATGGGTTGATAAGCCGTAAAAATCGAATCAGACGATCAATCAATTCTTGGGAAATATATTGGAATGGTTTCGGTTATCTTGTCCATAGTTTTTAATCTAGAGATGTTATTCTAGATCAACGTTTCTTTCCCCGGAATCCTAAGGTCCCGCAAATTGTCCCTAAGGGTTCCGCACGAACAGGTGAGATAAGCTAATGCACGTTTGACTTTTTATTTAATTTCATATACATAATATTACTAAACACATACAATATATTCTTAGTTATTGTCAAATAGACATCATCCTATCTAACCTATTTTGTTATTAAGAAAATATAACAATCATTGGGAAGATATTTCGTTATGTCTGTACCACGCCAGTATCTACTCAGCGAACCAGTTATTCAAAAATATATACTATGATATTTACCACGTGAACTACGATGAAAATAAAATGAAAAAGATATGGCATAGAATTTTGTTTTAGCGCAGGGGTTCCTTGAGACATGTAATTTATTTTAAGGGTTACGCAAGGCTAGAAAGGTTGAGAAACTCTGTTCTGGATAGTTAAGGAGCCCAGTCTATTCCGCTATTTAACCCATAGCAGGAGGGCGTTAAATTACTTACGAAAGCAAAAGCTGTAATAAATAATCAATGTTCTATTGTGAGGGTATGTTTTCAGTTCTAAGCTGGTCACATTCAGAAATTCATTTGAAAGTTTTAGATCCCCGATTATTAAATATATACATTGTACACAGAAAGAATGTCTATTAGGTCTTAATATGATCAGTTTGTAATATAGATGCATATATTTATATATTATTGATATATGTGTATAACCTAGGTTAAGTTAGAAAATAAATCCCCGCACTTTAGTTATGTTGCAACTTTGTTTTATTTCCTCGATAAAGCCCTGAAGAGAGAAGAACGAAAACCGGTCAGCTGCTTGCTTTTCTTTTCTTTTTTTTTTAAATCGCCATTCACGGATACTTATACCTTTTCTTTCTCTTTTCTTTCTCTTTTCTTTCTCTTTTCTTGTTTTCTTTTCTTTTCGCTCTCACTGGAACAAGAAATGCGATATGTATACTCAGAATGTTACCCGAAATAGCAATACCAATTTAGAAGGACGTATAATTGTGTTTTATAGATTACGCAAAGGCGTCCAATAAAGTACAGCGATCCCTCACTAATTCGCGGTTCTACTATCGCAGATTCACGACTTCACGGATTTTTAAAATATATGGAAAATATATCGCGGAGTTTCTGGAAAATTCTAGAAAAATCGCGATATATGAACACCTAAAATGTTTCATTAAACCCATTAAAATAATAATAATAATAAATATTATTTCTTGGTCTAGGAACAACAGAACAAGCGTACAATAGCAATAGAAAGGCCACCGCCGTCCGAAGAGACATAAAATACAATTATCGGCTGCACAGTAGAAGTCATCATCAGCTTCATCATCATCATTTCTACTGCGCAGCAAATTCATCCCCATCATCATTCAAATTCTACTTCAACTTCTTTCGTGTTGAATACAGTAACAATCTTTCTTTTTTTTTTTTAATCTAAAGTGTTATTGCTTAACAGTTGGCCTTGTTATTAATAGAGTACTGTAATGGGTGGGTTGTTAACAGTACAGGGGGAGTTAAAAGTCCAAATGCACGTTAAATAAATACTGTAAATATGGCGTCCCTACTTCGCGGAAATTCAGTTATCGCGGCCGGTCTCGGGACCAATCTGCCGCGATAAACGAGGGATCACTGTACAACCACAAAGTTGGAAATACTCAGCAACATTGATATATTTGGGAAAGATATTAGGATAATCAAGAACCTATACTGTCAGTAAACTGCCTTCATACGGATAGAAAAGGAGTTCATCAGATATGCTAATATAGAAAGGGGTTTAAGACAAGGATGTGTCTTGTAATCTGATCTGTTCAATCTATACAGCAAGGCGATTCTGAGAGAACTAGAAGTCCTACCAGGATTTATTATCGGCGGCCACAGACTTAACAACATAAGGTATGCAGATGACACAGTGTTGATAGCAGACACAGGGAGAAAGCTACACTCTTACAGAAGGTAATGAAGGAAAGCTAGAAGAAAGGACTGCAAGAAGACAGAATATATGGTTCCTAGCAAAAAGATAGCCCAAAGTCCGAATTGCGTATACCATAATCAAACAAGTGCGGAAATTTTGATATCTGGGAATTCACAGAGGACGGAAACTGAGAGACTGAAATCCGAAGACGTATTGGGATAGCCAAAGATGCATTCCAAAATCTAAGCCGAGTGCGAAGAAATTGAAAAAACTTCGCTAGAAACAAAGAAAAGATTACTGAACTGTTACGTGATATCACTCCTCCTATACGGCAGTGAGTGCTCGACAATCTCCTTAAAGATAAAAAGAGACTTGAAGCAACAGAAATGTGATTCGATAGAAGGAACCTGAGAATAACAAGGACCGAACATGAACGCAAAAAGCAAACATACTTAAAATACTGTTGAGGTTTCTGGGCACATAATGTGGATGAAGGGCCTGGAAAATCTGATACTCAAGGGACAGAGAGCAAGAGGGACAGAGGAAAACAACGCCTAACATACTTAGTGAACTTGACTAAATGGATGTTAGACTAGGTTTCATAAGGAGAAATAACAGAACGAAAAAATTTATTAAGAGTTAAAACTGATAGTAAGTTGTGGAGAGCCATGGTCGCCTACGCCCTGAAGGAACACGGCACATAAAAAGAAGAATAGATTACCTCCCTTATTTTTCTTCTCCTAAATAAAAGATACATTAATGACTGTAAAGATACATTTGTGTTTACAGGCCTCTATTCTCCTTCTCCCGTTACTTGTCATAAAAAGCACACTTATTTTATGTTTTAATGACGTATTCCCCACTTACCCAGTCTGATAAGAAAAACCTATATCTATTCACTTTATTTTATTTTGTTTTCCATCTTTCGTTGTCTGTTTTCCTCTTCTCTTACGGACATTTTCCGATGTGTTGGTCTTTTCCTCCGGTTTCATGCAAGATCCACTTCGAGACTGCTTTCCATCCAAGATTCACAAGTACACTCACTCCCTAACTCTTTCAATCCTCATAACCGCTCAAATAAAACTCTTAAACACTCCAGTATCATACTTCGGCCATCTTAACTCTCAGCTCAATCTGGCCGCGTTTACGTTTCTGTTTTCTCAACATTCTTAGTCTTCCATTAGCCGTTTCCTGTGTGCTGAATCGTGTCCACTTGTAATTTCTTCAGTCCAGTTGTCTTATTCTTCGCTTGGCGGTTGTTCTGTCTATGTAACCCGACCATGCTATTTAGTCTTTTAAATGTATTTGTCACTCAATTGCCGACGCCTGGCTTCGACTCTGCGATTACCGGCCTGAAAGTGCTTCTTGCAATCATCTAACATATTTCCTTTGTCTTTGTTCCTCACTGGCATAAATTCTCCTCGTCTTTTCGGTCGCCATTTGTTACATCTTTGCAATGTTCTCTATTTCTTTCTTTTCTTTCCTTTGCATTCCTGTTTTGCAATTCAATTCTTGTTTGCTGATGCATTCTACCCCATAAACATATTACTAGATGCTGCCTATTAAGAGTCATCGATACAAAAATCCACGGAGAGATTGTAAGTTGTTGAAGTGATCGTAAGCTCTCTAAACTACATACAACACTTCACTTATGCAACATCATCATCATCATCCTCATCATTTATGCGCTATATCCCTGTGATCATGGCTCTCCACAACTTTTATTCCTTACAGCGCTAAGCAACATTGGCCTCTTTACCATCCCTTTTCTGTTCCATTTATTCGCACAAACGTATTAGATAAGTCACTCGGTATAAATTAAAAATATGATATTGTTTCAAATTCATATTTGACTAATCTTGTTAACGTAATAAGATAATATATAATTATATATAATTATATTATATTATATTATAATTATATTACATATATAATCATATATATAATATATATATAATTATATTATAATTATATTATATATATATTATATATATATATATATATATATATATATATATATATATATATATATATATATATGTGTGTGAAAATATTGTAGAAAATAGGAAAGAAACTGGTTTGGTAAATAATCCAAAGTTCCTTAGTATTTTTGTAATTATTTTTAAAAAAATAGTGCTCGATACGAAAGTAGAGCATAAATATAATTATTTATTTAAAAATATGATTCCAACACGCTACATAAGAGGTCTCATGTTTCAAAACAAGAGCCGAAAACTTCAAATTAATATTTGAATTAACTTCAGTTAAAGTAGGTTCTGTTCCATCTTCAAGCGAAATTTTTTGGGAATGACTTATTTCTGAAATTTACGAGTTTTAATAGTATGGTCAGAATTGAAATCAAAAATGTCCATGGTAACATCAAGGGCGGATTGTTTAGAATCGGCAGGGGTGGGGTGTTAATAATTTGTATCAGTATAGAGTTACTTTCATAGATGCCCGGTCACGGTAAGGTGGGGGTGGCTAAATTTACGACGGAGGAAGTTTTCGCATAGTCTGGCTTGAGCGTCTACGGAGATTTATTTATTTATTTTTATTTTATTCTTTTATTATATCTCTTTATGAAAGGGATTTGTGTATATGAAAAGGCCGTAACGTTTGTTATTTGACGACTTCATAAAGGGTTATCAATTTTTGTAGGTTATTAAAACTATGTATATGGGCTATGGATTTTAAAATTTATTTTTTTGTATGCATGTTTTTAGCTGGTTATTCAGAGCGTAAGTTCGGTTGTGTCGGCAGAAAACCGTTAATTCTTGCCGGTTGTTTAATAGGTTTTTATTGTTTAGAAGCTTAATAATGTGTAGTTTCTCATGGAGGCACAAAGGGCATGGGTCATCCCAAGTTTTGCAAGTTCTAGTCCTGTTAATGATTTTCCATTTTACTTTAGGTGTCCTATTTTTTTCTTTCAGGTGCCAAAAATATTTAGATAGAGAGGTCTGATGTCTAAAGTTTATGTTGTTGAAGGAGCATTTATGCTGCCTCCATCTGGTTTTAAAAGCATATGACAATAGGAAAACTGTTGCCGGTGCATAAGGCAAAAAACGAAATGAATTTATTTAAACAAAGTAACTAATAATAACAAAAACAAAATGTTCTTAGCAACTGGAGGAATTTAGAGAACGCTATTTTCATACTGTTAACTGAAAATTACGTAATGGCAAAAGTACGCAGGTGTAGGCTTTAAGAAATCTTTATTCAACTAAGAATACAAGGTTCGCGTATAGTGTCCTTTTATAGTCCCAGTAAACAGAAATAGCTCTCTCAAAAAGAAGAGTAACAAAACAAGGGGAGATCACTCTTGATTATTCATAACACTGTATAATGCAACCGATCACCGAAAAGACATAATTTTTAACATGTTCTTAAAAAAAATACCTGTATAATATGACCCCTAATTTTTTGCGTAAAAAAAGGTGGTGATTAAAACTGGCACTATACTTGAGTACAAAATAGTTGCCAAATTAGTTATTCCTTAAATTTTCTTCGGATAATCCGGTTAATCGGTATACGGATAATCGACTTCAATTGGAGCTGGTAAATAAGTCAGTTCTGCGGACCAATAATTTGCGCAGTAAAAATAGATGTAATAATTTTATAGTCTGCTCTCTTTTGGTCTCTCTTCTTATACTTAGGTTCATATTTTGTCTCTAAAGGCAGCAATAGTTTTTAGAAATAGACAAACAAAATGCAAAGACGTTTGCACAACTACACACACGTATGCACAGGCGCATATATATTCAATAGCAGTTTAAATCTATGCAAAATCGCGTAAGAATGAGTGATATAGAGATGATGAAAAAGAAGCAGCCATTTGTGAGAGTTTGCGTTTGTCTCCATGTGTGTGTGTGCGAGATGTCGAATAAGTCGTTTGATGTCAGGTGGAAACCTGCAAAGGTCTAAACTTG
>OZ010606.1:22014937-22019937 GCA_963932145.1 Acanthosepion lycidas | reverse complement strand
CATAGTGTTGCAGGGGTTTCTAGAAAAAAAAATGAATGCATAACTTTCTCAAGAGTATTTGCGCAAAAATAAATATAACAAACTCAGCTAGAATTCGAACATGGCTTGCCGATTTCTCGTTCCGAATCAAGTATTGCACCACATGCACACCCCTCAGTTTTATTAGTTAAATAAATGTTTGTCTTTTTGTGTGTGAGATTGAGAGAATGAAATAAACGATTTTATTTTTCATTAAGCTACGGACTTACTGACGCATCTAAGTGCATGCGCAGAGTTCAACATTAAAACTATCCCGAAACCTTAGAATGTATATATTAATATATATGGATATCTATGCTTCTATATGTGTGTACACGTTGACACAGTGATCAATGGGAATTTAAACGTATTCACATTTATTTATATAATAACACTTTAGCTATCTTATTTATCTATATAGTAATCTTACTTATTATAAAACGCAGATTGTGTGTGTGTCTGTACGTTTATATATTGGATCGGATTTCCTACATTTTTCAACCGATTTCAACAAAACTTCACAGGACTACGTAAAATTACCTTACGGTGGTTCTAACAGCGCCAAAAATTGGAAAAAACACAATTGTTTCTGAACGAAATCAATTTGAAAACACTATTAAGAGGCATCACGAGAATGAAAGGAGGACAACTCATATCGAGTTATACTTATTATAAAACCCACGTTGTTTGTGCGTGTGTGTGTCTGTGTGTCTGTGTTCGTTTATATATGGGATCGCATTTCCTACATTTTTCAACCGATTTCAACAAAACTTCATTTTTTTTTTGGCAGGTAGTGTTTCTTATTGTCTTGCAAACTTTTTTCTTTATTTTTACATTCAGAATGCTTTAAAAATTCCATTTACAAGACAATTGTTTATAATAAAATTCTATTCAATCAGTAGACGATTGAAAACAATGTTTGTGTTTGAGTTTGGGTTTGACCAATTCGTTAAAAAAAAAAAAAAAAAAAAAACTAATTAAGACATGCGTGTCCGTCAACCTTAAACAATAATCTTTGTCAATTTTATTTTTCAGTCTTTATGATGGTCGATACTTGATCTATCTCTTACTGTTACATCCCCGGGCAACGCCGGGCTCTACTGCTAGTATATATATAGTGACATCCGAAAACGTGGATACACACAAACAGGATAGATAGATAGATAGATAGATATTCGTACCTCAATGCGATCTTCATCAATCACTATGCAGTGTTGATTCCTATGTCCTCTTTCTCTCTCTCTCTCTCTGTATATATATATATATATATATATATATATATATATATATATATATATATATAAAGGCTATGACTTTTATAAATATTTTTCTTCTTCTATGTCCCAGATTCTTTCTGGGTGTGGGCGATCATGCCTCTCCACGATTTCCTGTCCCTTATAGCTCTAAGCAACATTTTACTCTTTACCAAACCTCTTTGTCTCTGCTCTGCTTATCCATTCGCCAAAACTCATTAGAGAAGTTGCTCGCTGTTTCTTTCCTTCCTTCCTTCCTTCCTTCCCTTTCAGCATTCACTGCTAGTAGTTCAGCCCCCTTTCCTCTATCTTAATAATTTGTTGCGTTTCATGAAGGTATATTTCAATATTCAGATAATCTTCTGGATCACTGCCACATTTCACATCGTCTGTTAATACTAAATTTCGAATTTTTGTACTTACTAGATTCTGCTCTCTCCAACTAGACTCGCATACCTCTGGCCCCTTTGCTTGTTTTCGGCATTCTTATAATCAGTAATAGTTAGTCGTTTCTTCTGACTTTCCGATGCTACCTTCTCCAGGAGATCTAGCCGCTTTCCTTCTGATAAGCACAGTTGTATGCATATCTTACGTTGTTGAGATATGGCCGCCGCCGATAATGAATCCTTGTAGGTCTTCTAGTCGCCTTAGGATTGTCTAGCAGTCAGATCTTAAACAACACACATAGAGATAGATATAATCAGTACTGTTTGTCAATATTCTCTCTTTCTTTGTCTCACTCTCTCTCTCTCTCTCTCTATCTCCGTACATATATATATATATATATATATATATATATATATATATATATATATATATATATATATATGTGTGTGTGTGTGTGTGTATGCATGTCTGTGTGTGCGTGTGTAAAATTTATTTTAACAGACGCGTTTTGTCTTCCGAGAGACTTAGTCAAGTCAAGGTAAATACCCTAGTGGTCGAAACGCTTCGGTTAAAATTAGTTTTCGTTTTAAGTTTATTCACATTGTCCTTTTACTGATATAAGTATATCTGAAATTTTATACACACACACACACAAACATACATACATACATACATATATATATATATATATATATATATATATATATATATATATATATATATATATTGAACAATAAAAAATATTAAAAAAATTAAAATCTTCAGACACACTGGGTTGTAGATTAATATTCTATCGTTTTTTGTTTTTTTTTTATTATTATTTCATTTAGATTCCTCGACTAGTTTCGGCCAAAATGGCCATCATCGGGAGGAGAAATATTTCTGCTTCCTGGTAACAGTAAACTACAACAATTTTGAATTCATATTGTATGTAATTTATATATATATATATATATATATATATATATATATATATATATATATATATATATATATATATGTGTGTGTGTGTGTGTGTGTGTGTGTGTGTGTGTGTGTGTGTGTGTAAAAATATATAGAAAATAGGAAAGAACTCGTCAGGTAAATAATCCAAAGTTCTTTAGTATTTTTGTTATTATTTTTTAAAAAATAGTGCTCGATACAAAAGTAGAGCATAAATATAATTATTTAAAAATATGATTCCAACACAAATCAGGCAATTTTGAATTCATATTGTATGTAATATATATATATATATATATATATATATATATATATATATATATATATATATATATATATTACATACAATATGAATTCAAAATTGCCTGATTATAATGATCATTTCACCTTACGAGTTAAAATTTCCTTGCAAGGTTTTTCAAACCGATCAAGATAATAAAATAAAATGAAAGCCTAAAACAAATTTTAAAACAAAGCAGAGGATAAAAAGAAATACGGAAAAAGTATAAGACATACTGAAAAAAAAAGAATGTATGTAGAGGGTAAAGGAAGACCCTTTTTGACATGGGGATAGTATCAGAAAACAAACACATGTTAAAGTGACCTTGACTTCTGTCTTCTATCAGGAAATAGACATAAGAAAAAGGGAAGATTTTATACCTTATATTAACACATTCACTATTAATTCAATATTAAAAGATATAATTATAATATAATTTATATTAAAAAAATATATAATTATTTCAAAATTATTTTATATTAAAAAACATATATTGTTTCAATTTTTTCCTTTTAAGGAAATGTATATTTTAAATTCTATATTTTATATTAAAAAGAACATATACTAATTTATATTAAAACGTAGACTTAAATAATAAACTTTATAATATTACCATCTATGAGGAAAAAAGAAGACTTTTTTTATTTCATATTAAAACATTTAAGGAAGAGTAAGTGACAAGAAACATCTATACTTAAAATTATAAAGATTATGCGTATAATACAGTGCGTATAAAATGATGACGAAATAATTATTATACTCGAGTTATTAAATAAATGAAAAATACCATTTAAAATAACATTTAAAAAAGGATAATATAAATTTAAAAGAATAGAAATAAATTAAGGAAAATAAATTAGATAATAACCATGAACTTAAATCGTAATATAATTAATTATTAAAATATAAGTATAGAGCAATAATCTTAAATCAAAAGTTAAATATAAAAAAATATAAAAAATAATAAATGAAATATGAAAAAATCTATATAGTAATGACACAAATAGAAGAGGAGTGATAATATTAAAGATAATAATAGTAATAATCATCACGCAAGTGATAGTAATTGGGTGAGTAAAGAAAATATATATATATTTAGGAAAGTTATTTGATGGAAAAAAAGGAGCAGTAGAAATTATAATACAAGTATTAAGTGATAGCAAATTACGCAAATTCAGTAAAACTGTAGATCAGTTTAAATCTACTTCAGTGACTACATTTAGAACTCATTTCTTTGGTTTAATAGTATACTTTCGTTATCGAATTTAATTTTTCTAATTTTCACTTGTAAACACAGACTACATCTACCTTTAAAATTACTAGGAGTGTGAGCGAAACCTATGATTTTCCAATCAACCTGAGGGTTCATATCTTGCCCCTCAATTCCAAAAATTTCTCGAAAGAGCAGTTTGTAATTTTAATTTTGGTTTGGAAAAAGTGTGTCTATAGTCTTTATTTCGACTCACACGCGGAAATCTCAATGCAAATATGGTAACAGATCGTATTTTCATACGAACGATACTGAAAGATCTCCGGAAACATCCGATTTTAATTTTTGTTGTTTTTTTGTTTTTTTGTTTTTTTTTTAAGGATTTCTTGGTTGGGAAGGTAAAATCTTAGCAACCGCCACACAGACAGACAGACACACACACACACATGCATGTATATATATATATATATATATATATATATATATATATATTAAAGAAAAACAGACCACTTTAAGGTTCCATTGTAATAGTTTATTTCACCAGAGACCTTTTAAAGGACGCTGGATCATCAGACATCACTTCCAAAAGGTGAAACGAAAAATGAAATGAAAATTCACACTTTTGACGGGTAGTATTAAGTTTATGTAATTTAACAGAGAGGGTAGCGAGGAGTGGTGTGAGAGACATGGTCGAGTTTAGAGAGGGTTTATTTTAATATTTCTTTCAATCATACTTCATATTGAGGAAGGAGGGACCAGACCATGATCAAATTAAACGTTTAACTTAACGGAAGTGATATATTGAAATGGGAGGAAAGAAGAGAGAAAAAGAAAAAAGTAAGAAGGGGGAAGTAAAGAGAAAGAATTTAGGGTTTACGGAGGAAGAAGAGGGGTGGTATAGTTTTAGCAA
>OZ010606.1:22007437-22009937 GCA_963932145.1 Acanthosepion lycidas | reverse complement strand
CACTTATATATATATATATATATATATATATATATATATATATATATATATATATATATATATATATAATAAGATCATCCTTGATAATGGCTAAAAGTATAGCCGAAGGCGCTCTAACGTAACATTCGGACAATCTCTACATATATATATATTAAACTATGTAAAAATTTTGTCCGAATGTTCCGTATGTCCGATCGCTTTCAGCGATACTTTCAGTCATTATCAAAGAAGATTTTATTTTTACTTTCGACTGAATGTATGCTTTTTATGTATATATATATATATGCATATATATATATATATATATATATATATATATATATATATAGATAGATATATATAGAGAGAGAGAGACAGACAGACAGACAGACAGACAGAGAGTTATAAATTTTTTTTATTTTACAAACACAGGCAGCACGTTATGGCCGTATTCATAGTTAATGTATAATAGTTAATGAGCGCTGGCTTATTCTTTTTTAAAAAAAAAATTAACCGCCGTACCTTGTCAGTCGTTTTTAACGAATTTTGTAGCAATGGCTGGCCAAATACACAATTATACATATATATATACATACATACATATATATATATATATATATATATATATATATATATATATATATATATATATATATATATATGCGTGTGTGTGTGTGTGTGTGTCCATAGGTAAATGCATCTATTTTTCACAATATTTATTTTTCAACATAATCTCCTTCTTTTTCAAGGCACTAAATTCAATAGTGGATATTAATCATACAACAGTATTCATAATTTGAAAACACGGAAACCAAATCGCACTTCCCTTTTCACGCCAATTAGAAACTCATTTCATGCTGTCAGTTTGAAGTTAAATTTTAAAATCAGTTTGATCTTGCAGAATCAAAACATTACAGCATTTCTTTATTTTTTTTTTATGAGACGGTGCTGAAATGTTCTCGGCCTTGTCAGATTTTAAAAACTCTAAAATCTGTTCAAAAATAACCAAACTTAAAAAATCAGAATATAATATTTTTGAAAAAATATCTTAAATAGAATTGATAATTTTTAAAAATAATATATCTTCTTAAAATAGATTCTTATGATTAAATCCAAAAAACGTAAATATTTACAATGAAAATACGAAGAATAATATACAAAAATATACTCCACTATTAAGTAGTCCCACTGGTATTTAGAACATTGTTATCGACCGATAAAACCCGAGAAAAGTGAATACATACATATATATATATATATATATATATATATATATATATATATATATATATATATATAATACTTGTGCTATATATATATATATATATGTATATATATAATACTTGTGCTATATATATATATGTATATATGTAATAGCTGGCCACTCGTATTCGCGGATACCCGTCTACTAGAGCGGCAGGCCAATCCCTATTGCAGACCCTCGCTCAGGCACATTTGTGTTTGTTCAACATCCACTGAGCCCAACTGTGATTTATATCGCAACTCTGCTGAGCAGACCTTAGTTACAGTTTCTGGGAGAGAGTGTGTTATCTAGCGTAATCATACACACACATATATACATATATATATATATATATATATATATATATATATATATGAAGAAATATAGTCTTAAGATGTACTATATTTATGCAATAAAGTGCTCAATATCAGAGATAGAGTGTGTGTAAATATAAAAGTGAACATAGAAGTCAACACTGAGAGGCGACAGTCTGTTCCATGCTAGATGCAATCGTCAGGCCTGAAACAGACTGTCGCCTCTAAGTGTTGACTGCTATGTTCACTTTTATATTTATATATGTATATATATATATATATGTGTGTGTGTGTTATATATACATACACACACACATAGATAGATAGATAGATAGATAGATAGATAGATAGATAGATAGACCTAGTGAGTCAGACAAACCTACCTAGGTTTCACCTAAACGGATCATCAGGGAAAGTTCGGCCGAACTTTCCCTGACGATCCGTTTAGGTGAAACCTAGGTAGGTTTGTCTGGCTCTCTAGGTGTATCTAGGTCTGCTCTACGGTCGTATTGAGCTCTTTTAGTTAGTTGTTTACTCGTGTCGGGTTTTTTTTCTTTGGGCTTCAGACCTGCATCTGTGCGATTTTTTTCGGCAGTAGTTCATGTTTGTAGCTCTTTCTTTTTTTAAAACCTTTTTTTCCCTCGAGATTGATTTGATTATTTGCAAATCAAAAATTCGAGGGTTTTTCGAAACGAGTCTAGTTATCTGCATTTGTATATATATATATATATATATATATATATATATATATATATATATATATAATACTTGCTGTATATATATATATATATATATATATATATATAAATAATACTTGCTATATATATATATATATATATATATATATATATATAATGATAAATTAAGGAAATACCTTAAAATCTATGCCGGTTATAATTTATTTCATGAAATGAATTATAACCGATATCATTGCTCTACATTGAGCTCTCGTTGCATTAAAGTC
>OZ010606.1:21989409-22007237 GCA_963932145.1 Acanthosepion lycidas | reverse complement strand
CCTCTCTCTCTCTCTCTCTCTATATATATATATATATATATATATATATATATATATATATATATACATATACATACATATATATATACATATATATATATATATATATATATATATATATATATATATATATATATATATATGTCGAAAATACACCCATGATTTATACATTCTCGTTTATATTTTTATATCAAAATAATGCTGAATAACCGTTGAAAACTGATAGAAATATTTTCCTTCCATTTTTTCAAGCCATTAGGTTTGTACATTCGTAAACATCGCGATATTGCAATCATTTTTTACCGCTTCCACAGTTTTCTTTAATATGATTAACTATCGTCATTTTGTTCGCAAAAATTTACTTTTTTCAGCTCTGACAGACGATGCAGGTGACGTTTATTTAAATATTTATGCCACATCCGTTGGTACAGCGACAGCTACGGTCATATTTGGCTGTGGGCGCCAAATTTTGGTCGAAATTATCTTTTCACAAAATTTGCCAATACAAATATGTATGAGTGCGCGAATGTGCCCGTACGCTTGCGCGCAGTGTGTATTTTAGCATTGCACGCGCACAACTATATATATATATATATATATATATATATATACATATATATATATATATGTGTGTGTGTGAACTGTCAGAATCAGCTGTCTGCATGTGTGTGTTTGAATGTAAAAGCACCTCATATGATTGGATTTTTTTATTCATTGATTTGTTCTCAGTTCAGAAGAACAATACGTGTAATAATAGACAAAAGGTATATGTTATTTATTTTACTTGAAAGTTTTGTTTTTGATTCCCACGAAGCAACTGCAGGTTACGCTGCTCTCCAAGATCACCAAACTCTTTGAACCGGATATAGCCAGCAATGTGACGCCGTTATAAACCTTTTTTTTTTTTTTTTCCAGAAATGACTGCAGAAGTATTGTTCTCATTCAGTCGATAATATTAAATATTAGGTTGGTGCAAAAATAATGACGTAATAATGTCGTTTTTTGACGTATTTTATAACGTCAAAAAACGACATTATTACGTCATTATTTTTGCACCAACCTAATACAAATATTATTATCAACGCTTTTTCTTGGCGAATTTTTTTAAATGTCTGAAGATGACTAACAATGATGTCGCTTATTTGCCGAATTTAACAACTTTCATCATTTTCCATACACAATAACGATGAATTGTCAATCCGTAAAATGTTGCTTTATTCTTGTTAATATTTTCGTATTTTGGTAAATATGATATTATGTAACTGTTGTGAATGAGAAATATAAGCTATGTTTCTTGTAATGTGTATGTTTTTTTTTCTAGGCAAGATAGCGTGGCAGAGCTCAACCCTAACCTCACTGATTTTGAATTCACTGTTTTTCTTTTTCTCTTGTTCTTGTAACGGCATTCACCCGAGGTGGGTTGAGCCGGTTCCAATATTGGAGTTTCATGGGAATTTGAAATTCACAAGCGGTCCCCAACCCGCATGTATAGCACATGAGATTTGATTATAGTGGTGAAGGTTTCGTGCAGGACCATCCACACTTTTTGAAGGGCTGAATACAGAGACCTGGTGCACTACGTACCACAAGGTCCCCAAACGACCCTCCGCAGGTTTTGAATTCAGAGTTGTGCTTCTCCTAGACCAGTTGCCATCCAAGGCTATAGAACCCAGTCTGTCCTGCTATTTACCTATAGCAGGAGGGAGAAGAAGAGGATTCACACCTTTCCCAAGGTTATTATCACGTAAGTGAATGTAATGGATTCGACTGGAATTCGAACTCGGATCTCCGATTCATCAATCCAACCCGCTATCCATTACTCCACCGTGCCTCCTCTTACTCCACCGTGCCTCCTCATTTTTCTTTCTCCTAGACTGGTTGCCACCCAAGGCTATAGGACCCAATCTTTCCTGCTATTTTACCCATAGTTTGGGGAGAAGAGATGAATTCATACATTTCCTAAGGCACGTAATTCAAAACCAGCTTTATGATTTCAAAATTGGATTTTTTAAAACTACAGTTCCATGAAAAGCTTTTTTCTTTACGTGCAATTTCTTCTTCTATGTGCCTTGTCCGTTCAGGACGTTGGCGAGCATGACTCTCCACAATTTCCTGTCCTTTTTAGCTCTTAAAAACTTTTGTATTTTGCTATCTCTCCTAAACCTTGTTCCGCCATCCATTTTGCTCAAATACGTTAGGTAGATTGTTTACCTCGTCCCCTCTTGCCTTCAATATGTCCTATGAGTATCAAATTTTCCAAGCCCTCTTTCGCCATTATGTCCTCTATAAATTAAAAATCCTCATGCAACGGGTTCGATTCTATCCAATGAAATGAATATACAAGCGAAAAATTCGATAAATTTGAACAACAAACGCAATCTAAATATACTATAGCCATTTGCTGCCACACATTTGAAACGGTATTCCGTGGGATTCCATTTTCAAACAGCGGCTACTTGGAAGGGAAATTTTAAAAAGAAATGAAAAATAAGGGTAGATGGATTTGCCTATTGTTCGGTTCGATTAAGAATCTTTTTCTTTCCATTACTTTGGTTTTTAGATATTCCACACTTTTTAGATATTCCATAAATCATATTTCTCATTCACAACTTATTGTTCGGTTCGATTAAGAATCTTTTCATTCGAAGTGGAGGTATTTTTTTTTTTTTTTTTCGCAAATTCCCCGAAAATTTGGAAGTAACTTCTCTCTTGATTTGACATCGATAAATTCCCCTTTTGTGCATGGAGAAGCTATTGACTACCGTTTTACCGAATACGTCGACTCCATCATTAATATTTTCTTCTGAATGATTTCAAAACAGATAAATTTCTGATTGTGTCCTTGCGTTCCCATGCATCCAGGCATATGGGCACTATTTTCTGTCTCATATCCCGTAGCCTCCATTACTGCTTTGCGCCTCCACCGGAAATGGCGCTTCTTATCAACACACCGGTAGATAAGCGCGGGAAAAAAAGTAATAGAAAGATAGCGAAGAAGATTAACCAATCAGTTAAATGGTTCCAGCATTCTGTCTTCAAGCAACGGAAAGGGTGAGTCACGTGCATTACAATAAGGACAGCTGCGTCACACACACACACACATACACATTAATATATATTAAACTCCTGACCTCTTCCTTCTTCAGAGTTTAAAACTCTGAGTAGCATTTTTCTATCCAAAAAATTCGACTAAGTTTGTGGATAAAATTAATCTACCAGGAAAAATGTCGCTAATACATCAAGAATTCTACAATATCTAGGTTCCAGTGAAATAATCTCCTTTCTCGTGCGAGGGAAGCGCGCACATTTCTGCATGGCTAGACTTTTAAAACAGCCCAATTTTTTTGGCATATATGTAACTAGTCGATTAGTGCAATAGGATGGTAACACTCAGAAGGAGAATCACTAGGAATATCTTTCTTCTGAAATTGATAAATCACTAATCCCAACCGAAAATAACTTAATTCTGCAATATTATTAAATAAGGGTAGATGGATTTGCCTTATTGTTCGGTTCGATTAAGAATCTTTTTCTTTCCATTACTTTGGTATTTAGATGTTCCACACTGTGATAATGGAAGTTCTGCCAGGAATGGTTAAATGTTGACTCTTACAATATTTAACCATTCATGGTAGATCTTCTATTATCAGTGTGGAATATCTAAAAACCAAAGTGATGGAAAGAACAAGATTCTTAACCGAACCGAACAATAGGCAAATCTATCTACCCTTATTTAATGAAAAGAAAAAGACTTTAAATGAATTCGGTTTGATATAAAAAAAAAATTTTAAAAAGAAAAAAAATTCTAAAATTTCCATCACCCCTCTGTCGTGCGCATGTGTAGCCCGACCAGCATAACAAATTTAATCCGATGACGTCTAGAAGGACGAAACATGTCACAAGTAAACTTTTTTCCACATTTCATACAATTTTCCCAAAATATTCTTCCTAAACAAAGATGCGGGGCTAATTTGACATTGTCAATCCAATACCAGGCACTAATGTCAGAAAACAGTTAGATTCTTTAAGGTTCGTTCCAATACAAACATAATTTTCCATATCGCTAACTCCAGTTCAAATTCGGTTGAATACAAAGTTTATAAGAATTACCAAATAGCTTTCCTCTTGTGAAAATTTTGGCGCCAGGTCAACTAAATATAAACATACACAAAAGCGAAGTCTCCTGTACAGCGAGGCGTAAAGAATTGAGAAATACAAATAACGATGCCAACTCGTAGAGCATTAATATCTTTATGTGTCATTCTTTATTTTTGAAATCTCCATTATCTTTCGGTGTGGATTAAATATTAGGAAAGTAAAGAATTTGACAGCGCTTCCCGAGGCGTAAAATAATTATCACGAACAAAACAAGAAATTCTTCTAACAGGAAGTGATGATACTAAGTCTATGACAATAGGCGCTTGTGTTTTGAGCTTACGATTTCTTGTTAAGGAAGGTGCAAAAATGTCAACATCAGTTTCTGATGCTTGGATTCATGTCTCAGGTAATAATACGTACGATGTAAAAGGAATGGAATTTGTCACCTTTGTGCTTGTTCAACGGCCTAACATCGGCTGGCAAGATGAACGAATGGTCATTTGGCCATCTTTAATTAGAAGCGCTATTGTGATGGCAACGGGAAAAGGTGGGTGGTCATGAGATAAATACTGAATCTATTAATGCTGAAGATCAGACTTGACAGCAAAATGCTTTTCAAAATACAGCTCGTTTTTATTTCTTTATCTCGCATTGAGATGACTGTTCAACTCAACGGTTCAATTCTTGAGCCGTGTCAAGATCGGATTGAATATGATTTGAGACTAAGATAACGCTGGGATTAAAATTTGACATGAAACGCAGAGATTTCCACTTTTTTTATATTTTGAGATACTTTAAACAAATATACAAACTAATCAGTTCGAATAGGTAATATAATAAAAATATGGAAATAATAAAACTGAATGAGGGAGACAAAATTGTTTAGACGTCTCCCATCAATGTTTGCTTTTGAAGCTTAAGATTGAATACTAAGTGTTTATTAATAGGAAAATGCCACAATCTTGTTTTTCTTGCATGACGGACATCATATAGTGAAAAACAGCCACGAAATTGTTAACTAACAACGTAAGAGAGCACTGGATTATATACAGTGAGCTATGATGAGTTTTTAGCCACTCTCGTTTATAGTAATTTTGGCTTACGTAATAACGTCTCTTCTTTTTTTTCAGACAATACCGTGTTAGTATCAAGGTGCTCTAATCTATAAACGATAGCTGACTTATATTTTGCAATGAATGTTCATGGAAGTAAGGAAATTGTGAACGAGGGAAAATAATAGGATGGCATCAGTGTGGCAAGTTAAATAGAGAAATTGCTAAGTTTTGCCAGATTAATCATCAAACGGTTAATAATATTGTCAAGAAATTTAATGAAGAAGGCCATTGTCGTGTGGAACAACGTTTAGGAAGACCAAGCATCGTGTCTGAGCGAACGAAAAGGGCGCTGAAGATGGAATCATCAGAAACCGTCGTCATTGATATCACCAACAGGATGGAAATGTCGACATATATAGTAAGAAATAGTCTGAAAGAGTTAGGCTATCAAAGAGTTTCAAGAAAGAAGTCTTTGATTTCAGAGGTTAACAGGAACCCTCGTATGGATTGGGTGGAAGGATTCGAGAGCAAAGATTATGAATTTTGGCAGTCTGTAATTTGGTCAGATGAAAGTAAATTCTGCCAATATTCGAATTTGAGACAGGTTTATGTTTGAAGAAATGAGAATGAGACTTGGAACACTGAATGTCTGCAGGCGACCGTGAAACATGGAAGGATTGGAGTAATGGTGTGGGGCGCTGTCTGGTTTGGAAGGAAATATCAGTTGATTCTTGTTGACGAGTGGTTGAATGGTCCAAAATACTCAAATATTAGAGAAAGGACTAATCCCACTATTTGAAACCAATCAGATTGACAAGAATGTCTACCTTTTTCAAGATGGGGTGCCATGTCACACGAGAAAAGTAGCAAAGGCCTTGAAGGAATCGCAAAGAATCAAGTCATTGCCATGGGTTGCCCCAAATCCTGTCCTGAATTCAATAGAGCACACTGACCGAAGACTTCGAGAGTGTGCAACCAAAATGACGTCAGTGCTAACCCTTAAAAGAAATATTGCTAAAGGAGTGACAAAATATGGCTCAGACGATTGGTTGTTGATAATTTGATCAAATCCATGAAAAGTCAAATTGAAACTGAAACTAGCAAATTGAGCACCTACCGCATACTCGTTCTAAACACTGTTTAGTTAAGTTGAGTTGGGAATATGTAATTAGATTTTGAAATTGGATGTAGTTTATTTCTCCTTGTTAAAAACTTTGCTTAAGCCACTGTTAAGCCATGTGAAGGTTGGCGCAGATTTTTTTTTTTTCATTCAAAATGAATGAACGCTGAGGGAACGTTGTTTTGGAAGGGAATTTTGTGATTTTTGTGGAACAGAGATAGAAAATAGAGACTCCTACTGATGGGTTGAGAAGTGGATCAGCCTGGCAAAAGGAAAGAACTGACACCAAAACCCTCTTTTCCTGCATTTATACTGAGGTTGGCAAGTAAATAAGGGTGTGCTGTTAGTGCGTGTTCGATTATCCTTCGGTTTGGTACAGGGTCTTTGATCTTTTGATCTGCTCATCCAAATATCTGGTTTCAGAAACGACGTTAGCCGATTGGCCTGTCCTTGAGAATGCCAATGTTAATGTTAATGTAGCATTAAAGTGATGATAACTAGGGGATATTTTTCAGAGGAGTTAAGAAAATTTCCTATTTCCCTAAATCAAAGGATACCGAAAAAAGAACTGATTAAATCCATGCTTCATTACTGGGATTGAACAGACAACAACATAAAAATGACAAAGAATTTCATGTAAGGAAAAAGTTGCAAGCTAGGCACATGAAAGGTTGAAAAGTTTGAAAATGTTAACTGATGTGCTACGATCAGAAAAACTGATCCTCTATGCTACCAGCTCAGGAACACTCATTAACACGTATCGATAGAGCAGAAAAAGAAGCTGGATGTCGTATTCAGTTAAATATTTCTATCCAAAAGTTTTTGCAATAAATCAAATCAAAGGCTAAAAAAGAACAACCTCAAAATTAAAATGGCGTCAGTATAAAGAGTAAATTATCCTTTATACGAACACATGTGTGTATTAATATTTAAGTACATAGATATATGAATATATCTATAAATATAGATTATAATTTATTTTCTTATCATATTTTCATTGATTCTTCTTATGAGAAAACAATAAGTATACACACATACACAGGTATAGGGGAAAAATCTCCCCATTTAAAGTTTTAATTATTGCTGATTTTCATAAATGAGATTTTATTCTGAACAGTATAATGCTAGAAATTCTGTACAGTTTTAAAACCTCCCTTTTTCACATTTTTATTCCAATCTGGATGTTGTAGGATGACCGCTTCTGTGAGTATCTACCACATATGTCGTACTCATCCGCTTGGAATGACAATTTCCGATGGGTTTTTGGTATCTACTGAAGCACGATGTTCATGAAAACTGCGCCATCATCTCTGCTCTTGTACCATGAACTGCCACACTTTGTAACGGGAAGCTAGCTGAGCATGCGCAAGCAGTGTCAGGCGTTGTGCCAATCTGGGCTACATTTGTCACTCTGAAAAAAACCCCAGAAATTATCAATGAAATTTTACTCATTTATTAACGTGCATTTTTCGATAGGAGAAAAGAATTTATGACACTTCAATTTTTATATACTAGGTGGTTAAGGCCATCTTTTAAATTCAGTGAATACTGATTGGATCTCTCTTGTGCTTGAACATTCTCTGCCACCTCTAAATGCAACTTATTTATTAGTGTGCCCAAAAGATTAAGACAAGTGTATATGTATGTATGTATGTATGTGTGTGTGTGTGTGTGTGTGTGTGTGTGTGTGTGTGTGTGTGTGTGTGTGTGTGTGTGTGTGTGTGTGTGTGATATTTAAGAAATTAAAACCTAAAATAGAATTTTGCAATGATTTGGGCTTGGCTAAAAACAGCTGCCATATTTTATTTAATTAACTCGTTTTTGTTTTTTGTTTTTTTTTTTCCTTCCCATCATCCTTCTTCTCTCCAACCTTACACTGCGAATTTATGTTTTTTTTATTTTATTCCATCCATCACTCCCTCTCTCTTTCATTCGTTCTCCCTCTTTCTCTCACTCTTTCCTCCTCTTTTCTCTCTCAAATTTTCCATTCTCTTTCTCTCCCTCTCTCTTTCTCCATCCTGTATGTATCTCTCATTCTCCCTCTCTCATTCTCTGTCTTTTCATTCCCCCTCCCTTTTTCTTTCTCTCTCCTTTTTCATTCTCACCACAATCTTTATCCTCCCTCGCCTTTTCTTTCAATTTCTTATAGCTTAAACCTAGTTTTATCTACAGGTTACTACTCACTCCACCATGCTCATTAAAGCATTTAAAATTTAATTAAATATTTTCATAGTATTATATTAAATTGTTCTTTCTCTTAGGCTGTCCGTCATTGCTGACGAAGACGCTCTCCATCCATCTCCGTCCGTTTTCTGTAGGCTGCCAAATGAGATAGCAGCTTGATCCGCGAACGACAAGTTCTCGGGCACAGTTGGCAGGGAAATATAGCCGATGCTGTTGGCAGGTTGCAGATGACTCTGGCGTCGCCTCCCCTCGAGCGCACCTCGTCTCTCTTCCTCGAAGTACGCGACTCCGGCTACGCAGAGAGACAGTCAGCCGATCCGATCCCTTTCCAGATTCTCCAATTGTGTTGAGTCAATATTGCAGGAGACAAGCACGCTTAAGGTAGACCCGAATTTGTTTCTTTGGGCTTCCACGTGGGCGGCTGCCAGTCACGAACTCTCCGTAGAATTTAATTTATGGGAGACGACTGCCCGATATCCGCACAAAATGTCCAACCCAAGGTAGAAGACGTTACCGGATGATGGCCTCGATGCTGACGATCTGCGCACGTTGAAGGACCTCAGTGTGGGGGATTTTATCCGTCCAAGTTATGCGTAAGATTCGCTATCGCATATTAATCATTAAAAAATGCATATCTTCTAGTAATTTTGCGATAATTCTCTTTAATTGAAAACTTTTATCAGGTTCTCGCGAATTTTGTCACATACTTTCTTTTCTCCAAATTCTGAACACTTTAAATAAGGCGCCATTAAAGTCGACACATTTATTACTATTCTTTCTAAAATTTATAATCAACACAATTCTTTATTCTGAAAAGGCTTAATTAATTTACGGATAAAAACACCAGCCGCGAATAAACAAATTATCTGTAATTTTTGGACATCTTAATACTTTAAAAGCTGTCGTGATTTTATTAATATTCTCTTCGCTGTTTCTCTCCCTCCTTATATCAAGGATTCTCTTTTTCTTTCTCTTTCTCTTTACCTTACTCCTTCTCTAAACTATTCTCTTTTGCATCCTCTCTCTCTCTCTCTTTCTCTCACTCCGTCTCTCAACTATACCCTTTTCCTATCAATCCCTTTCTCTCAATCCCTCTTTCAACTATACCTTTTTCCTCTCTCTCTCTTTCTCTCACTCCGACTCTCAACTATACCCTTTTCCTCTCTCTCTCTCTTTCTCTCAATTCCTCTCTCAACCATTCTTTTTTCTCTCACTTTCTCTCTCTCAGAGATTCTTCTTTCTCTCTCCCTCCCTCACTATTATTCACTTTCACTCATTCCTTCTTTCAATTACTCTCTTTTTCCCTCTATTTCACTCCTCCTATCAACTATTCTCTTTCCCCCCCACCGCTCTCTCTCACACACACATTTATTCTCTCAACTATACTTTTTTCTCTCTTTCCTTCTCTCTCTTTATCTCTCTCACTCGTTCTCTCAACTATGTTATATCCGTCTCTGTACCTCATTCCTTCACTCTTTCCCACTCATTTTTTTTCATCTCGCGGCTTGTATCTCTCAATTTTCTAGTCTATATATCAACCACTAACTCTTTATTTCTCTAACTCCTCACTCTCTCGCATTCCTCATCTCTCACTCCTCTCTGCCTCTCTCTCACACACTCTCTCTCTCTCTCTCTCTCATTTCTTCTTTTTCTACATCTCATTGTCTTTATCTCTTTTTCCTTTAATATACTTAAGTTTCACTCCGGGACAGCTTTTTTAGTTAATCTTTCACTCAATACGTGTATAATTTAGTTCAGTGTACAGTGAGTATCTACCACATATGTCATACTCATCCGCTTGCAATGTATAATTTAGTTCACTGTACAGTATCTACCACATATGTCGTACTCATCCGCATGGAATGTATAATTTAGTTCACCGTACAATGAGTATCTGCCACATATGTCGTACTCATCCGCTTATAATGTATAATTTAGTTCACAGTACAGTGAGTATCTACCCCATATGTTGTACGCATCCGCTTGGAATGTATAATTTAGTTCACAGTACAGTGAGTATCTACCACATATGTCGTACTCATCTGCTTGGAATGTATAATTTAGTTCAGTGTACAGTGAGTATCTACCACATATGTCGTACACATCCGCTTGGAATGCGCAAGTTCGAGAGAGCGTTCCAGTTGAGAGCTCTGAAGACCCACCACGAAGAGCTGACCAAGATTCGCGCAACTTCCGAACTCATCTTCTAACCAAGAACAATTTATTATTTTGAAGAACGACTCAAACCACCAAAATATGCTTTGTGAATTTCGCCTGAAGACACACCAAGAGCCAGTTTATTAGGGAACAGACAACTTAAGACTCGCCTAAAAACCACGTGTCACAATCCATATAGCGGGTCGGGAGATAGACGCAGTCCTATGTATCCAGCAACCAGATATAAAGTATTGTTATCCTTTTTTTGATACCATTTTCGATTTATTATTTTATTTTCTTTTGCACGTACTTGTGCGATACCGCCCTCATTCGAACTCAAGCTTGCAGTACGGCCCCGACGCTGATTGATTTCGTCTGCCTAAGACAATTCACAGCGTGGGTAGGCAGACTGGAATTCAAAGTAGTTACTTCGGTAACCAGATGTTGGAAGCGAGTTGGGAACGACGAGGCTGATATCGAATCTAACCAGATTCCCATCCGAATCACTTAAAGGTTAGATCATCACAATTGGTGCCGCAACCAGGATAAGACACGGGATCGGCTGACGTCACAATTTGACGTAACAGTTGGATGCCACAGAATGTAAAATTCAGTTCACTGTACATTGAGTATCTACCACATATGTCATACTCATCCGCATGGAATGTATAATTTAGTACACCGTACAGTGAGTATCTACCACATATATCGTAATAATTTACTTGGAATATATAATTTAGTTCACCGGACAGTGAGTATCTACCACATCTGTAATACACATCCACTTGGAATGTGTAATTAAGTTCACTGTACAGTGAGTATCTACCACATATGTCGTACTCATCCACTTGGAATGTATAATTTAGTTCACCGTATAGTGAGTATCTACCACATATGTCGTACTCATCCGCTTCGAATGTATAATTTAGTTCTCTGTACCGTAACTACCTACCAGAGATATCGTACTCATCCGCTTGGAATGTATAATTTAGTTCATTGTACAGTGAATATCTACTACATGTGTTGTACTCAGCTGCTTGGAATATATAATTTAGTTCACCGTACAGTAACTATCTACCACATATGTCGTAATCATCCGCTTGGAATGTATAAATTAGTTCACCGTACAGTGTGTATCTACCACATATGTCGTACTCATCCCTTTGGCATGTATAATTTAGTTCACTGTACAGTGAGTATCTACCACATATGTCGTACTTACTGCTTGGAAAGTATAATTCAGTAGAGTGTACAGAGAGTATCTACCACATATGTCGTACTCATCCGCTTGGAATGTATAATTTAGTTCAGTGTACAGCGTGTATCTACCAAATATATCGTACTCATCCGCTTGGAATGTATAAATTTGTTTACAGTACAGTGAGTATCTACCACATAATGCGTACTCATCTGCTTGGAATGTATAATTTAGTTCACTGTACAGTGAGTATCTACCACATATATCGGAATCATCTGCTTGGAATATATGAATTAGTTTACCTTACAGTGAGTATCTACCACATATGTCGTACTTACCGCATGGAAAGTATAATTCAGTACAGTGTCCAGTGAGTATCTACCACATATGTCGTACTCAACTGCTTGGAATGTATAATTTAGTTCAGTGTACAGTGAGTATCTACCACAAATGTCGTACTCATCCGCTTGGAATGTGTAATTTATTTCATTGTACAGTGAGTATCTACCACATATGTCGTACTCATCTGCTTGGAATGTATAATTTAGTTCACAGTACAGTGAGTATCTATCACATGTGTCGTACACATACGCTTGGAATGTATAATTTAGTCAATTGTACAGTGAGTATCTACCACATATGTCATACTCATCCGCTTGGAATGTATAATTTTGTTCATTATACAGCAAGTGTCTAACACATACGTCGTACTCGTCCGCGTGGAATGTATAATTTAGTCCGTTCTACAGTGAGTATCTACCACATATGTCGTACTCATCTGCTTGGAATGTGAAATTTAGTTCGCCGTACAGTGAGTATCTACCACATATATCGTACTCATCCGCTTGGAATGTATAATTTAGTTCACTGTACAGTGAGTATCTACCAAATATGTCGTACTCATCCGCTTATAATGTATAATTTAGTTCACAGTACAGTGAGTATCTACCCCATATGTTGTACGCATCCGCTTGGAATGCATAATTTAGTTCAATGTACAGTAAGTATCTACCACATATGGCGTACTCATCCGCTTGGAATATATAAATTAGTTCATTTTACAGTGAGTATCTAACACATAAGTGGTGCTCATCCGCTTGGAATGTAAAATTTAGTTCACCGTACAGTGAGTATCTACCACATATGTCGTACTCATCCGCTTGGAATGTGTAATTTCGTTCATTGTACAGTGAGTATCTACTACATATGTCGTACTCATCCGCTCAGAATGAATGTATAATTTAGTACACTGTACAGTGAGTGTCTACCACATATGTTATACTCATCCAATTGGCATGTATAATTTAGTTTTCTGTACAGTGAGTATCAACCACATATATCGTACTCATCCGCTTGGAATGTATAATTGAGTTCACTCTACAGTGAGTATCTACCACCTATGTCTACTCCTCCGCCTGCAATGTATAATTATTTCACTGTACAGTGAGTATCTTCCACATATGTCGCACTCATCCGCTGGGAATGACAATTTCTGATGGGTTTTTGGTATCTACTGGAGGACGATTTTCACGAAAACTGCGCCATCATCTCTGCACTTGTACCATGAACTGCCACACTTTGTAACGGGAAGCTAGCTGAGCATACGCAAGCAAAGTCAGTCGTTGTGCCAATCTGGGCTACACTTGTTACTCTGAAAAAAAACCCAGAAATTATCAATGAAATTTTACTCATTTATTAACGTGCATTTTTCGATAGGAGAAAAGAATTTATGACACTTCAATTTTTATATACTAGGTGGTTAAGGCCATCTTTTAAATTCAGTGAATACTGATTGGATCTCTCTTGTGCTTGAACATTCTCTGCCACCTCTAAATGCAACTTATTTATTAGTGTGCCCAATAGCAAATTTTTATCACTATAAAAAGACGAGTGCTTATTTGCATGGCATAATTCTCAAATTCTGACCAGTTTTATTTTGGTGGGGGTATTTAATTTTATTTCATTTTGTTTTCGGAGGTAAAAATTGGTCGAAATGAACTTTCTAGCACTTCTTTCTTTCTGTAAGTACCAATCCCCAAAGAGGCTTTATTAGAAACGTTTCTATACATGCATGTATAGAAACACGCAGACAGCTTATATGAACACACATATTTATCTAACGAACCATCAAAGCTATTTTATGCGCCATATTATTTACTTACACGATTTGTATTGACGTTATGGATGCAAACATTCAATTTCATACCAAACATAAAATGAATTTGCACGTGAATCTACAAACGTTTTGTGAATGAATCGTTTGCTAAAGAGATCAGTAAACAAATACCTCATTTATTTGACCGAGTAAAAAGAAAAACTTGTATAATTTGGAAGATTGTAAGCGTCAATCTCCAGGCAAATGAGTAAAGGTGGATATTAAATTTTGTTTGCTTAATTTCTGTCATTGCCAAAAGTAAATTTATTTATAAGTGTGCCCAATAAAATACGACTAAATAGATTTTTCTGTGGCATTCTGGCATCAATCCTTCCAGTTTGCATATATTCACTAGTCGCTTCATTCAAGCGGAAATTCTTAAAGATCAGTTTCTTGATATAATGAAAAAAATAGCACCGTTATTCAGAGAACTTAAAACAATTATTTGGTTACTTATTTTAGTGCATCACTTTACTTACAATTATTGCCACGTAACGCAAACAATAGTCAGTTCATTATTTAAATTAGCCGTGAATAATCAAGTGTTATTATTGCAAACTAAAACTGTTTTTATAATTTTGTAACCTTTTAGCAATGAAGACAACTTTAATAAAAAAAATGTTTCACATTGTTCGTTTCATTGTAGATAAAAATGGTAGCAACTTTTTCTTGAATGAATTATTCAGTGTCATCTGAGGTTGAGCATTCGCCACTATAAAAAAAAAGAAAGAAACTTGTACGGGTGGGGCATTTTAAGGAAAACATTTTGATGGAAGTGTTGTAGGATATCGTTTTAAACTGGAGGTTTATAGACAAAACACCGGAGAAAGTCAAAAAGTTCGATATCTGTGACGTCATAAAAGGAAAAAACGTATAAAATCCATACGATGCCGAAATGTTGGCACTGAAATTTAAATTCACTGTAATTTAAATTCATAATAAATTTGCATTATTTAGAGTTTTTGGCATTCAATTTAATAATTTCAACCCACTTTTATAAGGTTTGAATAATTCTTATTTAAGTAACTTACTAATCAATTTAATGTTTAGGTAAATTATGGAATAAGTAGTGAAGTAATCGTTCTCAGTAACGCAGTTAATCGAAATAAGTGCTGCGGGAATTGTTGCATGAAAGAATCGTAAGAATGAGAAATGTTGCTTGTTATTATGATTGTAAAATATAAACAAGATGTTATTTAAATCGAAAATGTTGGGAGAATGAAACATTCAGATTGATTAAGACTTGTCTTATTTTATTCGTCCAGAAAATAGATTGTAATAATACGCACCTGCTTATGAAAACGTTTTTGTCGAATGAACATAGATTTCATTAAATTAATTTCTAATGTTAAGATTAATTGTTCCGAATGCTTTGATTTTGTTGCCGTTAAGGGCTTGTAGATTGTTTTTATCGAATGGGACTGAAATACGGTCGGTAGAATGACGTTCAATTCTCCTCCGGTGTCTACCAGGAATTTTTTTTTTTTTTTTTTGGTTCTTGCTTTATCCAAAATGTATAAAAAGTGACCATGTCTAGACTGACCAACTGAAGCAGTCACTGTTACTCGCTGCTTTGATTATTTAAATTTTCCTTCGAGACAAATGAACAAGACTGGGTGAATTTTTGTGCTTTTGGACAAAATTTGTCGTGATAAAAATACAGGTGATAAAAATACAGGTGATTAGATTCGATTTCTGCCGGGGTTGCTATTATTATATTAGGTTGGTGCAAAAATAATGACGTAATAATGTCGTTTTTTGACGTATTTTTTAACATCAAAAAACGACATTATTACGTCATTATTTTTGCACCAATCTAATACTTCGGACGGAAATCTGGTCTCAATCGACGATCATTTATCATAGAATCAAATTTCAAATATTATACCGGAAGTTTTAACTAATTCCTTGAGCTTATCTTTTCTTTACTCCGCTTGAATGACGGACACTGTGTGGTTTGTGTTGAGATTGGCTGTGTTTTTGTCTGTGAGCTCAGCCAAATCGGAAAGTTTCTTCTTTTTTTTTCAGAAAACGATATATGTATGTTTTTATTGTTTGATGGAGTTTTTCAAACAAAAATTGACGCAAGATACCTTCGTCCATGTCTATATTAACGAGAAAACTTTACATATATTGAAGAAGAGCTGATCTGATGTTCTATCTCCAAGAGACATGCTAACGATGAGTTCTTTTATCCTAAAGGATTCTGATTTACCAACTTTTCGAATCATTCCTTGTTTCAAAAACTTGAATGGTTTGTCTGTTGGAGGGTTTTCTAGTAGATCTTCAAGTTTCTGCAGGTAGATCACCAACTGCATATGAGTCTATCAAATTTTGCGATGTTATTCGCCTGGCAGAAAAAACACAGCTTGTATTTGATTCAACCAGACTCTTGGTCGGGTTCAGTTGAAGTGGGGCAGGTGCATCATCGAGGCGTTTTGAGATCCAGATGCCATTACAGCTACTGAATCGGTAGATTTTGAGTGTGGATCAAAATGTGAAATATCGCCTGGTTTCGAATATTTGTAAAGGTGTTTGATATTTGACAAGGAGTTTGTTCAGATCACAAGGGTTGGTCAGATGATGCTTTCGAAAACTGTAATATTCGTAGACTCATCGGCGGTCATTTGTACATAACTGGATTTGTATTTTTACATTTGTAAGTGTTCTATGTCCGATAGATCACCAATCATTTGTAGAGGAATATGAGTGGATAAAACGAACAAATAAACTAGACACCACAAATTTTAATAAATTTTATTATTAGGTATTAATTTTCTTTCAAATTAAAGGAAATGAATTACAGAGATTCTTTGAGAAAAAATTTCACACAAAGTATTTTGCTATCGTCTTTACGATGCAACAGAATTAACTGTGTTAGTAAGATAAAAGAAATGTGTGTAGAGTATTTACGTTGTTTTATGTATGCGTATAATTTCATAGTGGCAACAGGCCAGCAGATTGCAGTTAGCTCATACTTGAAAGAGCTCCTTAAAACCATTGACATTATCCTTAACTCTGTGTACACAAATAATTCTATTCCAACTCCATCCATCAAACCAAATAACCTCAAAAAATATTATATGTAGGCTGAACCAAAGTTCCCTTCTGCGACCATAATTACAACATCTACACTATTCTCCACCTACTACACGTCCTACGTAGAAAAAATTATATTTAAACAGATCAATAAACCCAAAATATATGTCCGCTACGTAGACGATATTTTTATTTTAGCGAAAAATGCACAAGATATAGATAATCTCAAAGCTATATTTGAAAAAAAAACTCTGTCCTTAATTTTACCTACGAAATAAGTAAAAAAGATAAACTCCCATTCTTACACGTTCCTGTAGAATACAGTAACAATATTTTCACCACTTCATTGTATAAAACACTGACGAGCAGAAACGCTTGCCACCTTAATTTAAAGAGTGAATGTACACTTAGATACAAAATAGCAGTGATTTCCTAAAGAGAGCACACGAGAATTCATCCTCTCGTATACTTTTCCTTAAAGAACTCAACAATTCAACAATGTAAAACAGACATTAGTCAAAAATGGTTTTCCTAACCATCTCATCGACGACCAGATTTGACTATTTCGTTCCAAAGTAAATAATAACGATACTGAACACTCAGATAAAAACAATAACACAAATATCAAAAGCCAAATGAACGTCTCCTATAAGCAAAATGAATAATTACTTAGAAATGTCATAAAGAAATACACCACTCCAGTTGACCTGATAAAAATTAAATTAACTATTACAAAAAATTAAAACCAGCTAAGCTTATACTCAAAAGTAAAAACACACCTGCAAAATCCAAACTAAAAAACATTATTTACAAGTTCAAATG
>OZ010606.1:21979409-21986909 GCA_963932145.1 Acanthosepion lycidas | reverse complement strand
GAGGGTGAGGGAAAGAGAGAAAATTTAAAAGAAAAGAAGAGAAAGAAGGAAGAAATAAATGATGCGCCAATAGCAAAATTAAATAAATCGAATGACCTAGAATTTAAGTTAAGAAGAAAGAGGAGGATCGAAAGTAAAAGAGATTCAACAATTTGTCTAATAAAGTCATTTCATTTTGAACAGCAAGCATTATCACATAATACGATCATCATCAATTTAAACTATTAATAATAATAATAATAATAATAATAATAATAATAATAATAATAATACCCGACATAAATAAAATAATATAATAAATAGATGAATATAACAATATTCATTAAATAAATTTTAATCGATATGGATTTTAAGGTGTTTTCTTGATTTATCATTATATACATTCACACACACACACACACACACACACACACACACACACACAGATATATATATATATATATATATATATATATATATATATATATATATATACAAATTACATTTATGCATATACACAAAGATATATCTATCTATCTATCTATCTATCTATCTATATATATATATATATATATATATATATATATATATATATATATATATATATAATAGCTGGCCACTAGTATTCGAGGATACTTTCTACTAGGACGGCTAGCCAATACTTATTGCAGACTCTCGCTCAGGCACATTTTTGTTTGTTCAACACCCACAGAGCCTACATGTTGGTTATACTGCAACTATGCTGAGCAGATCTTAGTTACAGTTTCTGGGAGAGAGCGTGTTATCTAGCATGATCAAGAATTTGAACAAGGCCAACACACTCAAACCTTCAGTCACGATGACATATGACTTCGTGCTAACATAGCAATCGACGGTCAACTCGTGGTATGGTTTTTCAGGCACTTTCCAAAGAAGCCGCACGTTGGTTCCAGACTTCAGGAAGTCTCCTTCCTTACAAATCAACCATGGTGAGATTCGAACTCGGGTCTCATACGAATGTTCTAACAACTCTGTCTTGTGCTCATTTATGCACACACACACACCCGCATATATATATATATATATATATATATATATATATATATATATATATATATATATATATATATATATATATATATATATATATATATATATATATATACTAACTATCGGGTGGCAGGGCGGCATTAAAGCTAGCTCCTGCCGAAGATTCTCGATTAAGACTTCGGCTTGTTGAAGAGTTTGAGAATCCCTAAGTCTTTACACATTCTCACCATTGGAAGCCCTCCTGGCTGCCGTTTGATCTGGGTTCTCAATTGCACAGGACTTTCTTTTCCTCACTGCAGCTTTGGCTCTTTTGATTGCAATCTACTCCTCTGTTCACGACTGATCGCTGCATTTAAGTATTGCATTAACATTTAATCTTGCCATTTAAAAGTTCAACGATTATTCTTCTGCTGCCACTTAATTTAAAGAGAATTTGATGTACGTAAGTCCTTACTTTCCGTACAAACAATTATTTTTATTTCATGGGTGACTTTCGCTAGATTTCGCAATTGATTTCGATTATTCCCAAATTTATTTCCAAGTTATAAAAATTGTTATAGTACAAAAGCATTCGTCGAAAAATACCACGTAAAAAACCACTGAAAAACTTGGGAATCCCAAAAAATCCTAAGGTGGTTCCGTATCCGGCTAAGAATGTTTTTCATTTGTTCACATAGTCGGCCTGATTGACAAATGGGAATATGTTGGGCTAGGAGTAAAGTTGAAAAAGTGTGACACACTGACACATTGACATTCGCATTTATTCATATAGATACACAGACAAGCGCGTGCACTCTCTCTCTCACACACACACACACACACACACATATATATATATATATATATATATATATATATAAAGTTGTGGCCTCTGTCTGTCTGTTTGTCATCGAACTCCTTTTTAATTTCAACTACATTTAAATTTGAATGATGGAATGACTCCTAGGATACTTGGATAAATATATCAAATGATCAAATGGTATCCCCCTGTGGGTTCAGCCCCACCGCCAAATTTGTTTTCCCTCTTGATTTAAATTAAATTTAAATTTGAAGAAGGTAATGACTCCTATCCAAAATATAGAAGGAGAGAGTCAGAAGATTGAGGTGACATCGGCAAGATCAAAATGAGACAATATGGACGTCAATTTGAACAAGAAATGACCAATCATTGGTTAGTCCCTTATAATACATATTTGTTGCGACAATTCAACTATCATAGCAATGTTGAGATCTGTTCATCAATTCATTCAATTAAGTGTTGCATTAAATGCATATCAAAGGTTTTAGATCAAGCTGTTTTTGCACATCCCGACACTGAAAATCTTTTCCATTTGATTTAAATTAAATTAAAATTTGAACCAGGGAATAACTCCTATCCGTTGATGAGAGGCTTGTCTGTGTATATATATATATATATATATATATATATATATATATATATATATATATATATATGTGTGTATAAAAGTGAACATAGAAGTCAACACTTAGAGATAACAGTCTGTTTCATGCTATATGCAATCGTCAGGCCTGACGTTTGCATATAGC
Source organism: Acanthosepion lycidas (assembly GCA_963932145.1). Lineage (NCBI taxonomy): Eukaryota > Metazoa > Mollusca > Cephalopoda > Sepiida > Sepiidae > Acanthosepion > Acanthosepion lycidas. The sequence goes on along the minus strand of OZ010606.1, from coordinate 21,984,353 downwards.
ATGAAACAGACTGTCGCCTCTAAGTGTTGACTTCTATGTTCACTTTTATATTACATTTTATATTTATACGGTCTATCTCTGATATTGAGCATTTATCCTATAAATATAGCACACCTTAAGACTATATTTCTTCATATATATATATATATATATATATATATATATATATATATACATATATATATATATATAAGTGCGCAGGTATGCAGAAAATAGAAAAGAACACGCAATCCGGAGTTCCTTAGTATTTTTGTTTTTATTTTTAAGAAGACAGTGCTCCATACATGAGTAGAGCTTTATTATAATATTATTTTTTTTGTTTAAAAATATGATTCCTTCGCTACATAAGAGTTCTCATGTTTCAAAAACGAGAGCCGAAAATTTCGCTTGAAGATGAAACGGAAGTAAAGACCTCAATTCAACTTAATTTTAATAATTATTTGGATGGTTTCGGCTCTCGTTTTTGAAACATGAGAACTCTTATGTAGCGAAGGAATCATATTTTTAAACAAAAAATATTACTATATATATCTATATATATATATAGGGATATATTTTTCTGCGTCTATTTTTGTTCTTAGTATCGCTGTTGCTATTTTTTATATTTGATTTCAGGATATATACAGTCACTAATTTTTAAGGCATAAAATTTACTGAAAAAAAACATCTTCTCTAGAAAGTGTTATATTCCCATAAAAGTGTAAAATTCCCATCACACCTCTGTGGTGTGCACGTGTAGGCCTACCAACGTAACAAAATTTTAAAGTTATGAAGGGACGAAAAGCTTCACAAGTAAACTTTTTTCCACTTTGTCATACAATTTTCCCAATGCTGTTCTTGATATATCAAAATATACATCGCTATCTCCCTCACACACATACACACACACACACACACACACACACACACACACACACACATATATATATATATATATATATATATATATATATATATATATATATATATATATATATATTTAAGCATTTCACCCCAAACAAGGCGAGAAGCCACTAGGACGCAAGGGGTTACAGAAGATCAGATAGGAGTGATAGAAGAAAGGATGAGGAGGAGGGTAGTGGATAAATCAAGGCAACTGGAGATGTCGATTGACATTACACTTGAATAGCTGGAGATTATAGCTCTCAGGGAAACTGGAATAGGGAAGGGAGTTCCGCAGGCGAGAGGTGCGAGAGATGAAGCTATTGGAGTAGAAGGGACGGCTACATTTAGGAGTTTCGACAGTGAAGTGGTGAGAGCGGGATGCCAGCCTCGCATGGCGCTTGAACTCATGACGTCTGGGAACCAGCGGATGCAGCTCCTCAGAGCAATTGCCATGAAAGTATTTGTAGAATAACAGAGGGACGCGACGGCGCGTCTGTGAGAAAGTGACTGCAGACGAGACGACAGAGCAGGGCCAACTACATTGCATATCCGCCTTTGGAGCCTATCAAGAACCCCGAGGCAAACAGAAGGGGCACCAGACCATATATGGCAGCAATACTCCATGCAAGCGCGAATTGTTGATTTGGGCACCAGATCAACAATTCGCCCTTGCATGGAGTATTGCTGCGATATACCTACACTTAAAATCAGAGATCATTATATGTGTAAAAATATATATGTAGACCTGACTCACAACTCTTGGTGTGGTCCGTCAAAAATGTGTAAATTTCTTTTCATTTTTCATTTCAACCTTTGGAAGTAAAGTCTGATGATCCAAAGCCCTTTTAAGGGGGTTGTGGTGAAATAACTTATTACATGGAACCTTAAAGTGATCTGTTTTTATTCAAACATATTTGCTCTGAATTTTACATTGAGCTCTCCGGATATCATCCTCCTTGGGTCTACCCATACGGATTACCTAGTTCTGCATAAACTAAATATATATATATATATATATATATATATATATATATATATATATATATCAAATAGACTTGTGTGTACATATCTGTGTGCGTTACTCTTTCAATTTCATAAACTTTATTTTATCCATGTTCTTTAGTATTTTCTTCAAATATCTTGAGAAAAAGTTATTTGATAAGAATTAAAATAAAAACAACATATTTTTACTCCTTTTCCTTTTCTTTGCTCAACCACTAACTTTCATATTTTTTCTTCTTTATTCGTGTATTTATATTTTTAAGCAAACATGTATATTCGCGAATCATGAAAAACCGATTCACTTCTTGCTCTCACTGCAATCCATTTACTATTACTGCTGTTGTTCATGATAGTTGGGCATGGACGTGATTCTGCTGCCGGTTGTTACCATGCCAACAATTCTGTGAGTGTGCAGGTTTGCTATGATGTAAGGAAAGCTCGCCTAACCAAGTCTGACAAAATCGATCGATCCATGCGTGATTCGTGTGACGGCACCGTTTATTTTCCTCTCCCTGGTTCTCTCTCTGCTGTTTTTCTTCAATTTTCTCTCACTCTTCAGCTATTCCTCTTTCTCGGCGCGCCTGCGCACCAGTGTCGGTGTCTTCTTGTCAGTCTTTCATTGAGCCCTTTTACCACAACTCTCTCTCTCTCTCTCTCTCTTCTCTCTCTCTCTTCTCACATTTTTATCATATCTTCACTCTTCATTCCCCTCCCCACAATTTTATCAACTCCCGCTCCATTTTATATAGGTCAGTCCATTTATATATATATATATATATGATTCGGATTGTTGCCATATTCTCAGTAACCATTGCTCATATTCAAGACGTTTCGGCCGTTGTACGCTCCGGCCTTCTTTAGGTGATTGGAATTTCGAACTGTACCCTTTATTTTGTTCACTGGGAAACATTGTTCTAGTTCTACTTGCCATACCTCTTCCAGATTAATTCATCTCTACAGTATCCAGGTATTGAACTCTCTTTGGGGCAAGTCACCGGATACAACCAACGCTTTTATCCACTGGGCCAGGTGCCTTTAAGAACATCAGTGTATGAATTTTTAGGATTTATAAACTCAATGTCTCAGTTATCATTGCTCGTATTACACTCCTTATTACTGGTTCCCATATTGTATTCATTTCTATGCTTGGTCGCCTTAGGAGATTTTTGTGGCCTAGCGTATGTGCTGATTCCTTAAGTTTTCGTATTTTCCAGTAATGATCCCGGTCTATTATTTCAGTCTCATCCCACATGGGGCAGTGATCTTCTTTTACCCTCCATATGTGATCTGCTACGCCTGATTTTTCTATTTCACCTCGTGTTACGGCTTTATAATGTTCTTGCAGTCTTACCTTAAGAGGGCGGCCTGTTTTTCCTCTATATTCCTTACTACAGTTGCATGGGATGGTGCACACTTACTCATGTTCTCCTCTACGGGGCGGGGGTCTTATTCGGAAGATGTGTCTGCGAAATGTTGAACCAACTTTGAAGATCGTCCTGATGTTATAGGGACCACAGATCTTTTGCATTTTTTTTTTCCGATAATCCCTTCACATAGGATAGGAAGCCTGAAGCTGTTTTCTGAATATTGCTATCTTTTTGTACCGTTCTATACCACTTTGTCGGAGCTGCTGCCATATTCCCAGGGTAGTTGTTACGTTGTAGGATGCTGCTCATACTGACCATATGTCGCCACTTATGACTTTTACTCTGTGCTGTAAGCAGCGGACTATCCCTTTCTTTAGTTGTTGTACGGTGAATGTTGGTTGCTGTATACGGATGTCTTGATACTATGCTCTTTTCGAGACATTGGTACATCCAGGAATGCGAGTTTGTTGTCGTTTTCTCTCTCCATTGTGAACAATATAGATGATCTTATTGAATTCACATTGTTCAGTGGTAGCTGGACCTCTTTCTGGTTTGGCCAGAGTATTTCATCTACGTATCTCAACCACAGGGTTGGCTTTAGTGATGTGGATTCTAGTGAAATTTCTTCAAAGTATTCCATGTATATGTCTGCAATTGCTGGTGATAATGGCATTGCTAACCCTTAATCCTGCCGATATATGTCTGGTGACATTCTGAAGTGTGTTGTTTGTGTACAGAAAGTCAGCATATCCATCGGGTTATTTACTGGCATACTGGTCCGATCTCATAGGGATGAGTCCGAGGCTAGTCCGTTCCTGACTACCGACAGTGCCTCCTCCGTGGGTACCTTGCTGAACAACTCACGATGTCCAGGCTCACCATCTAGTTGGTTTGAAAGAGAGAATCTTTGATTATTTCCACGAAGTTTTGGATATATGACGGTGACTTTCCTATTAATGGGTGAATTATATCCACAAGGAAGCTACTCAGAAGTTGACCCACAAAGCCTTGGCAGCTAACAGTTGGTCTGAGAGGAATACCGTCTTTGTGAATTTTGGGGAGACCGTATATATGAGGTAGCTTGTTGTAACCCTGTGACAACTGTCTGTATGTTTTAAGTGTGAAGTGATCCTTGTTCTTGATTAGGATCTGCAAAAGTTTTCGTTCTGTTTTCATTGTTGGATCTTTCTTTATTGTAACTGCCATTTCTAATAATGTCTTTCAGTTTTTCTCTATATTTCGATCTATCCATCACTGCAGTTACCATTGCCTTTGTCAGCTGGTAGTATGATGATGTTGTCATTCATTCTTCTGTAGGATTTTGATTGCCAGCCTCTCCAGTTTCGTAATGTTTGATTTGGGCGGCTTGGCTTTCTCCAGTATCTGTCTCACTTTCCATCTTAGCTCATCCGTCCGAGCTTGAGGGATATTCAAGGCTATTTCCTTGATTCGGGCAAGGATCTCCAATTATGGTATCCGTCTGATGTTTGTGGCGAAGTTGAGACCCTTATTCAGTACTGACTCATCAGAGGCACTCAGCTGGTGTTGACTGATGTTGATTTCTGCCTTCATTGGTGGAGGGGGTGATGGACCTTGTTCTGATCATTCAATCTGTACATGGCAAGTCTTGAATGCAAAGAATTCGTGTCTGAAGGATTTATCCAGGTCACGCCGGATCCTCTTTCAGTCT
>OZ010606.1:21969409-21971909 GCA_963932145.1 Acanthosepion lycidas | reverse complement strand
TTATATCAAGTTCCTAACGTTTTGTACGTCGAACCTATTTAGGACCGACTTAGTACAAATACAAGCCTCCACTGCGAAAGCACTCCACAACACTATCCCAGTTTGTCGGAGCTTTTGCCATGTACCCACGGTAGTTGTTGTAGGGTACTGCTTGTACTGAGCATTTCTTGTTGATATGTCCCTGGATTGCCACTTATGACTTTTGCTCGAGCGATCCCTTTCTTTACACTATTTGGGTGGAGAGGGTTGAAGTATTGTCCGGTGAATATTTGTTTGCGGTATTCGGATGTTTAAACCCATGCTCTGTTTCAGATATTAGTACATTCAGGAATGCGAGTTTGTTGTCGTTTTCTCTCTCCATTGTGAACAATATCGATGATCTTATTGAATTCACATTGTTTAGTAGTAGTTGGACCACTACCTGGGATGGCCAGAGTATGAGGGCGTCACCTAAGTATCTCAGCCATAGGGTTGAATTTAGTGATGTGGATTTTAATGCCATTTCTTCGAAGTATTTCATGAATATGCATGCCATTGCTGGTGATAATGGCGAGCCCATTGCTAAGCCTTCGTCCTGTCGATATATGGATGATCCCCTTTCGAAGTGTGTTATCTGTGTACATAAAGTTTATAGTTCCCAAAAAATCATACACTGATGGCTTAGTGGATAAAACTGTTGGTTTGATCCAGCGACTTGACCCAAAGTGTTATGAGTTCAATACCTAGCTACTGCAGTGGTTAACAAAAACTTGGAGAGTTGAGTTAAAGGGAGATAACTGAGACATCTGAAAGAGGCATATGGAAGTGGAACAATGGACGAAATAAAGGGTTCAGTTCGAAATTCCAATCACCTGAAGAAGGCTGGAGAGTACAATGACCGAAACGTCGTGAATATGACAATAAATCTCAGGACAACAGTCGGAACAATATAAATAATCTCTCTCTCTCTCTCTCTCTCTCTCTATATATATATATATATATATATATATAAATATAAAAGTGAACATAGAAGTCAACACTTAGAGGCGACAGTCTGTTTCATGCTATATGCAATAGTCAGGCCTGAAGATTGCATCTAGCATGAAACAGACTGTCGCCTCTAAGTGTTGACTCCTATTAGGTTGGTGCAAAAATAATGACGTAATAATGTCGTTTTTAATGTTAAAAAATACGTCAAAAAACGACATTATTGCGTCATTATTTTTGCACCAACCTAATATGTTCACTTTTATATTTACACACGCTCTATCTCTGATATTGAGCACTTTATCCCATAAATATAATATAACATAGCACATCCTAAGACTATATTTCTTCATATATATATATACTTAAATATATATATATATATATATACTTATATATATATATATATATATGTGTGTGTGTGTGTATATATATATATATATATATATATATATATATATATATATATATATATATATATATATATATATCATTATATATAGTTGTTAATCGAATGTCAAAATGGAAAAACATAGAGAGCAGAGAGGTTAAAAAATTAAATTTAAAAATGACGCTCCGTTTATCTTTAATATTTTCAATGTTAAATTTTCTGCAGCGTTTGTTTCATTTCTCGCCACCCCCCGGAGTCTTATAAGACTGACTCCATCGGTAAACCATTGTTAGTTTGAATAAGTTTGAACTGTGATGAGTTAAGTCAGAAAAAATGATCATCTGGCAAGTACTGGTTATCCAGATATTCTATCTGTTCGTATCTATCTCTCTGTCACTCTGTTTTCGATCTTCGATCTCCTTTCATCAGATCTCCTTATTTTCATATTTATTCCTTCATTCTTAAATCTATATCTCTATTATTATTATTATTATTGTTGTTGGTGGTGGTGGTGGTGGTGGTGGTAGTGGTGTTGTTTCTGCTATCTAATTCTTATCAATTCTTTTATTTTATTCTTCCATATTTTTATTGCTTTATCTCACGTTCTTTTTTCTCCCTCATTCTTTCCTATCGTTTTGTTCCCCCCCCACCCCCTGTCCCAATGCACCTACCCCAAACTCACTGCCTCCCGTCTTTTGCTCTTTTACTCAATGTTTCTTCCAACCCCACTCACAGCCACAATCAACACGTTTCATCTTTACATGCTTTACCGACATTATTTCTTTCCACGTGGTCGCCATGTCTACACAAAACACACGTTTTCTTCTATTTTCTCATCAGCTTCCGTATACGGAGGCGTGGGAAAGGCGTGCAAATATTTATACTCATGCGCACTGTCTTCAGCGACGTACATGCGCGCATGCGTGCAACGGGGCGAGTGTATGGCGCCTTACAGAATTCACAGCAGAAAGCCAGTAACTTATGATTTTCTATCTTTAGGTATAACCGCGCGCGCGTCTGTGTGTGTGTATGTGTGTGTGCGCGCGCGTGTGTGTTCATAAGAATGTAACTATCGGCAGACGTATTTCCAAGTAGCGTGAAGTGGGAGAGGTGATATGTTGTTATTTCCTTGTATGTTCGATT